>NMRA01000628.1:207367-241816 GCA_002633005.1 Phoronis australis | reverse complement strand
AAGAAATACCCATGAGGAAATTGCAAAGTAAAACAACTGTAAATCAAAATAACCTACATTTGTCGAGTTCATGTCTATCCCTGTTCACTGTGGAGGACATAATCGGCTTTTTACAAAATGGAACCATGTATGGTATTTAGGGGTACTATAGCCCTAAGTGATCAGTAGTAAAACGTTCAAAACATTCAGGAGGAACTAACTTGTTGTAAAATATCGAAAAACATAAAAGACAATCGGATTTTACGGTGCTCACGCATCGATCTCAGATATATGAAAATTTCTCATTTTAGTACATTTGAGGTGCCAAAATATATAACTAATAAACTGGCTGATGAAGTTTTCATTTTATGAAATGAAAGCAACATGTTTCTTCAACATTTTGACTAAGTTTCATTATCATAACAGTGGGGGCAGATTTGGTACAGCAGTGTACTGAACACAGCCTCAAAATGACATACACCCCTGTAACGGGGGGCAGTGTAGTAAAACTACTAAATGACGGTGGTAAATCGGAATCGTGTTTCAAGACATCTGTGTAACAATCTACAGGCACCAATAAACAATGCCAAGTGAATAATAAATCGATAGCTTTCATTCAAGGAAAAATATGAACAGTTAAACCTGGACAGTTTTTATACCGTGAAAACATGGCTGCGAAGCCGTAAAATGTGTTTGAGCCTATAACTTTAGAAAAACGCAATATTTTGAGGAAATATTTTACCGCTGTTTATAGATCCCATAGGACTACCTATGTGCCAAATTTGGTGAAAATCGGCTGACCCCCACCTTGCCGCTCATGGCTGGTGCTCTCGTGGACTAGCANTAGTACTTAATGGATGATATATATACTCAACAAATGCAGATCGGCGGTGGTACCGGGTAATTTGAACAGATTTAAAGCAAGGTTGCCCGAGTATACATGTATGTATATTATCAGGTCCTTTGGACCGATTCTGATCAATGTTGCCAGAGGTCAAAATTACAATGATTACAAATGTATGGGGAAATAAGTGAATCGTCAGTTCATTGTCCTAAAAGTTTAATGGGAATAAAATATGTTACCGTACATTTATTTTTGCTTAAGATTTGACAAGACCAGTTTTGTTGGAAGTAATGGAGTTTGTGTCATTGATACGTTTACGGACAAGCGAACTTAATCTCAAGGTTCTGGTAATCGCTTTTCACGGCAAAACGTTGCCACGTAAATGGTGACATATTCAAATGTCCGTTTGGGTTCTGCTTGACTATTTATGAATGAATTTGTTTTTCGATGAAACTGAATGGCAGGCCTATCCGAAAGGTCATGTCCGGACACTCACTCCAACTCACCCTTGCGACAGCATACTTGACAGCGGGTAAGAGTGGGCACGGGTGAGAGCGGGACGCTACTGACTCATCGGGTTACTCCAGTATAAGGTAAAGTTGGCTTGGAGTATAATTTCAATTACTCCAGTAAAAACGGCTGTGGAGAACTGAAGAAAATTGTGTTTGTCGTTGCATTTGTTTCGCTGCTTCCGTAGTAGGTTTTGATTTGGACACGATTTTTCTCCAGGTGTAGTATTCAGAAAGCTCGGTTAATACTGTTAAAGGTCTGGTCGTCATGTCTGCACCTTGCGAATAACAGATGGGAAAGGATTGACGTCATATTTTGCACCTCTGTTTACGGTCCGTTACCTTTTCCTGTTCACTTGGTTGAAGTAAATAACTACATGTATCGTTATCCGTGTGGAAGAACATGGATTTGTTTAAAATCCTTGTTTAAGTTAAATACCAATCAAGCTGTGTTCTACATCATGAGTCCGTATTATGAAACATTTTTTCTTAACTTAGACCTAACTTACGCCCGTGGCATGGATGTCGCAAGTTAAGCAATATCTTGCGAGATCCGTTTGACGTCATTTGGCATGCGTAGCTTAAAGCCAATATGTGTTAGTCCCGTTTCGTGAAATTTCTTATAAGACTAAAATTTAGTCCGAAATCGGTCAAAGCTAACATCGAAAGTTGGCGTGCTACAGAGTAAACTTAAGATTGAACTTATGGTCACCAGAATTTACGACTATCGCCAGTGCAAACTGTTGAGAAACAAATTTCGTTGATACTTTTCGCAATATGTCGATAAACAATGTCAAACTGAGGATCGTCTGCTTACGAGAACCGGCAATGCAAAGTAGATATCAGTGGCGGATCTAGGATATCACAAGGGGGGGGCAACATTTTGTCCGACTGTAAGCATTTGCGCAAACTGAACCACGATTGTAGATGCGCATAGCACCGAATGGGGGGAGGTCGGGAGGAGGGTTTGCCCCCCTCCCGCCCAGGAAATTTTTCTGTTTTTACCTCTAAAAATCAAGCATTTTCCTTGATTCCTGAAGTATTATCCAAGAAAAAAGGAAAAAAAAACACGGAGAACGTGTCAAACAGTAAAAGCTGCAAATACCAAAGACTCGAACTCAAGACCTGGCAGATATAGCGCGCGTGCGTTACCACTACACCACCACGATTTAACTACTAATCTCATACTAAGAGACCTACTTGTTTATGGTCCACAGCGTTTGCGCGCAAAATTCTTTTTGTAATGCTTATTACACGTTTTATATTTTGTGCCATCAATTCTTAACAAATTTGTCGTATTTAAAATGCCCAAAAGACCAAATCCGTTTTTCGTGTTAGCAATAATGACGGGATTGCTTTGGAAATCGTCTTAAGATAAGGTTTGACAAAGAGAGTATTGCGAGTTTCTGAGTGATTCACATCTTACCAGCAGCTTCTGTTTTTTCATCGTCACTCAGGTTCAATTTTCTTTAAAAAATGAAGTAAATTGTCTTCATTGCACAGTAGAGCAGACGACGGAAACGGAGTCGTAGTGCGCAGCGCCACTGCCGGTCGCCTGGGATATCGCGGGAGAGCCTATACTTAGACATAGTTCCGTTACGAATGCGCCGTGTTCCGAATTTGACACTTGAAATTGGATTTGAGCGCTCCCCCCAACACTAAAACTGCACACAATTAAATCTTTTTTCACCCGTATAATTTTAATTACCGGGGTTAGTTAATAAACTCAACATTTTCCTACGCTCTTACTGTTTTATTTTTTGCGGCAGCCAAGGGGGGGGGGGGCGTGCCCCCTGGGCCCCGCCTAAATCCGCCTATGGATATTAAGCATTGCGACTTACCTGCACGTGTGAAATGTCAGTTTCCAGCCATATCAGGGTGTTCTGACTTTTGCGAGATCCTAGTTGCATCTAAAATGTTTTGGATAAGTGACCATTTAGAATTTTAAGACCATGGTTACGTTGAAGCCGTATTTGGCACATCGATTCGCTTAGTTCTGTAACTTCGCAACAGGTGGCGAAAGCATAATTTCTATTCTCACCTATGTCGAAAACCATGAAACAGTATTTTATGAACTTTTGACTTCGGCCTTAACTTTGCCCGAATTTCGATATTAATTTTTTTTCATGAAATCGGCCCGGGAGACAAAACAATTTCGTAATTTAACACATTTCTAGAAAAGAGTAATAAAAACTGATATAAGTATTAAAATCTATTTGTCTTGGTTACACCAAACTGTAAAGAGTTCCCATCATCACCCTGTGTCTCAAAAAGAATTTTATTCACACATTTTAAGAGATTTAATAGCCTTTAGAATACCTGTTGCTAAGAAACAAGCCAAAAATTTAAAACATATAAATCATTCTGTTATCGAGGTTGTACGTAATGGGTGGAAGACCGTCTCCGCCATTGGTGTTTTCACCAGTGCGATACTAAGGAGTTGTGACTGAAGTCCGCGTAGAATCTCCTTTTTAGACATGAAAAGGCGCGTTTGTGGAGGCTATAGTGACAGCAACTTGGCCGAGAATCTTTCTGTGCTCAAATTTCCTAAAGACATGACCGTTGCACAGAAATGACATCGGTTTGTGCGTCGTACGAGAGTGTGGAATGTCAGTGTGAAACATGCGATTCGGTTCGGATCACCCTTTGTTCAGCGAATTTCAAGGAATCGTGTTTCGACCAAACACAAAAGCAGCGTTACGATGAAGGACTCGCCACCTTGTAAGTGTATTTGCAAATTTTATACATAAGGAAAAAACTGCTTCAATGCCATTGGCGGCGCAGCACAGAAAAAAGTGGGGGGCCGGGGGCTAAAGCCCCCTCAGCCCCCCGTGGTTCATCGCCTATAAACCATATGCGGCGTACCACTAAAAAGTGGGGCTATAACCCCCCAGCACCCCATGGTGCGCCGCCCATGCATGCCAAGGCGAGTAATGACAGCCCCTCATCCTCGGCCCAGATCGAGTGCTACGACACGTACGCGCATTCTGTTTAGACCGTGCTCATTCCATCATGGCAAGAGTGAATACGAGTAACGAGCGGATCCAGGATTTTGAGTTAGGGGGCTAGGGCACAGTATTAGATAGGATTTCGCCGTTAGACATTCGCACCTCCAAACTGCCAAATGGAATCCGGGTGAATTTTAGGGGGGCATGGCCCCCTTTGCCCTCCTCTAAATTCACCACTGAGTGGCCCAGGTTTACTGTGACCTTTGTCAGTGATTACTAAGTGTCTATTTTGCACAATAGTTCAATTCTCGTTTAAAATTGTCGTCGTCCTGATCTGCTGTGTTTCGCTTTTGCAATTGATTACCAAGTGACCAAACGTCTTTCTAACATTACATCATTTGGCGGGAAACTTGAAAAAACTAATTTTTCTTCAAAATTGAATAAAGTTACGACAGTTTGGCATAAAAGTCCCTGTTTAGTTAGATTTTATAGATTTCATTTGGCATTAACTAACTAAAACATCAAAAACTAAGACAATGCGTGGTGGGATGTCTTTAAACTATTTACATTGTCGTGACGTTTCTGTCGGCCATTTCCCAGCCATCTTCAGATGTTTCAATCCAAGTGTGAATAGTAAGTGTCAGTACAAGAAAGCTGTAACACTTGAAGATGGCGTGATAAATGAAAGACCAAAACGTCGTCCTACGGTGAATATGCCAGAGTAAATGGATCTGAAGCGGTGTTCGTAGTAATTTCTGTCACTGCACTTTGTCTACTCTAGAAAAGGTCATTCAATATTTGGAAGCTTCACCTGTAGGTCGAGGGTAAACATAATTAACACGTGTTCTTAATTATAGTCGTGGAGAGCGCTGTTGTACATCCCAAGTCAAGAATTTATTTTCAAAATTCAAAAGGTTTTTCACGAAAGTGAAGCCAGCATTACAGAAATTGATGACGAATAGAGATCTGTCATTGATCAACTTTTTGTCATGTTCCACGTTGTTTGGTCGTTATCCAAGTAATCGATAAAGCCATCGTAAGCAATCGTGATCACGTGATAAAACATAACCATTCATTATTATATCTTAAATTATTGTTTGAAAGACTAGCAATTTCATGGTCGTTCTAAATGCGATACCCATTCAGAAATCGTTCTTAGCATATGGGAAGATTGGCGTAGGAAGCGGAGGCAGGGTGGAGAGCGCCCCTCTACCAAAATGTTGGGGGGGGGGGGGGGTGCGCTGTTTCTGTTCCCCAATATATGGACATTAATAAGTATCGATTAACAAACAATTATTAAAAGTTCCGACTCGCAAACTTTGTTTTGAATTAAAATTGAAAATTTAAAAGACTGTCCGCGCACCGCTGACCTTCAAATTTTCATACGGCAATGAGAAAGCGCAAACGTTTGCAACATTGATTCGACTTAGCGAAGAAGCGAATGTTCAGAGATCTTTAAAAGATGGCCTCGGCAAGGAATGATCCTCTTCTACTACTTTTTCTTGCCTAAAAAATCCCCAGTGAAACCATTACTGATAAAATCACTGCTGTTTCAGTATAGACTTCTTACAAACAGTTTGTAAAAATACGTATAAATAATGTTTGAAGTCCCCGGCTTTGGTTTCAGAGAATTTGTAGCAAACGTATAGTCATCATAACGAAACACAATTTATCGTTTAATGGATGTGGTCAACGCTGATAATTTTAAAAAACCGGTCCCATCCAAGTAATTCAAATGCTCAATGAGATTCTGGAGTTCCAGCGTATGACATTTTTACAAGAGCACTGCCCCAGAAATCGCTTGGGCATAGTATCCACGATCTCATTTACTATCTTGCATTCACTAACTAGTAAGACCGAGTTCAGAAGAGTAGGAGACACATTTGTGCAGCATGTATGCTCGATTGTCTGCTAGTGTGACGAAATGGGAAGGGTTTGGGTGTAGAGATAAAAGTTTTCATACGGGGCAAATTATAATTCGAGCCACAACAACCCTTCCTGTCTTAAAAACTTTTCGTTGCGTTTGACTTGTGTCTTAAAACCTGTAAAATCGAACCGACGTGATCAATCACTGTTGTAGCGCGGACATATATTTAACAGTCTGATCGATAATGTCTTAGGGTAGTGTTCCCACGCACATCAAGAATATGTCGTGCTTCTATCAAATCCCGTCTTCGTGTCAAATATCTATTATTATGCTAGAGTGTTCCTTCTTCGCCACGTACAGTTTTATCTAAAAGCTGCTACCAGATGAACTGGTGATCATGCTCTGCACACTGCATGGAGCATTATTGATTTGTACACGTACGTTGTAGATGTTCGCAAAATTTCTTCTATCTAAACATTTTCTGCTCATTTTGTACCCTGTCTCGTTTAAATGTTGCAAAACCCAACTTTAAATGTCTAAATGCCGAAAACTGACAGTCAGGGCTGATGGCAACACGGCCTCACTGCAAGTATCGCGTGACCAGCGGAATGCCACCATAGATTATAGACAACAGATTCGCAACATTTTCTTGTGCACTATCCAAGAGGAGGCGACACTCTCCTATCTGTTTCATTTTCCGGTTAGTGTTATTATTTTGACGACACAACAGCCTACCATGATTATCAGACGACGTACTTGCCGGAAATGACACATGGTACTTTGGTCAGGTGTCGCTAGTGAATGACGACGTCGTTGCTTCTGTAAGAGCACAGGTTTCGTCCATTAAAGGCGAAGGCAACCATTTTCCATGTCATTTTGAGCTAAAATAAGGTTGGTTGGTTATCCTAGACATATTTTTCACTTAATTACAGCTTTTCGTAATTTTATTAATTACTCGTCCGCTTTTCCGGAAGTGACGTTTTAGGAGGCAAGCGCTTCCCGCCACTTGGTTTTGCGTTGAGCTTACTGTGCGAATCTGTTCTATTCTACTTTTGTTTTGTGCTATTTTTCACCAATTGTCGCCACCACTTTCCATCGGCGAGTATTCTGCGGCAAGATAGGTTAGTAGAGAACTCAACTGCGTTGGATTTAGGGATTGTTTAGTGTGTTGTAAGCTGAAAATGGCTGGAGTCGGTGACCCGTATCACAGTGACAGTAGTGTGAGTGACGGAGACCTTGTTCACAGCAGTGGTGACGAGGAATTTTTTCACGGACATTCAGTGGGTGGGTACATGTTTGAGCCCGAGTACAACGAGGCAGAGTACACACAGGCACAGGCAGCTGTTGAGAGAAACGAGGCGGCTACTGAAGACAGACGTGGTGACACATCTTGGTGCAAATGCACTGTGTGCGTTGTTATGCCTACCTCAATTGAATGCTTGTGCTGTTCCGAGTTCCACATCAATTATCTTTTTGGTCTCTTCCTCCATTAGAGTGTATGTGGTATACTTGGCGGACCGCCCTGGTGAGTCAGACAAGTTCTCCTTCTCCATGAATTCCGCCACCAACTCGAGATGTTGTGACATGTATGCGTCATTGACAACTGGTATTAAATAGGAATTCTGAATGTTGTTGAATGTTGTTTTCGAAAAAAAACTTGACTTTTCCAAAGTCCATCATTGTCTTCACCGACTGAAACGTGTTTCCAGTGAAGAGCACACCACTGGACATGGTTAAGTGGACCTCCGGCATACCACGGACAGAGGAACAACTGTCCCACTTGCCAGAGTGTCCCGTGACACACTCCCACTGGATGGTGACCTGAGCACCCAAACTGCTTACATTGTGTCGTGTGACTCCCTCGCCACACACCTGGCACCTTCTAAATAGCTCCAACACTTTAGACAAGTCCACAATAAACTTATCAAAGTTTGGCTCACCGATCTGTTCACTGGACGACGAACTGTCCTCTTCACTGGGTGTCGAACTGGGCCTGTAATCACTCCCACTACTCAATATCGCTGCAGGGCTGCTTAGAGGCTCTGGGCTGGAGAAAACAGCACAGGGCGAATCACTACTGGTTCCAGGAATTGCACGCTCTGGGGTACGTTCGGAGGCACGGGTGACAGTAGATGAAGTGCCTCCACTGGCTCCAGTCACTGTACTGGCCACAGCTCGCGAGGCTTCTCGCTTCAAAAACGCACTTCTCGGGGGTGGCGACGGGGCACTGCCGGGAATCAACACAGACGGAATGGCATCCTTCTTCAGGCGTTGTTTCGCAGGGACCTTCATCAGTTCAGCGTACAAATCCCTTTCGTAATCGGACGGCAGAAAGTGCTTGCCACACACACGGTAATTCTCCACTGCTTTGTACGTTGCGTGGACGGGTAACGCTGCGTTCTTCACACGAACGAGCCAAGTACGGCGAAGTGTGTCATCCATCGGAAAGCGATGCAAAGGTACTCCAAAAGCGCGCGTGAGCCGATAATTAGTACATCCCGGTACGCACCAACGGTGTGGCATGTTGACTGACTAGTAAATGAAAGAAAACGACGACGGAACTTAACACAACCGAGGTAGAACAATGACTGAATCGGCAGCTCTCACAGCCAGACTATATGAAAAGAAATTGGCGCGAAATGCTTGCCTCCTAAAACGTCACTTCCGGAATAGCGGACGAGTAATTAATAAAATTACGAAAAGCTATAATTAAGTGGAAAATATGTCTAGGATAACCAACCAACCTTATTTTAGCTCAAAATGACATGGAAAAAGGTTGTCTTCGCATTTAAAAGAATACAGAGTTGGTTGGCGGGCCATGTACTATAATCTATGATGCATAAACGCCAGCTAGTCATTTACTCTGGTACCCGTGGTAGATGCATGATCCGCCTGTGCAAGCGTGGGCACTTAGGGCAATTCGGTCATGCTTTCCGAAGTCAAGAGAACTTCGCAAAAACTCAAGATTAAGCAATACTTCGCGGGATACCGCCATGTTTTACATCTGAAGCACGTAACCACGCCACTTTCATTCGCGAGATGCGACTTCTGTTAGCCTGGCGAGTCTGGACTTGGGCTACCTCGCAGTCAGCAGTACCTTCGCGTTTTGATATTGTACGCCTATCATCCAATCTTATCTGACATTATTGGTAGTGTTTGTAAGCGAGGGGACCAGGGCCCCTGGTCCCCCTAAATCAGCCTTATAATCAGCAGTGGTCTCCTCACAAACAACAAAATGATCTGGCAAATCATTTCCGGAGTCACGAAAGCCATCTTTCCACGGAAGAAATTCCAATGAACTCAACTCCTGCACTGGAATAATATCGTGATATGATTCCGAAAGGTTAACTTGAAAAAAAAGAAAAGAATAGAGGTTTGCCACAATTCCTGAAACTGCAGACTTTAATCTAAATCTAAAAAAGTGCGTCTGGTTATTTTTAAATTTTGGTTCTACACATTCGTGCCTAAGAAGATAAGGTAGATCTAACGATATTTCTACCGCGGGTACCAGCCCATATTTATTCGCTGTAAACCGCACCATGCAATTTATCGTTCACATTCTGTACAATGCCAAGACAGCACTTGGAAATTCCACCATCTTTAAACTGGAGGAACTTAACGCTTCAGGGTTTATTGCGATTAGCCAACTCTGAAATTGTCAGTTCGATGGCCTGGATAGCTCGAACCACTATCCTTTATTTATATCCACATGTTGGCTCTACGAAAAGGCGTCTTCCTTGAGCACGTGTTTGTAGAGTACATTTCCGTGAGAGCCGCCTTTTTCGATTCGAGAGGTGACGGGAAATCTTGATTGAAACCATTAAAACACGGAAACCGCGTTCTGACACATTTTCCAAGAATATCAAGGATAAGTAATGAAGCCGTAGTTTTTCGTTACCATCTAATAAAGGGTGACACGAGTTCGCGGATTGCCGACATAACAGTTTTAATGTTTTATTAGGCATTATCGATAATTATGCGTTGTTCGAAAAAGTGCCACAAAATTGCAAACACGTGAATAACCGCTTAACTCCCCTTAGTGATCACTTACATAGAAAAACTCTGCAATCCATGTTCCAGGCCCGGTCTCTAATCCTTGTACTCGAAACGAACTCGATATATTTTTTTCAAATTCTCTGCTCCTCTTTGCGAAATCAGTATAAGTGCTCGAATACATAATAGTTTATGCCTATGAGTTTCTAGTCCAAGTTTGAACTTGACCCATATGCATGTATTCGTGCTACAAACTTGAATAAAACTCGAAATTTCGAGTTAAAACTTGACTTTTTACCCTTAATGTTGCGTTTATTAACTGCAAACTAGGACTAATAAATTATCCACGTAAGCCATTATGTACTCGAGCATAGAATAATAGACACTTATCTAGAGTTCCCACAAAAGTAAATTGGAAAATGCCAAACATGATCTCGAGTTCCATGTCGAGTAAAAAGATTAGAGACTGGGCCCTGGTGTCAAAAAACGACTTTGTTCACACGCGGATCTTGGTTTTCCAACGCAGCGGCATGCCCTTTACTTCACGAGGAAATGTCGCGAGACTAATATTAAGCACGATCCACCTGGAGCATATCGGGATTATTCTAGCCTCAATTCCGCATTGGAATACCACATCTGCACACGCGCAAACACCAGTCATATGGCCTCGCTGATTCCTTGCGTGTCCGCTAGGGGGTAGCTAACAAGTAGTTCCTCCTAAACTTTTTTACGCCGGCGTTTCTGATTGGCTGGTCGAATTCAACAGATACTGTAGCGCTTTACGAAAACAAAACTGGTATGACTGATAGCGGAAGTGAATGTGGATGTAGTTTGTGGTCTGTTTTACATACAAATGAGTGCTTACATGTATTTCATGTTTAAAAAATGTTAATCAGAAAGTTGTGATTGTGCCTTTTCGGAGTGCATTTTTTACTGTCACTGGTTTTTGTTTACGTTGCTGTCCTGTATTTACACAGTATGAATAACACACCGAATAAATCGGCCAGAGGTGTGTGCATTGTATCTGGTTCAAGCACGCGAATATTAAAGATTACTGCAGAAAAGGAATGTTTGCTGTCAAGCCACTTACATGACAAGGCTTAACATCGTTCACAGTCCGCCATTTTCTTTCTTTGTTGTAAAGCTAACCAGTGACTGCCGAGGTTACATCAACCAGTGACAAAACGCGTGCTACTGAATGATACCTGCGTGTTATCTACCCCCTACACGCATGGAAGGAGCGAGTCATGCAGACTGAACTTCTTTCATACGTCCCCAGCCTCGTCCCCAAGCCTCAAGGTGGCGCTCGTCAGTTTAGGCATGAGACTTGGTGAGGAGACTCGCTGGTTCCCTGTATGTGCGCTATGTATTAGAAAACACGCAGGTATCACTCAGCAGTACACGTTTTATCACTGGTTGAGGCAACCATGGCAGTCATTGGTTGGCTTTACCGCAAAGACAGAAAATGGCGGACTGTGAACGTTTTTTTTTGGCCATGCCAACATCTTTGGGAATCAAGTTTTCTTATGCAATGCAGTAATGATTAATAGCCGCGTGGCCGATTTAACCGGTGTGTTATTCATCCTGTGTGAATACAGGGTAACAATGCAAACAAAAGTCAGCGACGGTAGAAATATGCTCATGAAAAAGGCACAACCAGAACTTTCCGATTCAAAATCCTTGAACATATCCCAATTAATCACCGATTGTCTGTACAACATACCACAAACTATATCCACATTAAATGTTCTCCATCGGTCATGTCTGTTCGTTTACTGTACGTACTAAAGCGCTAACAATCAATCAATCAATCAATCAATCAATCAATCAATAATTCATTTATTTTAGTGACCTGAAGCAATTGCTACCCAGCCGGAACTTTAGTGGACTTATAAGTCACCATTTCCACAGCGAACACTTCTTGCTGACAATTCGACCAGCCGATCATAAACGTCGGTGTAAAAAAATTTTTCGAGGGGAACTAAATGATACCTGCGTGTCTTGTACCCCCAAGAAGACACGCATGGAACCAGCGAGGGTGAGGAGATATACCACTGATCTGCGCACCGCCCGATTGGCCGTAGACAACGTTCACTGGCGAAAGCGAGACAAGAACGCTTCAAGCACTAGAATTTCTGAATACTTAAATACGAGGTTTTTGAAGTTTCTTGTCCTTACTTGTTTGATGAGATAAATTTGAGTATTTTTCCAGGAACTAAAGCAGGCCCAAAGGCAGATTTTAATTATTATCAAAGGTTACCATTCGTGACTCGGAAGCTGAAGACATTGCTTTGGTTATTGTTTGAAATAAAATACTTCCCGTACTTATTTTCTTTAAAGCATCATAAAAATCACCCTGCTTTCATATTAAAATCTTAAGGTTTGGAGAGGAGGTTGTCTGTCCAACAGGTCTCCACTGTGAAAATCACATGATTCATTGCATAAGAGTGAAGTTCTCACGTGCCCAGAAACGAAACACTTCCGAGGGAATGTGATGCGACGAAATTGCCCTTAGGCTTTCCGGGTTGATGCGCGCATTAGCTACGGGACTGGAGTTTAAAATACCTTTAATACCAGAGGGGTTGGGAACATGATAACTTCTCTTTTACAGCTGAACTGGTGAATGATCACTCCAGTCTTACGGACCTATTACTTGAGTAGTCACCATTTCGCAAAGGTTCGCTAGTAAGATTACTGACATACTCGAGAATGTTTCATGATCCTGGATAGTCTTGCGTGATCATGCTTCATAAGGCTAACAGAATTTGAACGGAAGTGGACGTGAAAGCGTGCACTGTTCACCCCAGAGTATCCAGCGAATTCCTCGGCTCATCAGAGGGTTATGGGGACGCCACAGATTGTAGTGAGCTAATGTGTAGCTCGCTATTCATGGGCATGGCCGAATGTGTTTTGGAAAAGGTAACTGCGGACGTAACAAACGTGCTTGCCTAGCCTACCTGTTTAAAGGTCAAGGAAAAAAAACGAACAATAAGTTCAACATGACTATTTTTAAAGTTGAAAAGTGATTGTTAGCCGTCTATGAAATTTAAAATTCGATGCATTTCAAGAGAAATTAGCCATTAAGTTTTCTTTCGAAGCGCGGCTAAAGCCAAGCACATTAATTTGTGAATGGATTAGGAAGGATTGGAAGTCACAGTCTGGTTTAAAATCGCTTAGGCGTTGGGGTAATAAAATCAAAAAAATGTTAGCGTAGGAGTTGTCTCATGTCTTCGCGACTTCCTATGGTGTATGGAATGCACCCTACTTTTCAACCCAATCAAGCAACCCATTTGGCAATCAGCAATAAGTAATTAGGATGCTGCCAACCACTGGTTGCCAGGAATTGTCAAACAGTGATACTCAGTGTAACCCACGCTTCGAAAAGTTTGTGCGACTCCGTCGAGACGATTACATCAAGTCCCTGAACTGCAAAGAAGGAAACCAACCCCTACTGCACATGTACATACATGTAGAACACCCACGCTAGACTCTTGACCGGACGTCGCGAAATTGCTTTCAGAATGCGTGTGCGTGAAGGACAAAGTCAGCGCCTATTGGGCAGAAAAGCATGGCGATTTGAGCCTGATACCATGGCAACCTTGAATTTTATTGGTCTGATAAACCTTCGGAATTCACATCCACCTTCTCGGGTTAACGTTCGAGTTTATGTAAATGGCTGTGCTTGATACGGTTGATCTGATCGCTGAGTCAAGGTATGGATTGCAAACAAGTAAAATGTACATATTGTTTTTCCATTTATTTGTTTTGTTTTTCTGTTTGGTGTCACTGTTTGCCATGAATGTATATTTTTATCATGTTTCCTTCTTATCAAATGCCCGTTTCTCAAAGAATCTATCGACTTTTTGTCTTTTGACTTCCGGCCATATATCTGTTTGTGGATGGCCTAACCTGTTTCATGAACATTAGGGTAAGACTGAAATACAGAACAATTGTTTACAACTCATGACAAAAGACAGAAATCTGTCATCTCCTCGAATAGACAAAGCACAAAACAGACAAACGCAAAAGACAAAAATATTTTTGGCTATGCGTTGTCTAACCTCTGGCTCATATCAAAATATGAAAGCCATTAATATCTTTAAGAAACCTGACCCTGGCCACTGACTTAGATTTTGTCTGTTTGTCTTAGTTTTGTGGCATACTTTTCATTTGCAGCGATTGTTGTTGACCTCTGGATTATTTGAATACCTACAAGTGGTGCTAAACTATTTAGACAAAAATTTACACACATTTGTAGAGACTTTCCATGAATATTTCGTCTCCCACTTAAACTATCCTTGTGTTTAACGAATACCGAGATCTGCAGAATTCCTTCGCCGGTTTTCACCTGGTTTAGTTGGGTGTTTTTATGTAATGCTTCTGAAATGAATCGTGCAGTACATATGAAAATGTTGGCCACATAAAGTATTTTTCAGTACCTTGCAGTCACTGATCGGAATGCTGTTATTATTTGAATTCTGCCTATCTGGCAACAATTAACCTTCTCTGCTCGCTTGCCTATTGCAAACCTCAGTATTTCTATCGCATAGCAACAGTAGCCAAGAACGGTCAATGCCATGCGTAGGTTTACTTCGGCAGGAAGTTCTTTTGCCCAATTATTCTTGGCGTAACATTTGGAAGTAATGAAACAGAAATGTGTTTCTCAAAAGTTCTTCGCTTTCATAGTCCAACTTCATAAATGAGGTGATTCTGAGGTTACGTAACATTGTATGTTATGATGCGCTGTGTATTAGCCTGGATTTTAATCACTCTGCTGCCAATGGGCGTGTTCACGTTCTCAAAGTCACGACTTCGTCCAGTCATCATAAAATATGCGTGGTAGAATCTGAGCTGGAGAATCAGTGACTGAACTTGTTGTTCCCTCACTATCGAATTACCCGTTTGGATGTAGTATTTACCGCCACATAAGGTTATGATGGACATTGTTACATACATACACTATATCTGCATAAAGACAAAGGCTGTCTCAAAAATTCCCGTGAAGTATCCAGGATATAGATTTACTGTAAACTAACGGTGTTATTCTTCTTACAGGAAACCCAAAGTTAGTTCGACAATTTGTAGAAGTTGGACAAACATGTCGCAGTTGAATACTACTGCAGAAAACAAAAAAAATATTCGGTTTTTGTACAGACAGAAGTGTGCATACCCACAATTTGTTCAGCAAAACTGATTTTCAAATTAAAAATTGCACTATTGAAAAGAAATGCTCTTATCTGAGACACTCATCAGTGCGGAATCGAACCTAAAACCTTGCCACACGCTGTCTAACGCTGTGATGGCGACCAAGACATACTGTTCACCGGTGGAAAATGCATTAAAATTCAACAAAAGCTGTGCTAGTTGAAAGAGCCGTGTTCATGTTGTGGCGCGTAGGAATATTTTAAGAGAATGAAGTTGAAAAACTAAACATATGAAATGTATATGCTGTTAGGATCAACTTCTAACAGAGCAAAATGAGGTTCCAAGAATATGACTACCAGATGAACTAAGTTATTTTCTTGTATTCGTTCATTTTGTGTGTGAAATTTTGGGACACCCTTCATATGTATTTGAAGGTTCATGACCTTTCGTTCGAAGGCATACAGTGGACTGTGTGAAGGTTTGTTAGTTTAGGTATTGTACATTGAAGGGCTGTTGGACTTTGAAATATTCAGTTTATGCAGCATGACCATCTGAATAAAATATCTTCGAAGTACATACAGCCATAGACCTCTAGCCCTTTGAATGTCAACTTTGATCTTGCGGCCGCTGAGGTTGCGCCGAGCCTGCACGAGGGTTGTTTGCATTTGTTTGTTCCGGTGTCTGTGTAATTCCTATGGAATTCACTGTCATTAAACTTTTCGCAACTTCGCCGTTTTTCAACCGAATTACACAAGAGCAATACCTGTATCATTAGAAGCCCTTTGCCAAATCTTTATGATTATAGCTTAAGCAAAGGATGTTAAATAATTTAATTCCTAAGTCATTACCTGACTGGTTTAAAATATTATTTACATGTATATCCAAATATCAGGAGTGCTACCAAAATGCAAAAAATAACAGCGAGTAATACATGTAGTAACATAACCAAGGAAATGAACCAGAGAAGTTGTATTAAATGATTAGTTAAGCAATTTGGGAATTAATTTCAACGATTCAAAAGATTTCTACCGTTTTAAGGGAAGAGTTTTAGAATATAAAATCCCCGCACTTGCAATGGGTAATTTTATCAGGCGTTCATCCAAACTTATACATGTGTATATATTATACTTAATTGGACCTTTGGTGCCATTTGATGCGTTCTTCGGTAAAAATTCCGAATGCAGTTACAATGTTTACGAAAAACACTATAAAATACCCCGAGTATCTAACTATATTGCAGAGATGGGTTTTCTGATAGATATAAAATGGACAAACGTCTTGTAGCTTTGAAATTCACTGTGGATAGGTCATGACATTGACTGCAGTGTAGGGCTTCATATAAAAGTTAAGAAATAAACTGTTTTCTCTAGAAAGTAAAAGTTAATGATCCTGATACATAAAGTGTACAGTTACGGTAAGCAAGAGGCAACGGAAGACATTTTTACGATTGTTATGTTAGTAAAGAAACTGAAAACTGGAAAATAACATTACTCATAAAAAGAGACAATGTTATTTTGAATACCTGTTGCGTTGCTTTCCCGGTCAACATTAAAGAACGAAAAATCGGAATAACAGGATTGAAAAGCGGGATTTCTGGGTCTAATCCAAAATGTAAGTGTGAAGTGTTTTCAGCAACACACGCAGATGTACCAAGGGGGGCTCGGGAGGCTCGAGTCACCCCCCATCTGATGAAGTGGGAAAAAGGGTCCTCCTCAGAGAGACAAAAGCTTCAATAAAGTAGGAAACGAGACAAAATTCAACTAAAAAGATAGAAACTATAAAATTCGGTGAATGCTCTTTTTATAGTTCCGAACGTACCCTGTAAAATGTCCGCATTCCCAAAATTCGAGCTCCCCATGTTTTGGGCCGGGTGCGCTGATGAGATGTACCGACAGCGTTTTTGTCAAACGGGAGATGTAACACCCGAGAATGCGTTTTTTCTTTAAATAGGAAATTGCGTGGGCCGCAAAAACCCATGAAACGTTCCGATTTTTTTTCTTTTTAGTTGAACTGGAAAATATGGCGATATAGCGTGGAAAATTGCAATAGTATACATGATAATGTGTATTTTGGCCCTACTGCAAAAAGCAGGACTTTTCGATGGTGTGGCGGGATGGCGTAAAACATTTCAAAAAAGTAGTTCAGACCGTCAAGAGTGGGGCAATAACCATATACAGTGTACGGTATCAGCATCAGGAAGCACTGGATTGGCTTCGCTTATAAGGCAAACTTTTCATTTTTTAAAACTTTGATTCACTGGTATTCGTAAATACAACAGAAAACATTTGGCCTAATTCACTGAAATCGAATTAACAAAAAACTGCATCTGGGCAACCTATAAACATTACACAAATGAATTATAGAAACAATAGAAAACAGTAATTGCGTAAAATGCTGTAATTTTAACACCTAAAAATTCTTGTTGCAAAACTCCAGGCATCATTGTAGTATGGAAGGTTGTCGAAAGTGGTTCTACGAGTGGAACTGAAGAGTTATAGGCCAAACTGCTGCCGGCATCCACTCAGGGCAACAAGTCGGTGTCTACATGTACTGTACATGTATAAATAATGAGTAGTGTAAATGTCGAGTTTATTGACTGATTTTCAGAGAAATCGCTGATTGTATAGAACCGTACCTCAAGAGTCTTGGTTGACAAAATGAAAATAAAGCGAGGAAATTAGGCTTTATTTGATAACTACAACTCTCGATCAAAACTCGGTCGAGCAGACAGCCAAAAATTCTCAATTCGGCTAGTCTCGTGATCACAAGCTCTAATAATGTAATACAAAGGTCACGTGCGAAAGTTTGCACCCCATTGCAAGAGTTCAATGACACAGCTAAGAATATCGGGACACCAACCCACACCCTACCGACACATATATGGAACACAACCAAACTTAACACATTGTATTGTAGTAAACGAGACTTGACTATTTAGAGCGTACATGTACGTTCTTACTATTCCGTTTTTTTCACTCGGGATGCATGGCAGAATTCAAGCAAATCCTAGTTAACACATGAAACCTGTGCAGCGAAGGCCGGATATTGGTTTTGACCTACATGTAGACGTACTGATACAGCGTATTCAACGACCTTGATTTCAGCGAATGTCAAGCATTCATCGGCTAGAATTGGCAAAATTGTAACAAAATCCCAAAAACAAAACGGCTTAAAGCCCAAGTCAAAGGTAACAACTTAAAAATTCTTATCCCATCCAACAATAATTATAACTTCAAGAAGTCTATCCCATCCTCCAATAATAATAACTTCAAGGATTCTATCCCATCCAACATTAGTCCCAAAGTGCGGAGGATAAATGATTGATATATTTAACTATTCTTAAATATTGTTTTGTTGTAACAAATCAACAGTGGTTCATTGGCAATTAAAAGCACACTTTTTGACAGTCTAGTAGGCAAGAGCGTAATGAACTTGGGTACATACATATACATGTACTCCTTTAACCCAAATCTGGATTCACCTTGCGTACATGTATGCCTACGTGCATCTAAAAACTAATACTGCGTTCAGTTGCTGACACACCAGACGCTTTAATCCTGCTTCTGATTATCTGTGTCAATTTGCATATCACTGAGGTGCATAATGCCGATATTTTGACCAATCACAAGCAATCAGTTGGGATAACAGTTCCTTGCCAAAACCGTCATTGCAATGTACATGTAGCCTTCTACGTTTAGAAAATCAAGTAGGTGATCTGATTTGAGGACTGACGATGAAAAAGTTTAAAAAAAACACCTGACGATAGGCCGCATGTTATTTTCCAGACGACGGAACAGATATCCCACCTGCAGTCTGATAAAACGGCTTGCGAACGCTGTATCAGTACGTCTAGGTCAAAACCGATATCTGGCCTTCGCTGCAGAGGTTTCATGTGTTAACTAGGATTTGCTTGAATTGTGTCAGGATAATTGGATCCTGATTCAAGCTTCCATGTTCGTGACTTGGGAGATCATGTATTAATTACTTTGCATAACTATTTGATGAAGCGCTCGCATGTATGCGGTTTTGATCGAGCCCTTCTAGCGCAGTCAGGTGCTTTGAATGTCATGGCCGTTTCCAGACGTGACGTGAACTAAAATATTAGCAGATTCATTTCAGTTGAAGTATTAGAAAACGAACCTTAATGTATAATAATTGAGTCAATGCTGCTTCCCAGCCGATGCTCTTTCCAAAAAAACATCACTTATTGTACAACATGCGCATACACATATTTTGTTTCTCCAGTTTGGCAACACGTGATTAGCCGTGGAAGTGAATTCCACCAAACTTAACACTTTATAAACTTAAGAGAAATGGATAGCGAACACTCGCATTCCGATTTGTGCGAATTGTTCCTGTTTTAATAACATTCCAGATTGTACAAGTTCATTTTGTGCCCTATAAATACAAAACAAAGGAAATTCTAGCATTTATTGTGCGGCGATGCTGTCGTTAAGGTTATCTAAAACCTTATTTAGTGGCCTCCATTCTGACTCGTATATCCAAAGAGTAAGCTTTGTCAACTACTAAAAGTATATATTTTCTGAAAGAACAAAGACCAGGAAATATAAAAATTCTTTTTGTATTTACATTCCGTTATTTTTTGAAGTATAAACCTTTTTAAGTCAAAATTATATTTTAAGAAAGATTCATTCATAGCAAAATAACGCCTCGGTCGATTTTAATGAAACCTTTTTAAATGAAATCTTCACCAGTTACTTCAAAATGCTTGTTGAAATTTTCAATTAGTCTGTTTGTTTGGTTTTTATGACAAATCAACTCCGAAAAAGTAAGGTTTTTTGCAAAAAACGAAATCGTATTCGTCTTTGTCACATTGCGCAAAAACTAGACCTTTATATCAAAACTCTTAATAGAGTTTTGAGACTGATGACTAAATATTAAGTTTGGGAAAGTTTCAGCGAAGTCCACCAAACCGTTTTCGAGAACTAGTTAGTGTTCCTAAGTTCAAATAAAGTCGATTTGCCAAAGCCGAGAAAAAGCCGATTAAACTGGGACGAGTGAAAATCTCAGTCTCCGGTTAATTATTCGGTGAAAACTTGTTTTCGGTACACATAACATATAGCTATTTCAACGTTCACTCGCAATGTCAACTGATTTTGCGGTGCATAATTAAATTAATTATCATTGAAACCTCAAATAGACGTATCGTTCCCAATTAACTTTTACTGTTGTTTACGACCTACTTTCTAAGTAGGTCACAGTTCACTGTTAGCCTGTTCACGTCACGTGCTGAGGACTGATACGAAACCAAGTAAGAAATGTATAACAAAAATCGAATCGGTGGTTAAAGTATGTCGTTAGCATGAGATCGAAATATCGAAATATCAACTTATTAATTGAATTCATTAATTAGGGTATGGATTTATCTTTTCACAACTTGCTGTGTTCATGACCACAGAAGCCTGGGGCGACTGGTAGCAGTCGTTTTCAACGCCAACAGTCGTATGCACGTAGACGCACAACTCCCTTGATGCTCAAAACTATGTTTTGTCTCTGTTTTCCCCGGGGCCACTCTATCATAAGTTGACTCAATGTTATGGCGACTTTATGAATGAAAGGACTGAGGGTATACGAAGCTGTTTTGTGCCTGGCGGGAGATTAGATTTGATTGAAAGCCCTTTAACCTTTGACCTTGGATAATTAGTAAACAAATATCCACACGAATGTGAGGTTCTGCTAAATCTTTTTTTCTCGCTACGCGGTATCTATTTGTATTTGAAGTTCCCCGAGAATGAAGATTTGGTATTTTGCTAGACACGTGAAATATTGAAAAATGGCCAATTTTTATGAATAAGGTTGGAGATGTCCTTAATTCATTGCATATTGTGTTATATATGAAGACTATTCTTATACCAACGATTAAAATTTGGAATATTTTGCCAGTACATAATGGGAATATTTTTGATCAAGCAGGAAATGTCGAAAATCGCTTTCAATCGGACCAGTTTTTGGGTCACCCTGTATCACAATCGTATTTTAGAATAGTGTGCATCATTAGAGTGGACAGGTGACGACATCACTGACAAGATTTCGATTTTCATTCTCACAGATGTACGTAACAAGTTACCAGTTTATACGTAAATATTGAAAAAGGCAGGTGATCTTGAAGTAATTACATTGACGTGGATAGTTGGAAAATATGTTTCCGATTGGGCTTATGTAAATTTCAGAGACATCTTGATCATTAGTGCTTTCAAATAATTTCAAGTCATGATCTCCCGTAAAGCTGCACTTTCTTCTAGTTATGATCTTCCAACGTGAAATTCCGACATTGACCAGGCGTGCGTTCAGTAGACGCTAGGACCTACGCTAGGACCTGCCGTATACGAATACTGAACTAATGTCTTCAGAGCGAGTACATACCGTACTTCGTAAGCCAAATCAAGCGTGTATTACATTTTTATACTCAGATCCGATCAGATTATCTCCACGTGCAATCAGGCGCGGTACTTTAAGAAGAAAAGACATTACATCATCCGATGATGTAGTATCGAACATCAAAAGCATACACAGGTATTGAACTGACCATTTCTGCTAATAACTTACTCTGCTATTCCAAGTTCCCTTAAATTGTTTCTTTGCCTTACTCTTCGTTGGAGGACACACTAAATGTCGGCTTCTACAACCTGTTTTGTAGCATTGAGTTCTAGATGAGCCCACCAATGGACGAGACCGTCTTGCCACCAGGTGATTGCCTGGCAGTCCGGGCGTGCGTTCAGTAGACGCTAGTACCTACGCTAGGACCTAGCTAAAACCTAGTCAAAGTCACGTGTTCTCGCGAAGTCTTGCTTTTTAGCGAGGTTCTAGTGTTACTGAACGGGAGGCAGTTCATACTTGTTCCAGCATTCTCTATTATAGATTTACCCACAATGCAACACACGCCTCAGGCACTTGTTCTGTTGGACAATTCAACATCGTAATGCAGGGAAACTTATTTTAAATTCAAGAAATCGGTCAAAAGGGCAAAAATCTGGGCTGGATATCCTTTCCTTGTTACACAAATCATTTTGAAATATAGTTATGTCGTTTAATGTATTTTTCTGTCTCCACCAAAGAGGAGAGTTCAATCCAAGATGAGCATCTTGAATTTTCAACAGAACTAAAACTGAAGAAACTTCCGAAGGACTCACTGTGAATTTCTAAAATGTAGTGACGTAAAGTGGACCGTTTGCTTCGTCATCAATCTTTCTACTCGCCCCAAGCGTTAGATATACTTGGTTATCTACATATAGCAGACACTAATAAAATATTTACAACCTTTCGCAAAACTGGTTAAGATTGATGAAAATTACAGGATAATCATTTAGTTTCAGGAATGTACACCTGAGCTGTTTATTGTCGGGATTATTATCTGTTCATAATTTAATAAGGGTTTAATATACTTTTAAGGGATATTTTTTTCATCTCTTGGACGACCATACAATGGAAATTCAACGTAGATTTAGCAAAGCATATGCTTGGCCAACTTGGTTAGAGGGAGTTTTAAGAGCCTCTTCCAAACTTAAAGCGGTCTTTCGCAGAGTATTTTTCGGCGGAAATTCGTCTTCATTTTCTGTAAATCAATCCGTTGCCTTTAAGTTTTTGCATTGGAACATAACACTTAACTTGATTCTTTCCCAGTCTCTCTCTCATACCCACCCAGCCAAATCACCACTAGTCTCGTAATTAAGGTTTTGATGGTAAAGACATGTTACCTGGGCAATATTTACTAACGTTAATAATTGAATAGTCTCTCGCTCATTATTTTAGTTTTTGACTTTGTTAACTAGATTTTTAATATTTTTACCAGGACCCATTGAGAGACTAGCTGTACAACTAAGAGCGTTTGAATTTCGTTACCATGGCTGCAGTTACCATGGTAATATTAGAGTTCAGCATTGCGAGTTATCAAGCAATATTTACTAGCCGATGGTGGACACATAAGCACATAATATGTCCGAGTCGTGTCAAAATTCAGCTTGGAACTCCCATCACTAAGTTTAATAGAAGGTTGATATTGATGCTTTGGTTATGGTCGCCTGCGTCTGACAGGTTTTTTACTGAAAACCCAGCACACAATCGTTAATAATTTTATTATTTAATCTAAAACTGCTGATTTTTGCTGGCTGACTTAAAAGGGACATGGAACGCGAAAACTCGCAAAAATACCATTTGAACAGATCGTGGGTATGCTAAAGTGAGAGTTATAATAAAGTGTAGTTGTTGAGCTATCCAGTTAAGTTCATTTGATGTCGAATTGCGTTATGTGTGCTAATCAATACTCACACAATTAATCTGTTAGAACCTAAGAGGCTTCACGCTTCCTTCGGATGGAAGATGGTGCTATAGATTAGCAGGAACCGTCGTCTCTAGCTTTATCACAGGCTCTCGACATCATCTCGTTACCAAGCTCACGTAAACTCTCTCATCCTAAGCAGACGACACTTTAAACCGATCTCCACGTTATTTGTTAAGTGAGGGATTGAGTGATTTGAGTAACATAGCCTCCCTATCACTTCTCTGAAGCCATTTTTCTCTGTGCAGGATCTTGACATTGACGTATTATGATTCGTGATTTGTGTCCTGGAAGTGATTAAATACAGCAGGCGACACATTCTCGCAAGCAGCCCTTCTACGTTGGCCAATGACGCCTATGCGTACAATTGAATTTGAAGTGCGTGCGCCAACTGAATGTTAAGCAAAAGATACGACGATAGTACCTATTGGCTTCCATACTAGACTATGCATAAACCTGCGTATTATGATAGACCAAACATGAACCTGTGTGCGATGAAGTCGTCAAAATCTACTTTGAATGTTTATTTGCTCTTAGCAAGCTACAGGCACTTTGTCAATAATAGCACGACCTTAAATAAGGCACATGTTACATGCGCACACGCAGGGGGGGGGGGGNTCTCTAACTAGCAACCTATTTTGGAAGTGGGCAAAAAGTTCCGCCTCAGAGAACCGAAAACTCCGAAAAAGTATAAAACGAGACAAAAGTCCACTGAAAAGTCTGTAACTACATGTACCTACATTCAGCGAATGTAGAATTAACAGCTGTGAACGTACTCCGTTTTTTTTAGTAAAAGGTCCACATTCTTAAAAATTCGAGTTCCCACTTTATAGACTGGGTTCGCGAATGCATGCAGGTGAGAGTGTGAATAAAAATACAGTCCTCTTTACAATCACCAGCTATTTAATGAATTCGGATAGCGGCACTGACTATCAGCGCTGGGTTTCATAACACTTCAAAATTATCCGCTGGATAAGTTTGTTTGTTGCATGACGTCAGGTGCACTGTTCAACAATAACAACCTAATGCGTGGTAAAGCTACGTCATTGTTGCTATACGGCGTATAACATATATTTTATGCAAATGGGCCCAGAATATCTAATGTAGAAACAAACGTGACCTTTCCACAGTTTGGTGTTTGTGTGACAAGTGTTTTTTTCGCCACCTGTTGTGTGAATATGTAGATGGATATATACGTTTCATTGGTTAATTAGCAACTTGTGGACCGAATATCCGTTAATCCATTGGCGAGATCTCACAAATCTCTAACCTGCCAGTTTGTGAACACGCACCTTGTAGATTTTGATTAAAATTCATGCCGTAGGCAACGATTTACCTGAAATCTTAGTCGCCAGGTGGCGCGACCGGCTCGACCGCGAGACAGCAGACCGAAAACTGCCAAGCAGTGATGTAGAAAAGACGACATTTAGTGAATCCGCTGAAGAATAGCTCGGCAGAGAACCATTTTAATCGAGATTAAAAGTTTTCCGTGTAAGGAAAAACACCAGAAATGAAGCCCATTGATCAAAATGTATATGATCACTTGGCATTGCTTTCATCGCACGATGTTACACCAACTGAAATCCTATGTTTCATTCTGCTCTTCCTTCTGAGCGCCACTTATTCTTCATTGGTCGGGTCTAGAGCTAAATCTTGCTTACTTTTACTGTAGTCAAATCGTGCATTGAAAATGTTGCATTTACATTTGCCACGTTCAGAAATGTGAAGAAATACAAAAAGAAATGGATCAGGTTTTGAGATTTCCTCCCAAACTTGCTCTGTCATAGTCTAGTGTAGATGTATATGCATAATTGTTGCTCCATGTGAAATAAAATCGCAAATCTCCAAAAACACTGAATTTTCAAAGCTGTTACACACTAGAACTTAATGTGCGCAGACGGAATCGGTTGGCAGCCGTTCAATTTTCTTCGCCATTTAAATGATTTTGATCAGTTTGAATACTCGAGCCGAGACAAAAATATACAATATACATGTGCCAATAATTGGCGTTTGGAGTCATCTCGTCTCCGTATTGTGTCATTACCCTTAGCGTATTTTTATCGTCTGTTGATAGTTCATAAGAGACTTCGCTTTCAAACTCGCTTATACTCGCTAAACAAACATATCGACCAATCAGTCAATGAGAAGTCGTTGGTATTATTTTATGTAAGATCTCGAGTGGGTGGCAGTTTCGCCGTGTCGTTATTTTGAATAATACTCACCCAAAACACTGAAAAAACGCCAAATACTTCGCTAGGCAATCACGACTGCAGGACGATCGACAAACATGCTACGCTGCCAGAGCTAAGTAAAACGTGGGCCATTCTCTGTGTGATGTGCAATATACATATACATGAGTGTGTACAAGACTATTTTCTAACACGCATGTCAGATCACGGGGTTTGCGCTTAGAGCGGAAAGATCAATTTCAATTTCTGCCGTGATACTAGGTAAACAAAATATACACGCGAGAATTGTTAACCTACCGCAAGGTATTATTCAGAAAAAGAAGAGGCATTCCGACATTCATTGCCAATTAGAAGCCTCGTGCTACCTGATTGGCTCTTTCCCTCTCACTGGAGGAGTTGTTCGCAGTATATGAACGAGATGTTTAATCACTTAATGAAAGTGCAGATTATGTTGCAAAGTGGAACGTTTCTGTTCAGAGTATTCACGGCTGATGCAGGATATGATAAACTAAAAGTTAGAGATTTACTTGTGTATTTTCAGAGATTATGATGGATGCTGCGCTGATTGCAGCCATATCCGGTTCTGCTGTTTTTACAGCAATCATCATAGTTGCTGTCGCATACTGTGCCGTGCGCAAGCGGAGAGAGGGTGGGTGTAGATGTTTTATAAACTGCAAGAAACTTGTAAAGAGATTGAAGCTGCTTTTGAGCTCAAACAAATCTCGCCGTGATTCGGAGGGTGAGCTGAAACGTCTTCGCATGGCCAAAACTAGAGACGTTCGCAAGAAACACATACCCCAACTGGCGAAAACTGCAGCACCATACGGGACAGTGAGTGAACATTTTTTGCAGGTGGATGCACACGAGAGCTTAGATGCGTTTGCAGAAAATTGTTTGCCTGAAATTGACATTTTTGACTGCAATGGAATAGAGCCGTGTGGCACGACTGACAGCATTGAGGAGGTCACGCCTTTGCCCAGCGAAGAGGGCGCCGAGACATTTCAGAGCAGAAGTTTCAAACGTCTGTCTTCAACTTTGTCGCCGAAGTCTAAGCTGGGAAGATCAAAATCAGCTGGAGAGTACATGTCGAGACGAAAGAGTTTCTCAACGCAGGGAATTGTAAAATTCTATATTGCTTTCCGTGAGAGAGAACACAAACTGTATGTGGAGATAAAAAACTTGACAAACCTCTATTGTGATACCAACGTCACCCATGTATGTCTAAAACTGCACTTGTTACCCAAAGAGACTACGTTGCTTGTCACTAGCAGTGTAGCTTACAAAACTGAAGTAGATTTCGACGAAACATTTGAGTTTGGAGACTTTTATAATGAGGACCTTGCCAAAGGTAGTTTAAGAATTGTTGTGTACGGAAAAGAACCAGGCAAGACGAGAGATCGATTTATCGGAGAAGTGTTTTGCCAACTCGCTGAAGTTGGGGACTTGTCCGAAATTCCAACAGCATGCGTGGAGGAACTGAAATCAAGTCGACTTAAAAAAGTAAGTAAAGTGAGACTACATTTTGAAAAAAATATCAACTGATTCAACTGTGAAGTATATTTGAATAAGTTTTAAAAATAATTTTAAAAACAAAGATAAGAGAAACTAAAGCCCTCGGCGAAGTCAGAAATTCTTCCGAGTCACGATCTTAACTTACAATTTCCAAGCTTTCAAATATGAAGTGCTTCCCAGCACAAGCGAAATCATCAGCTAGTTTATTTGTAGAGAAATGAATGTCATGCTTAAATTCGAACTATGAAACACGAGTTGCGCAGGGAGATTGTAAGGATCTCCGAGAATTTCGTTCTGCGCTATCGGAAATCACGTGATCCTCCCACGTTTCTGCGTCAATCAAATGCACTGTGTACGTGGTAACGGAATCAATAAACGATCACGACTTTTTGCTGGCCTGCTTTTGCGAGTCTAGACTAGACGCATTTGTTGTTGGTCTGCAAGCTGAGGACTTATAATTCATCTGCCGTACCATTCTATTACTTCTACAGTAGATACAATCACGCATTAACTGTGATAAACATATATGCACTTGCGTACGATTAACGCACAAAGTGCGACCGATAGAATTACTGCAGAACTTCATAAATAGAACCTGGCACGCGACACCTCACCATTACTTCTGCCGTGAACTTACCTAATGACCCAAAAGCATAAATAGCGTCTTATCAAATTATCGTTCAATCGGGCGACAGAAATCTTATGAAAATCGCAAAAATCTAATAGAACTATTGGCTTTCTAGCGCCGGGCTACACTGCATCAATATCGCCGGCTAGAAGCTGGAACGGTTCCGACTACTAATAGCATTAATTACATGACATGACAAACCTTCCGTTTTAACAACAACCGAAGAACATTGAAAGGTTCTTATCAGTGGGTGTTTGTAAAACTATGCCATCTATTTTCATTCTGGTGAAATGACGAATAGAAAAAATCGTGTTCGCTAGTATAAAAGGAATGACTATAAACGTCTTTTTATTTCTTTTTTGCTGGATTTGTTTTGTGAAACTCGAGCCACGGTGATCGCACCGTTAACCAGAACCAATTTCAAAGGTCGGTTATACCCACTGGTCGGACGGTTCGAAGTGACAGTTGATAAGATTGCTCTTCACAGGTTGTAAAGATACTCTGTCGTCATGGCGTCATGTCGTCATGTCGCCTTACTCAGATGGTACGGACATTCCATTATCATGTCAAATTTCTCGTTTCTCATGCTCATGTGTAAGTGTAAGCGTACTGGTATGGTTAGCAGAGGAGTAAGCAAATCCTTTTCGTATTGCCCTCTGTCGGGACTCGATAGTATACATGTAATTTCCCCCGAGATAGCAAAGGATTGGTCATGTCATCTGCATTTTTCAAAACCGCAAATTTATCTTAGGATCTTTCGATGTGTTTGCAGTGAAATATCAGGCAATTTTGCAAGACAGTTACAGGCATAAAAAATCAAATTTAGTGTTTCCGGTTTACAACACGTCAACGCACCTGCCCCGTCTAGATTTGACAAAACGTACTTCCTGATGATTTTATGATAAAACACATACTAATTCTCGTCTCAAATTTATTGTTTGATACAGTAATTTAGTCATTTGACAACCAGTAAATGTATGCACGCGTGCTTGAATTGATTTCTGCAGCTTGGTTGAGGAAAATGGTAAACGAAACCGTGAAATGTTTTTTGTCAATTAGCTTCGTTACCCTCTTCTGGTTCTCAAACTGTGAACAGGAAGGAATGAGGAGGCGACTTTCTCGAGTAACACACGTGTGCATGTGCTAGGGGCCTTGATTTTGTGGTAACGTCGATTGTTTGAGCAGAAACCACAAATGTGGAAATATAAGCGATCAAGAAATGTTCCACTGTATAACGTACCTTTGATTAAATTTCATTTATCACGACCTAAAAATCAATCAAAATGCAAAGAATGTCATCAACTGAAAAACTTAACATTTCGTTAATTAAATCCCACGACAACCAATTCATGAAGAAATGAACATGTCAACCCTTTAGCTTCATATAAAGCTTTGAAATACTTTAATCCAAAAATGTTATAAATTGGATGGAATTATCTTGTCTATCAAAAACTCAAATACAAGTGCTGAATCTCGAAAACGCGTAATTCGGGAGATTCCATCATCGTGTACTTCAAATTTGTTTCTCAATTAACGCCGCTTTTGGCGTTTCCTAAATGCATTGTAGGACGGTTACCGGCTCGTAGACATCCGATGAAATCACAAATAATTTGCCGTTGTCTAACCAAGTGTAAGTCGTGTTCAAAATGAAACTCATATTCTTGTTAATCTGTTAGGAGAAAATGACTTCAAGTTTGTTTGAAATTTTTTACCAGTTACCTTAAATCCGTCTTACTGGAGTTGTTCGCATACAAGTAAGAAAAACATGCATATACAAGTACGCCCAATGTGCACATACAAGTACGCAAAACATGCACATGCAAGTACGTCCAACGTGCACATACAAGTACGCCCAACGAGCAAAAACAATAAGTTCCCGGAACTACTTCTAGGGTAAAAAATTGCTGAGTAAAACTGCAATAATCTGTGTGCGCATGTTTGGATTTCACAATTGGTTTTCATAAAATGCCGTTTTCCTAATACACGCCCCTAGCGTCTCTGAGGAAAACTTCAATAGTGCAAAGATAACTTATCGAGTGGCTGATTTCCTGACAGTTGTCTGTTTCAACAAAAGTCTTGTCTCAAAATAATTGATAATTATCTAACATGCAAAAAGCATTATTAATACTGTCCTCTTGAAATGTTGTGTCTTGCACAGGGAAAATTGACTCGTCGAGATACAATGTTGAGAAATGCCACCGTTGCATTTTTTTCCAAAATAACTATTTCACGGCTAAAATATAAAATTGTCAACCAGACCTTCTCCAACTTCCATTCGTAATTGCAGAGACAGAAAAAAATCGGGATCGCTTTTAAAATGGCGATGCTTCTGGATCGGGGTAGAACAAGCATGAGCTCCGTAAACAGCAGGTGAAGGCGAAACCGATTTTCGTTTCATCAGTCACAAGCTACGTGCCCGCCGATTTGCGGTTTGGAGCCATTGTAAATTTTAATCATTAGAGAGATCGGTATGATCGCGGTTTGGGTGCCATTCTTCCTGTTGTGGCAGTTTTCGACCCGATGATTGATGTTTACAACGCATGATGTACTAGGGCATACGCCGTACAGTCCATGTTATACATGTATATTCCTGGCTTGTGTCCCGTAGACGCGAGAATCTCGCGAAGACGTAAGACGGCGCAAACTTTCGTGAGATAACGCTATTCATGCATGCTAAGTTCCTACGCGAGACTCTTGACTGCGTCTTCGGTGATATGGGCCTGAGTTATACAGCCACACTCTGGTCACAGTAGGGCGCTGCGAAGGACTGTCGTACTAGGTTTGCATATGACACTGAAAACGAACGTCATTGGGTCAAGGGTTTCCTGAAGAAGAAACTTTTCGCAGTAGAATCGTTTCGGATTTGAACTTTTGAGAAACTGAATATCGACTGATGACAAAAACACTAGACGACATCTGTGATCTTGCGCAATTTAAGCGCCATTCACTAGCGGTGCCGGTCTGCACATTTGGCGTACATGTATCATAGAATCGCCGTCTCATGCACGGACGGCGCTGTACTGAAAAAAGTGGAGGCATAGCCCCCCCCCCCTCCCCCTCAGTCCCCCTGTGGAAACTTTCCCATAGACCATGGTCGGCGCAGCACTGAAATGAATGGGGGGCTATACACTGTAGCTGCCAGCACTCTATGGTGCGCCGTCTACAGTGTATGTCATAGTTGTTTGGAGTGTCGTCAGAGATTGATATTTTTCGATTGGACTTCCAGAAGTATTTCCAGAAATGCTCAGGACAACAATACTTCTACCAATGAATTAAATTGAAAAACTTCTCATTGTCTAAAGGTTTTGTTTCGCCCAAAGCGGCAGCGAAAGAGATACCAGAACCTCCCTTCAGAATATTCAGAAGCTGAAAGTAGCATGTGGAGTAAGTAACCTTTGTGCTCGAAAATTCATCAGGGAAATATCGAAGATGTGTGATACAATGAAGCAGCTTTTGTGACAACAAGTTGTAATCACTTGTAAATGAGGAGGCACACTCGCTCCAATCAAACGTGCCCCATGCAAACATGCTATTGTGCTATAAACAATGTATGGCTACTACGCCGCGTTTAGTGCTAACTGCAAACTATTTAACTAAAAGGAAGCCAATCAGTCAAACAATACAATCCCTACCTGGAGCTCAAAATGTCGATTAATAGAATAAATTATCCGGTTAATTATAACTTTATAGTTTATGTACAGAGAAGGAATAATTGTTCGTGCACACGGCTGTAGGCGTTTAACTACATGTACACGTACATTCCTACAGAACGCAAAACGGAAGGAAACAGTCCTCAACTGGCACAGGATACATACATGTAGCTCTGACTGGCGAGGGACAAGGCACTCATAACGGGTGTAAATTTCGCTCCATGTCCAAATTCACTGCCATAATTTTGACCGTTTCGCCTACATAAAAAGTTTTTTCGTTTTTATTTGTTCATCTTATCAGGAACCTGTGGGGCATCTAGAGGGACGTAATACAGTTTAGACAAGAAAAATGATTGCGACAAACGAGAAACGACTACGCACTGTTTGCTAATTTTACACTTCAAAGTGTTTAAACCAACACATATCAAATACAGTGTATTGAACTGTCTTGCAAAATCACTATACAAAAACAGTGGTCGGATATGTCTATCGGCAGCCATGCATATTTCCCGCTGTCCTCTAAAATAGGTTCACGTGCCGTCCGATCAGAAGCCACACCGGTCAGACGTTTCGCCACATCTCATCGACCGATCCCAAGTCAGACAGTACATACATGTAGAATATAGGTGCCTTTCTAAGAACGCGACCGTCCCCCTTTCGCGGCATCCTATATCCGCCAGTGCTGTGCATCGACTTTTACCGAGAGATGTCTACATTCCAAATAATTGTGATTTGCGGTAGGGTTCCATATGTTCATGGCCATCGCACATGACTGCTATGCACCGTAATATTTTGCCATCTACCTGTACTCTCAAAACTACCTGACTTTAAGCCTTTGCCAACGGTCGTTTCAAACTTCGTGGTCAGACGATGTCTAAATAACTACATACAGACACTGGTGCATATGTATAAACCTTGTGCAAAATAATTTGACCTAAAATCAGCGCACCAAGTCGATGCCTCTCTTAGGTGAATGTTGTAATGTCTAAGAATACACTTTTCGCTTCATTTTTGTTAAAACAATTATATAAGGAATTTTAACCGTTAGTTAGCTCAATCGAAACTTAAGCAGAAGAAACAAGGCTCATTTAACACAACTCAATCAAATATTTTCGAACTCAACTGAATTTGATAATATTTTTAGTTAATTTTCATTTTTGATGGTGCATCACAACCTAAAATGGCCGCCTTAGTGAGCGACAGCTGAATATGTATGGATGGGTACTCACTATAGACCAGGCGCACGCGCTACTGCAGCCGACAACTTGACGCCATATTGGAGCCTGTTTCTAGTCACGTGACACTGTTAATCGCCGTGTAAACAAACGGTTCAAATTGCCCTTTTCAAAACGCTATATCTAACAAATAAAGAGGCGAGAGAGTGTGAGCTTTATAGAAACATAAAAAAACATGTAATGCAGAAGTTTTAAGAGTCAACCAGTCGGTAGGGAAAAAATAGTAGAAGATCGCAGCCAGTGGCAGATTCTCGAGTGGCCTTTGCGGCTGCATACTTGTCAATCCACTGCGACCGATTTATTTTTTTTTGTTTTTTTTTTTGAAGAGAAACCAGTAAGATCGCGCAAATTTACCATTTACTTCGTGTCGCTCGAGGCTGAAATGCTGTATATCCAGGAGACATGCCGCTCACTCGGGTGGTACGTACTTTCGTTGTGCCCCAATACGCCTTTTCAGTATTGAAAAATGACCCTGGGTAACTTTGTAATATTAAAATATAACTCGGCTCGTTTTTAATGGGGTTAAATTTAATGTGAACTACTGTGACCTCATTGGGGTCAAATATATAAATGGCAGGTTTTTAAATTCGTTAGAGCGTCCTCCCGTTCAGTGACTTTACTTGACATAGATCGTTTGCTAGCGCGTGATAACATATCGCTCCTCTGATAACCGCCGAGCACATGTATGACAACATGCACAACAATTATCTACCAAGCTTATTACCGATTGCATGTGAACACAGTCAAACCCAGTGAGTTGGTAAAGCACGTTCGGACACAATAGATTGTCTTGACTTTGGTTGTAGTTGGGCGATTTTTGGTAGTCAGTGTTAGATGTTGGCTACAGCGGTCATCCGCCCAATTTGTTGTCATACAACCTAGGAACCAATTATTGGTTTCTAGATACAACCGAACAAGTTGGAATCAACGGGAGAACGCCGTAATGTAAAAAGTAAAGAACGCCGACACAGTTCCTTTCCTGTGCGTCGCTCGGGATTGCCAACGCACAAATTTTCTCCTCTCACGCACTTATCCTCTCTCACGGATCTCAAGCTCTCCCAATCAGGCACCAGGCACTTGTTGGCGTTTTGAAGTATCCCCACAACATGTAATTATTTGCTCACAAAGAGATCAGCCCCGCTTCCACACATTATTTCGAATCTTTCCTTTTCCTCTCCGGCCTTAAAGGCGAAGGCAACCTTTTTCCATGTCATTTTGAGCTAAAGTAAGTTTGGTTGGTTATCCTAGACATATTTTCCACTTAATTACAGCTTTTCGTAATTTTGTAAATTACTCGTCCGCTACTCCGGAAGTGACGTTTTAGGAGGCAAGCGTTTCCCGCCACTTGGTTTTGCGTTGACTTTACCGTGCGAATCTGTTCTATTCTACTTTTGTTTTGTGCTGTTTTTCAATAATTGTCGCCACCACTTTCCATCGGCGAGTATTCTGCGGCAAGATAGGTTAGTAGAAAACTCAACTACGTTGGATTTAGGGATTGTTTAGTGTGTTGTAAACTGAAAATGGCTGGAGTCGGTGACCCGTATCACAGTGACAGTAGTATGAGTGACGAAGACCTTGTTCACAGCAGTGGTGACGAGGAATTTTTTCACGGACATTCAATGGGTGAGTACATGTTTGAGCCCGAGTATAACGA
>NMRA01000628.1:166358-206698 GCA_002633005.1 Phoronis australis | reverse complement strand
AACCGAGGTAGAACAATGACTGACTCGGCAGCTCTCACAGTCAGACTATATGAAAAGAAATTGGCGCGAAATGCTTGCCTCCTAAAACGTCACTTCCGGAGTAGCGGACGAGTAATTAATAAAATTACGAAAAGCTGTAATTAAGTGAAAAATATGTCTAGGATAACCAACCAACCTTATTTTAGCTCAAAATGACATGAAAAAAGGTTGCCTTCGCCTTTAGTCTGATATGCGTACTGCGCGTCCGTCTCTCAGCCGAGAAATTTAGAATAAATTCTTCTCTCGCGCACTCTTGGCCTTCTCACGATTTCAAATTTGGCTTTGATAGTAAGAACACTTGGCTGCGATCGGAATATTCTTAACGTGTGGCCAGGTATTTTAGATTAGTCTTCATGCAGCAAGTCAGATATTATATCTTGGCACGATCAGTAAACTGGCCAGTTGCTGATTTGGACAAATGAACGAAGGAGGGTTCGAAAAATAGTATTTTTTTCGCTTCAGCCCAGCTCTCAGACAACATATTCCTGGTCTACACGACGTTCAGTACTTTCTCTCCCTAATTGGGGCATATACTGAAAAAACAAGATTTCGCCACTCAAGTCACCCCAGACCATATGCCCCAGACCTAAACATCCGCGTATCGAACATTGTTGAAATATCGCCAATTGCGGGTATCATGTCTGGTTATCCCAACCTCCTATAGCGAGGGAACTGTTGAATAATGACGGCACATGTTTTATGGACGTGGGGTTATTTTTTCATGGGTTGAAAATTCTTCACATTACATTTAGATCCATGGACGAACCCAAAAACCCATGACTCAATGGCAGGACCAAGAAACTCAACTCTTTGACTTCAGGCTTAACACTGCGAACCCCCGAATCTCCTGACTGATGCCGTAGGTCTCCCAGTGTTTTCCGCCATTTTTGTCCTGTGTAACACTCTCCAATATGGCGTCATATTGACAACGTGAGTTCATGTATCTGAGTGTCGCGCGCCCGGTCTATGTGATGCCTATGGAACTCACTCAATTGCCACAATGTGCAATGATGTTTCGGAGGAAACGCCGCCGACCACTTTTTGAAAAAAAAGCCAAAAGTAATAAAATAAGGATCCCAGGACTAAAAGTTTTGATTTCTTATATCTTAGCTACATCTCACATGTTACATATTGGTAAATGTAAAGGAAAGGACGTTTTAATGAAGCACAATATAGCACATAAGCAGTCACGTGACAAATTAGGTTAGCAGTCGATTTGTATTCAGATAAGTTGATAACTTGGAAAAAATCTCTCCTTACCAAGAAATGTCCATGGATAAAAAGTTCTGTCCTTAGACGAAAAATTATGCCAAAAACGAACTAAACGCACTCTTTCTTTTTCTGCACACCCAAATATGTCGAAAACCGGGCAAGTCGTTTCAACTATTGTCTGTCAGCACCACATCGCATATCCTTTCAGAACAGAAAGACTATTGTGGTCAGAATGTGTTGATTTTTGGAACTTTTGTTAATGTAGCGGCAGATTTCTCTGATGTGGGACTGCAAGTTCTTGTGGTAGTCATTGGTATGAAACGACGGATAATTACAGGCATATTTTGTGACGCTTGTGAACCGAGGTAGAGCGTTGCAAATTACTTCGGAAACTTAAGAAATAGACAAAACTGTTAGAAACAACTTTCTTCTGACTACACTCATGCGAAATCCGCACTAGTACTCGAGGAAAACAAACTTGTTATTGCATTCTCTTCCTGCATTTTACACTCCATGGAGTGTTACATTAAAATTACTGATATCTTACGTGTATGTAAGACAGGCATTTGGTCTTACGCTACACACAACTATTTATGAAACATAACTTAATCTCAATTTAGCAAAAATACAAAGTCTTGCACAAAATGCCCTTGAAATCAAGTTACAAAGCTAATTTATGTAAATTGTTTCTAGGCTGTAACGTGCTAGTGATTAAACTGTTCAATCAGTATTCAGGCATTGTGAAGCGGGTCCGTAAGGCCAGGTTTCTTACAAGTCATTTTTAAAGTGACAGACACTTGGAAAACTATTGCCTTTATTCTCGATGATGCATTTGTCGCGAGTTATAATACAGACAGTAAACTGCCATTGATAATTGGAAGCAATCGCGTTTGAAGAAGAAGGGTGCCTTTCCTACAAACCATTACAAACTTGAAATTTAATTAAAGGATCTTAAATGTCGATCAGCTGTTGATTGATGGCGACGTTGTGCGTTTTTCGATCTGAAACATTAAACATACATTGTACATGGAATTTGCGGAGACGTATGTTTACAGTTCTAGCTTTCTTGGTTTGAATTAACTCTTCTTGTACACGATGTGGCCATCTGATAATTGCATTTGAGTAAGTTTTAAATAATAAAAATAATGCAGTCTGATATTAGCTACAAAACAAATTGCAATATATGACATCAAAGTGAGGTCGATAAGCGTGCAATAGGCACGTCCTTCATCGCGGAGGTCGAGAAACGCATTAATTTTCAGAAATCCTTACGTATTTTGACGACGGACTATAGCCTAGATTATAAGTTGCATATAGTGACGGAAGGCGGTTTATAGCTGAGAATGGTCGTGCAAACCCCGGTCTAACAACGTCAATCAACTTAGGACATGCTCATGTAGCCTACGTGTACATGTATGTTTCAATGGCGTACGTTGCTTTTGACTTTACGTTTTCAAGAAGACGTCATAATATATGTTGTGGGTTTACACTTCTAGGTGAAGTATATGGTGGCACTTTGTCAAGCTTTGGCTTGTCAAAAATACCACGGTGAAAATATCGAGAAGTGTTTCACATTGTTTTAGCATAGTTTGAAGGTCTTTGCTTTCCGAAAGCGCGTGCGCTGTCACGTTTACTGTCGTCTAGGTCTTGTCTGAGGGAAAACAGCGTTGTAGCGTAAAACCTTACCGATCAGTGTCATCTCATGTTGAAAAACACGAAAACGATTCGCAGAGCCTTTAAGTTCATTAAGCTTGAAATCTTCGCATTTGTTGTGTGGGAGTATGTATTAGTGCAAATGAGGATACATTTACTTCTGATCGAGTTTTCTCTCCCACAGCGCGTGTCAGTGGTTACTGAACAATTACTATTCCACTGATTTACTGTTTGCTGTCACTAGAAACCGTACTAGAACGAATTTTATTGTCATGCCAGAACCTACTTTTTACCGTAGCAATATGCCATTCGCAAGTTAACGCTTCCATAGAATAAATTCTCTCGTAGGATTCATTTATTTTCACAGACCTGCATTGGTTTGAGTAGTGGCAGTGTAATGCATGCAATCGTTGGTTTTGTTTATTGAGAGCGTTTCTTCTAATAAGCTATCCATCTCCTGTGATGACACCCTGTCGAATACCCGTGGAGACTTCTAATTGTGAGAGTGTTTAAAACCATAACCATTCAAATTGTACTCTTTTGCTCTATGGTAACTTCGTACAAAAAATGTTTCAACACGCGCCCCCTCCAGGCAGTGATTTATACTACCTACATGTACAACAGCTGGTTTAAGATCAATGAAATTTCAACAATCGGTTCCAAGTAGAATGTAGAAAGCTACATAGGATTTTTTCGAGTCATTGTAGTTGAGCAGCAGTATAAGTATAGAATTTTTCCGCAATTGGGTCCAAAAATACCATTACTTATCGTAATGAGCTCACTGGTGCCAATTCAGGGGTACGCGATTAACCTCGGAGTGGGTAAACGTCGTGGTTGTCCATTTTACGAGCAAGGGTATTATTGCTTTGCTACCTGTGTTGGAAAAGGTTGACACTCGCCTACGGCGACACTCGTGGCAGCCACCAATAAAGGCCGTGATATTTGCTGGCATTTATGCATGCGAGCCACGACAAATGTCAGACTTTCGACATAGTGAACAGACGTCAACAAGTCCGAAAAAGTAGAAAACGAGAAAAAAGTCCACTAAAAAAGGCACGAACTACCACAATTCAGCGAATGTACAACTCATAGCTCTGAACGCACCCCGTTTTTTAGTAAAATGTCCACATTCTCAGAAATCCGAGCCCCCCAGCCCATTTTTAGGCTGGATGCGCGCATTGACAAGATTTTGATTGAAATTGGATTTGTCAGATTAGCAGTTCGAAGGGTGCGTACACGATCCTGTTATGGCCTACACGTACATGTATCTGTTGTTGTTTTTGTTGTTGTTGTTGTTGTTGTTGTTGTTGTTGTTGTTGCAATGGTGTATCTCGCAAGTCAGTTTTAACTATTTGACTTTGAACCCTGATGTACATGTATCTATGATGACGCTTAGATAAATACATGTATTAATGGACGTACATCATTTATAATGAATATGTTGGTGTCATATTCTCCTTCTAAAGCATCCTAAATTCCAACCACTCTGATTATAGATCCCGTTTTGAGGAAATGACCTGTGAAATAAGACATACAGACAATAGTCTACATTGCTTGAAAACAGTTAAAGTAATACACAATTGAAAGATGTGTGTTTGACAGTCACCATACAGCAGTAGCCGACACTTAAAGATTCTGGTAACGAGTTCGTTATCTACCGTAAAATCCATTTATTAATTAAATGCCGTGCACCGTCGCTGATTAGGTCATGTTGTGGGCAAGATCCCGATGACGTACACTGTAGGAGAAGTGGGCAAAAAGTCTCGCCTCAGATAAACAAAAACTCCGAAAAAAGTAAAAAACGAAACAAAGATCCACTAAAAAGGTAGGAACTAACAAAATTCGGCGCATGCGCAATTCATGGCTCTGAACGTACACCAGGAATCTTAGTAAAAGGTCCACATTCTCATAAATTCGAGTCCCTCATTTTTAAAGTGGGTGCGCGCATGGTTAGATTTCTTAATTGCGCACGATAGCGTCATGAATATAGTTCATTTTTACCTTAATGACTGGGTTCACCACTGCAAAACCACCCGTAGTTTTGGTGGATCGAACGCTAGAATTTCGAGACGCAGCTTTGGGCTCGTTTTCACCCTCTACTTTAGGCAACATTGCAGATGAGAGGGCCCTAAACATGAGAACTGTTGCTCCCTCTCTTTTAAGTTTGCCAGAATTCACTGTCCTTATGCATCTCTAATTCCAAGACTTCTTCGTAACGTCTTCCATACAATTATGTCACCTGCCGTGTTCCACGTACCCATTTCGTAAAATAGCTTTTAAAACGGCTTCTGTGTGTCGATTTCCGACCTCAAGTTCACGCCAGCGCTGGGTAAGCTTTCAATAAGTAAAACTGGTCTCAAACTCGCTAACGTATTGGTCCATGATCCTGAAATGAGGTGTACGAGACAATAACCCGAAATACACCCGCTGAAAATGTTAACTCCTTTGGTCGAACGTCCCACTCAATGAGTGGAGTAAAAAACTTGTGGTCGCACTTTATGTGACCAAATGATGGATCTCCGAAGCCAAGTCCCGCGCTATTTGTATGCGCCTCAGTCAAGGGGGCAGGAATAGACTCGGTAAGGACAAGCCGATTCCCAAGTCGTCTTAAGGGTTCCTATGCAAAAATAACGTTGAGTAACTTTACAACAAAGTCTAATTCCCTCAGTCAGCAAGAAAACGGGAATGATCACCTCGACGATATCAAATCTGCCACTAAGTTGCATGTACCAAGTTGATAGCGCTCGTTAATCGCCGCTCCTTAGTTTTCGCGTATACTGCGCTAGTGATAGTTCGCAGCAAACGCGCAGCTCTGACATAAATATTGTGCTGTAGATTGCATATATTTTCACCACCTACAGTATTCAACTCATAGCGAAGAAGTCAAGTTTTTAGACTAAATCTAACGCAGCAAATTCCCAAGTAACGAAGTCAATGCAATAAGAAACGGGCTGTTGCGGCTGTATTTTAGACGCCGACTGTGTACCGGCGGTCGGATCGAGGCTACGTCAAGAACAGCTACACTGTATAACTGATGCATGTATCTGATTGGCTAAAACTCATGCCATGTGAATTTCTCTTGCACTGGTTGTATAATTATGCAGATAGCCAGAGATATAAAGAAACAAACTTCAAGGAGTTTTAAATCTGTTTCAGAAGTCAACATCCGACAAGTTCCTGTTACAAGAATTGGGACAGCTATTCATTCATCTTCAGTATCAACCTTTAGCGCAACGAATGAAAGTCGTGGTGCGCAGGGGAGATAACCTCCCAAAACGAGGCCAAAAGTTTTCCGTAGTCATACCAGGTTAGCAAAACGTACTGGGAGTACAGCCAATTGTCATCCTTTAAAAATTCAACTGCTTGGCTAAACTATTGCCTTTAAACTGATGACATCAGATGCAGTACATGCACAGTCAGATGTACAAAGATTCTTGCCTATTGATGAATCACCTATGATGTCAACTCAAACGTCAGTGGTGAAGATGCTGAAGAATTTACAATTCTAAAATGCCATTAGAAACTATTTGACGCCCCGTGATGAGACTTTACTTCGACTTGATAGTGAAAGTCGTCCCGCAAATTGAGGTAGATTAGTTTTCAACGAAGTTGAAGAAATTCGTCGAAAATCCTCAGAGGATTATCGAGGTAAAGACAAAAACGTGAAACAATTTGTGTGAAACTTACACTTCAAGTATTTATTTTTTCCAAAGTTTCGACGATTTTCGACATTTTCGAATTTGTTTTTAAAGGAATTTACAGAAGCTTTAAAAACATTTTGTACAAACACGAGTCACCTGCATTCTTGCGAACAAGACCTTTGTTTTTCGTACCCGATTAATTTTAAATCTATATACCGATTTCTTTTTTCAGATCATTACGTCATAATCAATTTTCTAAAGAAGGGACAACTTGTCCGCTCGAGGAGCACGCGCTTCCAAAATGGCTTTTCACCAGTCTGGAACGAAGCATTCCTCTTCGACTTACCATCTGACAAAGAGATGAGCTGCTATTCATTTGATCTGGTTTTGATGAGGGGGAAAATCTACAAGAAGGACGATATCATCGGCCACGTGGCTATAGGTCCTAACACAAGCAAGGCTGGCATCGCCCACTGGGACGAAGCTTTGATGCCACGAGCGCTCGAGACCGCTAGGTGGCATGATATTACTCCTGTTATCGTGTACTGAACAAAAGAGGACGTTCCATTTGCTGTGGCGGGTTGTGACGATCTGTTGGAACTCCTCATTAATGTTAGACTTTACTGTCACAACGAGAAGCGAACAAAGTGTGAGTTGGAACGATGTCAGGCTTCAGCATACAATACGAAAACAGGGACCGTAATGGTCACAATTATTACAACATACCGTCAACATTACCTGTGCTTTCGTTTCCCGTTACAAATTTGCAATCGGACACATGTCCTACAGTGTATGTCTTTAAAGCACCATCTGTCTACTGCATGACACCACCAGAACTGAATTTAGATGCTTAAGTACGTGATTAACGGCTTATTTGCCTTACCTTTATTTTTATAAGACTACCTGTGTTACGTTCTCTAGAGCAATGTTCGTGGCTGGAAAGCGCAAGACCACGCAAAACCACACGCCGAGAGAAAGGCATCTCGCGAGAACGCTCGAAAACTTACTAACGTGCTTTTGCTAAATGGATACCAGAAGGCTGAATTTAAAGAATCTGAGTTTCATAGACATGTTCTGAAAAAAATTGTAGTTGGCGAACATTGGCAATTGGTTGTCACTGTTGATGAGGGCTGTTATTTTCAGAGTTTTGTGGTTACTGCTGATATATGCCACATGACGCCATTGCTCGTAATCTTACTAAAATTCATAGACGCATGGACTAGGATAGTGGGCTGAGGCGCAAGGAATTTATCAAAAACACCAAATCGCGCAACACATTTGATTGACAACATGGCATTTGAGACGATATTTCGAAGCGATTCCTTCTTTAAAACGGCGGCAAACACAGTTCTGTCAAATAAACTAAGTGTTAATTTCATGCGCGTACCTAGCCTAAAAATGGGGGTTCAAATGAATGTACACTTTTTACTAAAAAAACGCCAAATTTGGGTACTTCTTGCGTTTTTAATGGTCTGTGTATCGTTTTCTACTTTTTTCGGAGTTCTCTTTTCTATGTGGCGGAGCTTTTTGCCCACTTCGCGAAATAGAGCCCCCCCCCGGAGTCCCTCTTGGTGCGCGCATGACTTTGGACCACTTACCGTCAAGAAATTGGCCTCAGATTACTCCTTAACTAATTGGAGGTGATTTCTAGGCTTGGGAAGAATTCACAAGGCGTTATTGCTTGAGTGCAAGCTAAGCGTGTTGTCATGTCACGGATGGTCATCTGATGCTCTGGTCGTCTCAACTATCTGCCATTCTTTCTAACCTCTGAAACCACTTTTAACTGGAAAGGAGATTTGCAAATGTAAGTGGAGTATATCAAAAGTTAAACGCGGGGTCCGAGAACGAGACAAGCTTATTAATGAAATTTCCAAGATGAATGTGTTTAAACAGGACTTGATGTACAATTTACGGTAAGATTCATTCCATTCTGCGCTACGTACGTTACAGCACGTTTTGGTACGAGGAATGAGCAAGTCTTCGCGAGATATTGCCATGACAGTACACGTACAAGTGACCACGTGACCACACTGAGAATCTTGCTTTTACGCAAACGCGCCCTTGATTATACTAGGAATTAAGAAAACGGTAATAGTAATACAGTGAAGGAATTTACATGTAGTAATTGTACTGTGGGAACAAACATTGGAAAACAGGAAAACATGCCTGAAACTAGTCATAGTCATTTTAAATACCCGTTGACATCTTTCTGTTTAAAGACCCGACTAGATTAAGATAAAATCGCTAAATTTAAACTAGAAGAACTCGAATCAGCGGAAGCGAATCTCCCGTCTGTGTAATCGATGAAGTCTTGCCGACTCATTCTTTTGATTTTGTAATTAGGAACGCTAATTCGCCTTGTTTAAAAATGCAGAAATAGTTTCACCCGCGACACGAACCAAAACGATATCTTGTTTAAGATGAAAAAGCATGGAGCGCCTGAACAAAACCTCAATTACCCATTGATAAGTCGTAAATTGCTTGTTAACACACGATGTACCGGGTGTGGTGACGTCACAATCAGACTTTATCTGTAACTAGAAATTGCCGTCACGTGACCCAAAAGTCAGGTGTGTGACCATAAAAGTACAACAGCTGAGTTTTCGTTATTTGACTTAGGCTCTTAATATGCTCTTTGGCTGGCTACGCAATTCTGTCTTTTGTCTTGAACTTGTAGATATTTTATGACACTTATATCTTTCGCCTGGCTTCATGAAACTCGGCAAGTCATCTATTGACTGGTTTTTAGCCAAAACACAAACGACTTTTTGAGAAGCAGCCAGGTCTATTGCGTGCATTAACCGAAAATAAAAAAACTATTCACGTAGATGTAAGTGAATTGGACAAGAGTACATGTACATATAAGTGTAGTCTATTTTTGATACTTTCTGTTGTTAAAGTACGATGTGTTGTTATACGTGGAATGGCTGTGTAATAGAGGTCATGTTCTGTTAACTTGTAATATGGTGTAATGATCAGTTGTTTAAATATCTAAACATGATTTTGTTAATTGTTACAAATACAAGCTTTGGAGAAATAAAGACAAATGCAAAGAATCGGGTTTTTATCTGTCAGTGTTCGCTGACACTTGTCTGAACTACGTTGTATACGTTTGCTTCAAATCAGGAGCATCACGCGTACATGTAGATAAAATGCACGCTACACAAAATGATTTTTTTTTCTGCACGCTTCTACAGTCGGGCCCTACTAAAGGGACGATAAACCGGCGTCTTCTTTAAAAAATCAAGTTGTGACTAGATGCCCAACGTGTTGTTATAACCTTATTAAATCATTTCCTTAATTACATAACGGATCCATTTTCTATTCCTGTGAAGAGCCGTCATAACGTTATTGTTTTAACGCAGGCCAAGTTAAACTGTGAGTCACGGATGGTTAGTTTCTGTTCTTATGAGATTATGTCACTCGAAGCAACTCCAGGAGTTATATTGCAACTGTTTTAGTTCAAAAAAGGTAAGAGAGTGGTGACTTAACGCTCTGGAAGAGCAATTTATATGCTTGGGAAGAGCGTTGATTATTTCAGTTGCTCCTAGTCAGTTCAATGCGACTTCAGATGATGCTTGGAAACCTGGGAAAATCTAAAGTCAGCACAGTGAGTAGCAAAGCCAGGCATTTAATTCACACGAAATTCCTTTCAAAGTTTGTGGTGACTTCCAAACCTAAAATTCATGATGTTTTTCCTGGGTTAAATACCTTTGGTTCACAATTGTTAGTAAAATTAGTTCATTTGCCATCCTCACTAGTCAGCACACATCAAACACGGGCTCAAATGATGACAGGAAGTAAAAAGACGGAAGTCGGAATTGTTCTGCAAAAATGGGCAACGTCGGACAAGGGAATGCGCACCTCTACTGTTTTCCACCGCTGGCGTTCACTGTTGGCAAGAGGGATTAATTATATGAATTAGAGGCCGAATTGTACATATTTTCAAGAGAAATGGAAAAGGTATGCCTAATATTTTAAAGTGCCGACAACGATACTAGGTTGTTTTTTTCTTTTCTTTCGGTCAGTTTTGTCTCGACCTCAGTTTTCCTTTGGCGAACTGAGATTTTCGACAAGTCGCATTTCACGAGTTGCCGTTCAGTAACGACGAGCAGTGGGTTACATCTGCGGGCTCTAACGTTGGCTTTTACTTGTATAGGTAACGTGCAGTCAAACATAAAGCTTTAACAAAGTGTGACACAGTTTTAATTTGCAGCTGATTTTTCTATTTTCACATACTTTTCTTACAAGATGTCTGTAAAAATATGGAGGCATCGCTGAAACAGAAAAACTTCTGGCACCAAAAATTGTGGAATTTAAATGGATTAAGGAAAAGCACCCAGATGATTGAAATGCCCATTTGAAAACGGAATATTTTCATGACACGATGTCATTTTATGTTTTACAGTCCATTGCCGGTTTTATGGCAAATAAAATTGTATTTAGGATAAAATAACCTTTGGGGAAGTTATCAACTTTGACCAAAGCTATGAAAAAATTCATTTCGTTTTTTGATTTGTATCAAAATTCTCACTGTTTTTGTCAGATTTTGTATATTGCCATCTATCGAGTGGGATCCAATGTGGCTCAACCAGTATATCGTTTGACCGTGACCCCTGGAATTCGAGGATTGTTTCCGCACTGAGGCTGATCCAGCAAGTACAGTCCCTACAAAAAATATCAAGGTCACGACTGCTCCGCTGGATCAGACTACATTTTCGGATAAATTGTTAGAATTAATCAATATTAGGAAAACCATTGATAGCTCATAATATTGACGAGTAAACACAAAAATTAACTACACAAAATTCAGGAAGCAGTGGAAACTTAATTGACTGTATGTTTTGGAGTGTCTGGTCAATCTAGGCAGTTATGTCTAAGTTAATGTGTTTATGTCATTTTGTTTGATGTAAAGTACGTCTAAAATTTATCTGTCTGCGCTATTATTGAGCACTTAAGCAGCAAAAGCGTGTCGCAAAGTCAACATTTTTTTTCAAATTAAACATTCCATTATTATAAATCACAAATAATATTTTCATATTTCGAGATATAACAGCTTCTTTGCTGCATTGTGAAAACTGTGTCGAATTTCTTAGGCTTATGTAGGGTCTTATTGGCAAGTCTGTATTTTAGCTAATTATCAAGAAAATATAGATTTTAAACCGGATAAAGCTCTAAAATCAGGATGCACTTTTACCAATCTACCAATAATCGGGACACGTGGACGTGATATTTTTGTAAAATTTAGCAAAAACGAAAAGAACATTGACAGCAAAACAAATCCACCATTAACATGGTCAACTCTTATTTGATGTAAATATTCAAAATGAGATCTAAAAAGCCGTGCTACAATTTTCTCAAATATTCTCTCCTAAACGTTTTTTCGTGAAAGTCTTTCGATACACTGTAGCTTCTTATGCAAAAATGGAACATTTTAAAAACAATTTCAAGCATAGTTTTTGAGACCAGTGCACAAAGCATATTATCTAAATATTTTAAAGAATCCGATTCACCATTTCGGAGTGTTTCCGAAGTTAGCCAAATTACCCCTCAGAATCACCTGATGCATCCACACGGCACAATCACCCCTCGCGGCAACACCTCACAATCTTCCGTCACCGTCAATTCTCAGAATCACCCCTCAAAGTCACCCTCACAGTCGCCTACAATACCTCTTTATCTTCACAATTTTACCTAACCCATTTCTGGCGATGCAACATTGGAGAATTTCGCCAGTTTCAGCCATGCCGGTCCAGCCACGCGGCATGTTTTATACAGAGCACTGTCCACGTATCAAAAACCTGCGCCGTCAATAAAAGGTACATGTATAACGAGCTGGCATGATTTTACTCAACTATGATTGATGAAGATGTTGAGTAGCAATTACCACGCAATTACTTGTATGTTCAGGTTTTAAATCACAATTTCATTAAAAACAAAATAACCGACAAACATACAACAAAATCTGGGCAACATTTTCACTCATGGACGCCATTAAAGATCAACGCTTTTCGCCTAAGAAATACGTTCTAAAGAACATTTTTAACAAGTTTATTCATATTGGTGTTTGTTATTAAGAAAACCAACTGACTGAGTCTTAAGTCACCCGGGAAAGACAAACCATTACGAATCGATAATGCTGTTCTGAGATCAGTGTTAACAAAACAAGAGCAAAGGAAAATATTTGAACCTAGAGAAAAAATCACACAAACTCACTTCAACAGGTGTGGAAATACACAAACGGCCAATTTCCACTAGCAGTGGTAAAACTTTACCTCTAAACTTAAAAAATGTTACTTCTTGTATCTGGAAATGCTCATTTTATAAAGTAAAATTATGATTTTTTAAATTGAAATAAGTCTTTATCATAGGTTTAAACATGTTACAGCAGCCTTCAGACTTCGGAAGATAGAACAGCTACACTTCAAAATTTTCTATTTGAACAATCTCAGTAAAAATTAAAAAAAAACACTTATTAGACAATTTTTGCTTTCTTCACCTGAGGTCTTTGTAAAATGAGTATCAGTCATTCCATGAAGTGCAGGTGAGCTTTGCTGGGCATCCAACTCTTTTCTCCATTTATCGTTGTACTTGGAATGAATAAGGGAACTCCAAGTAATTATCATATGTCTAGATTTTGATGTGAGTCACGGTGACGGAAATGTGCAATTATTTTTCTCTGAGTTATACCAGCGCCATGAGGAAATGTGCCTTGTTGCTAGGTGGCTATAAGTTAGTTGGCGGACACCGTTCTGCATTCTTGAACGGATTCAATGCAATTATTAAAAATTCTTTACGACCAGTGCACGATATCATCAGATTATCACTGCTGTGCGGTGGGTTATTCATATGATTCACACAGAGACATCCAATGTTTCAAAATGTTCATGAAACAAATTGCGCTTCATCCATGTAAGCTAAAGTGCTGTATTTAGAATGTTTCCTATTGGATGAAATTCAGCGACAAATTAACAAGCAAAAGTCAATATTTTAACCCATAATCGGCCACGTCAATTTTTCGACAAATGCAAACCGAACTGAATCCGTTTATCGATCCACTTCGAAATTAATGACCATGATGCAGTGATGGGGTCTCTCAGAGTATTACATTACCTTTACAGGTTAGAAGCAACAAACATTATTTGTCAACTTGTCGAATTCAACTCTCCCGGCGATTTGGTGAATGCAGAAAAACTCGTTGCACTCACCTAGTTTTCAAATGGTTATTCCGCCAATACTTAACTTAGTTAACCTTAAACGTATAAAACAAATGTTCACGACAATCTCATTTCTATGTGAGCATTGCAACTTAGTTAATGACAAAGTATTGTACATTTCACTGGCATTAGCAAATACCGCAGAATTTGGGTACCGCTGCGGTATTTCGGCATGGGCATACTGGTACTAACAATCAAAAAGAAGATTTTGCTAATTTTAGACCCAAAACAGAAGGTTGGCAAATTACACCTGTACTTTTTCACAGTGCTCACAGCGGTCACGTTGGTTCTAAGATACAAGAAATAATCGACCTATCTCCAGGATTATGACTGACGGCTTAACTGACCAATCACAACGCAGCATTCTTGACATACCGTTTATGAGACGCCATTTTCTCCGACAAACAACACGTTGTCAGTGAAGCTTATTTTAATCTATAGCTCAAGAAATTTGTGGTAAGAATAGGGAAACGGCTTGTGTAATTCTGAAAGCCGGTTATGCAGCTCGAGAAGAATATCAAGTCACGTTTTTGGGCATTCCCTAAGTAGAAAAGTGATGTCGACTGTGTAAACGATGGTCCAAACTGTGTAGACGGCCACACGAGCAGCTAAACTTGGCAATGTTGCTGGATAACTCGAAAACTAAACACAAATATGTTTGTTCCCGCAAGATACGTACTTTTCACTTTGGTGGCTATAGTGTAAGCCTATCTGATTTTGACTTCGGAGTTTCACTCGGCAGGGCGCCTTTGTCTCGGCATCTGCTGGATCCCACCACTAACGGTAGTCCCCGAAAATTGTTTTTAAGGACAATTTTATAATTTTTCGTTCATTTCGACCTATAATGGATACCGTTTTGTTTCGTACCATAGGTAATTTTTTGTTGTTCATATACCCATAGGCTGGCGTTTAACTGAAATTCTCTCCAAAATTGAAATATTAGATTGGCACATGCAGGGAGGGGCACTAGATTACTGAACTCAAAGCTTCGTTCGAGCTGTTGTCACGAAAAAAATAAACAGTTGAATTACTTTTTGTTGAGAATCTCTAGTATACACTATGCCTGCAGGTTTAGGGACAGCTTTTTGCAGTTGTTCAAATATGATACTTGGATTTATGAAGCTTTAAAGAACAATTTTAAGTATTTTTGGAAATGGCCATTTTGTTGCCACTACACCAGCCATACAACAGCTTAGTGATCATGCTACGTCTAAAATTAGATGAAAGCTACCTTTACGCAATGAAACTACAAAAAATTGAAGTTCGTCATCAGAAGGCTGGCTTAACTTATAGGTCTTACTGGAGCAATTAAGGCCAATTCCCATGCATTATTCGACTTGAACACAGCCCTAGATTTACCAAAGCTAACTGCTTGCCTAGAACACGATAAGTGGCACTCTGATATAAATCCTATTATTTGGGCAAATAACATTCTACAGCCCTTCATGCTTCATATGCAACTCCTAGTTAGTTCCTACCTAGTCCGATGGTAGCGCTGTTTGTTTCTTCTCTCCAGCTTCCTGTTGGCCCAGCCTCAAGCAACAGAACATTCACTCGTTTTCCCAATTAGACAATTTGATACCCCGTGTGGAACATACTGAGCCGCAACATCACGTTCCTTACAATGTCTATTTTTATCACTCCGGCTGGTCTGCTAAATCAGCTTGTCCGGAACCTGCTTTGCATGTTGTTATAGCCCAGTTGGCTGTTTGGTACTTTATATGATATTTGCCCATATGGCAGTTTGTACCCATTTGGTACTTGTTATTGAATTTTCCGTTTTGCTCGACCCACTTGCTGGGCAATCGGTCAATACCCTTTTGGTATTATGTAACCATTTGGTACTATGCTAACCTGTGCCACTTAATATCCGATACTCATTTACACATTGGGTATCGTAAACGTGTGTGTTATCTCTTATACATGTAGTTAAGGAACCCATCTGGTTCTTTCTGTGAAATATTCATTTGTCGAGCTGTGACCCTGAAATTCCCAATACAAATTAAAATATATATTCACTGTGATATATATTTATTGAAGGATACACAGAATATACAAAGAAATAATAACAAACCCAGAAACCGCGAAGCATTATATCTGGGTTGTAAACAATTCATAAAAGAAACTTATATACATAGAGGTATATACTATTAAGTAGTATCTAAAATAAGTATTCCAATACTTAGACATGCTATTACAGATATATAAAAACAAAAATATTTACAGATTCATGTAGGGAAATCAGATGCAACAATATTGATAAACGGTACATAAAAATTTGCTAACGTTGCTTAGGAGGAATTCGTTGAGAACAAAGTCAAGGTTAGGACTACCATTCAGTAACAATGTAACTCTAGTAGGGATGTTATTACAAGAATTGAGAGCGTTAACAATTGATTGGTTATCATTGAGTGCACGAAAGAGTGAGTCTCTCAGGGATTCGATGAGGGGACATTTGAAGAAAATATGAGGATAAGATTGATGGTCACCACATTTACAGTTTGGAGATACATTACTAAAGTTGTGCCTGAACTTGTCAGAGTTGAGGAAAAGGCCACATCTTGATCTGTACAATGCTATTTCGTTATCGCGGGTAAGGGAGAATTGAGTCAAGGGTGTTGAGTTATCAAAATTATGAAAAACAGTTCTAAAATTATTTTTTATACTCGTAAAAGAGTTGCTTTCCTTAACAGAGACTGGAAGAGAATTCCAGTTGTTGATGCACATCATGACTGTAGACCTTCTGAATGCCTGACTGAACGACGGAGGAATTGCATATGGGGTGGAGAATCTCAAATCACTACGATGGCCTTGTCTAATATATAGATCAAATATTTTTTTGACAGACACGTTGTTGACATTGTTTATTACCTTGAACGTAAATGTGGTCATGTGAAGATTGCGTCGAGTAGACAGTTTGGGCCACTTGAGATTATTCAAAACCTTAACACTATTGGATCCCCTGTAAGCTCCAGTTATGAGTAAGGCGGCTTGATATTGTAACTTCTCCAAATGTTGGAGTGCACCCGTATTGGCAGACTGATATATAATATCACAATAATCAATGTGTGGAAGTACAAAGGACTTGAACAAAACTTCTAAATGTGTAGAATTCAGATGACGAGAGACAAGCTTAAGTGGGTTAATTAGTTCCTGAGTTTTTTGTACGAGCTCCCGAACGTGAGGGGTGAATGAGAGTTTTTCATCTAACAGTATACCCAGATGTCTGTGCGACTGTTTTCTAGGAATGATTTCATCATTAAGTTTAAGGTCATAAGACGGGTCAACAAGGAAGAGAGCATTAATAGATTTGGAGAAGGTAAGGTCAACGCTTTTTTCTGGTTTAAAATTCATTCTCCATTCTTGTGACCAATAGCTTAGTTTATTTAAGTCGTGTTGAAGCTGCAAAGAACATTCAGGGCTGCTCCCTGCGAAGGGGTAAAAAAGCGCCGTGTCATCTGCATAAAGGTATGTGCTACATGACAGGTTATCAGGAAGGTCATTAATATAAACCAAGAAGAGAAGAGGGCCCAATACGCTACCCTGCGGTACACCTGCGTTTACAAATCCAGGAGGGGATAAAGTTGAAAGTACGCCATCGACACGAACACTGTATGTTCTTTCGGAGAGATATGAGGTGATCATGTTTAAAAGATTACCAGTAATGCCATAGAATCGAAGTTTGTGAAGTAGAAGGTCGTGAGGGACACAGTCGAAAGCAGAAGCTATATCTAGAAAAATGGACCTGACACTCTCTCCCTTCTCAAAATGTAAATGAATCTCATGTACTATTTCAACAAGTTGTGCCACGGTGCTGTTCCCACGCAATAAAACCAAATTGACGATGATAGATCAAGTTGTTTTGTTTGAGAAATGTAAGAATACTTTGAGCAATGATCTTCTCAAAGATTTTAAAATATATATTATTCCTGTTGTTTCACTTGTCCCCAATAATGAGATTTATGGCACACTGACATAAATCCTATTATTTGGGCAAATAACATTCTACAGCCCTTCATGCTTCATATCCAACTCCTAGTTAGTTCCTACCTAGTCCGATGGTAGCGCTGTTTGTTCCTTCTCTCCAGCTTCCTGTTGGCCCAGCCTCAAGCTACAGTACATTCACTCGTAAGTTTTCCCAATTAGACATATTGATACCTCCCCCACCTTCCATACCCTGGATTCCACAAAATCTCATTTCAACCGATTTACCACTTTCCCACCCTCCCTACCTTTTTTCGAACAAAATCTGTTGTTGGTTATTGTTGTTCTTGCAGTCACTGCTGGTACCTCCTTCAAGCCCGGAGCGTGTTACCGCCAAGCAAGAACAGTCGTCATTGGCACGCGACCAGGCCTGTACTCGAGCGTCTATCTCTGCAGCTTGCTTCTCTCCATCCCGGTGGCAGCTCTCAGTACATACTGAGTTCCTTACAATATCTTTTTCTCACTCCGGTTGGTCTGCTCAATCAGCTTGTCCGGAACCTGCTTTGCAGGTTGTTACAGCCCAGTTTGCTGTTTGTTGTACCCACTTGGTACTTAATATGATATTTGCCCATTTGGCAGTTTGTACCCATTTGGTAGCTCTCATTTAATTTGCTCGATCCACTTGGTAGGCAATCGGCCAATACCTACATGGATGTATTTTGTTTTATGTACCCATTTGGTACTACACTAACCTGTGCCAGTTAGTATCTGACACTCAATCACACATTGGGTATCGTAAAAGTGCGTGTTATCTCTTATCTGTGAAATATTCATTTGTAGAGCTGTAACCTTGAAGTTACCAATACAACTTAAAATATGTATTATTCTTGTTGTTTTATTTGTCCCCAATAAGTGTGTGCCTTAGCTATGATCCTGATTTTCGTAATCAAAATATTTCGCTTGAAGATTGGGAAAATATATTAAACAGTGCTATCGACTCGACCTACTTTACTCGGGGAATCCTATGATTTGTGGCGGAATCTAGAAGATGGCAGAATAAAAAAATTGACGAATCTTCACTGATTTTGTTCGAAATATCCTGAACTCCATGGTATCGAACAGATAATTCGATTCAAATGTACATACCCAGCTTTACATGAACACATCGCATCAGTGGCCTTGTCAGTTTTCAGTTGAAGGTGTGGGGTTCTTCGGATTTTCGCTGGCTCCGAAATACTTTTCCTGGAACACTTATTTTTTCATCGTCACCTTCACAAATTGCCACATCATGAACGTACTATTCTCTGTTGAAAAGCGTCGCCTGGTTTCTTTGTCAAAGCGTTTTCGGAAAGTGCACAAAACACTTAGATTCTACCAGGAATGTTCTTTAGCGACAGTGTATTTGCCTTTGACATCTTGTTTGTTTGTCGGATGTCACGTAACTTTTCGCAAGGGGGCGGAGCTTGCGATAGATCAATTGGGCGCATGACCGGTTGGAAGTATTAAACGCCCGAGGAAAGCTTAAATGGGATTAGTTGTATACTTTAAACAAAGGGTTACATTTAACCCCAAAAATAAGTGAGATACTATATCCGAAATATTGCGTCTTTTTTGCAATGTTTCTTTGCTGATATCATCCGCACAAGGGTGCATGCGCCTTATCTTTGAATGCGTGACTCGTTGAACGCGCATGCTCAGTAATACTTCTTTCTCGCAAGATTTTTATATTTAATCGATCCACATTTTGGAGCACCTCAATAATTAGTCATACTCACAGGCGCTTGGGTTTATCTGTTCCTCGATCGCAAATGACCGTGACGTCACTCAATAATACATATAAGAAAACATAAAGGTTGGACGCTTAAACTTTGCCAAGCCGAGGCTCCCAACTTGAACCGTCCAAAATCCAAATAAAATCTGCGTGCACCTCCCTTAGTCTGGAGTTGCATAAACCTTCGAAGCCTTATCTTTCCTAGATCCTATTAACTGTCTTCGTGAGTGGTGAATTGGCGATGGAATTTCCAAAACAATCTCAAAACTCTGAATTCATGGACCTGAAATAGTAAACTTGGCGGATTTCAGTTGTGCTTCAACTTGTACGCCTGTCGTAGGTGAAACTTCGAGTTTGAGCAAGCAACCTATATTTCAAATTCAATAATTCTAATCCAAAACTCAACTAATTGAGAATGTTAAAGGTAGTATCTTAATGATTATTTGTAACTTTATTCCACCTACGGCCCATTTTAGCCCTTAACTTAGAATTTTACTATATAAACTGGCGTATCTTGTTTCTCATCTTGATATCACGCACTTTTTTGTTTGAAGCACAACACACACTCGGCCAGGAAACGCAGTCCGTGCAAGTGTTACAATGCGCGTGGCCGACTCAATGGTTTTGGCCAAAAGTAAAACCTTCATAAGAAATCACAGTACACAAAAAACTTCGCATATCAATACAGTATCAGGATAATTTATATTTGACACAAATATGTGAGTAATTACATTTATTTGGCAATAAAGTGCTCTCTGCTTCTCATGATCAAGTAGTCGAGGGGTTGACGATGAAAGCCGCGCGAAATTAGACTTTCGGTTTTAGCTCGGGAGCGTCCGTCAAAAACCCGGATGTGTGAAGACCGTCTGCCATGACATCACGGAATCGCTTCCTTGAATTTGTGATTTTGGCATTCTTTTGGCATTTTTGTCGCCAAATCACCACTCGAAGGCAATTTGAAGAGATCAAATCAAAGAAAGTATTCTAAGAGTTGTCCGATATTAGTTTCGTGGAGTTCCATGCACATTTGAGTAGAAAATTCTGAGCAAACAGATTTCGAGTGTCCAACCTTTATATTTTCTTATATATATTATTGAGTGACGTCATTTGCGATCGAGGAACAGATAAACCCAAGCGCCTGTGGTCATACTGTGCGCTCATTTACCAGGTTTTACGGTAAAACCAAAACATCTCTGTCCTGATGGTGGCGTCTCCGGAGCGCAAAATGAAATATAGATTCATGATGTTAACCTCTTACAGTGTATCCAGTAGTTTTGTTACTGTCGTATGGGAAGTTGTGTAATGCTGCAGGGTGTGTTTTAGATGAAACATTCCATCACCATAGCATGAATATCCAACTGACGCAACTTACGTTGGCGTGACAATTAGGACCGTTATGACAATTTCAGTAGGCACAATACATTAGCCGTGAACGTACGGCGAAATATGTTCATCTTTGGAACGGACATTCTGAATCATATTCTATGGTTTGTGAGTTCAAGTAAAGAATTCGACATTACGTCATCACCGACCAATGACTCCACTAACCATCGTTTTTGCTAGTGTACTCGACGTTTGATTTTGTGCGAAGTTAGATTTAACTGTTATTGTTCGTCAAGAGACTGTTCTCGAGAGCCTCTACGCATTGGCAATGGCTTCTCGGCAAACTGAAAAAAACACTAGGTAGAAAATTTTATGTAGTGCGGACTCAAACTGGTGGTTTTACTAACTGTTTCAAAGCCACGTATAATGTTAAGTTAGGAACATTTTACCAGAAAAAATGATGAAAAAATAGCCAGAATGGTTTTCATTTCTCCGGTACCTTATGGTGAAGACACTGCCATTGCATGTAGTAATTCTTTTAAACTACGTGTATAGTAGAAGGTTGGAATACGAGGCGTGATGCTGGGCATAACGGCAGGAACGCCGAACAATGGGCAAATGTAACTCGATTTAGCTTCGGTATGGAAACCGTTGTCGCCTGGATTTGAGACCAAGAAGAGATTTTCGTAATGTCTTGGGTAGTTTCCCTTTCTTTGGAAGAAACTTTGTCTAAGGAACGCCACCCAGGTAAACCACAAGAACGTCTCCATGCACACCACAATGCTTCTTCTCTCAATCTGTTCAAAAGTATAAAAGAGTGACATTTTTTATTGGCACCACCTATATGTATAAAATATCGAGTCCAATACAATATCGTTTGCAAATAAGCTGATTTTACTGGGATTTGATCTAAAACCCAACGACCACCTCGACCCATGACCCCTCTACTGACAACCGCCCTGACTCATGACCCACAACCCTCTCGACCCACGACCCGTGCCAATAGACGTATCTTTGCGCTCTTCACACTTTTCATAATCATAATACGTCACTGACTGGCTTTCCCATAAGACTTGCCTACACGCGAATCTGCTCTGGCTCAGTTCTGGTGCTTAAAAACAGGAAGTGCCTTAGGAAGATGATCCGAAATACCAAATTGTGAGCGTGCTATCGTTGTCACAGAAATAGTTCCACGAGTGACTACCACTGACCCCGTTCTGCTGAACTTAGGGCGAGTGTAAGTGAACGTGAGTGGACATAATTTCCCAGTTTTATTATTTGTTCCCTGTCGTATACTCGTTTACGTTGAGATACTCTTTTAATTTACTGTATTTATCCAATACGCATTGAATCTGTCGAGTGCAATACGGCCATGTAATAATGTTTCCCGTATTCATCTCCCTCACTATACTTCAACAGTGGCCTCGGACATGGAAAGTTCAAAATGTAGGTCAATGTCGACTAGACGTCTTTGGCCCGTTCGATCATCAAAAATTTCAAAAATAGTTTAACGTAATACAGTTGCGGCAGTATAAATAATTCTCGACATGCAATCAGGCTCTAAACGTACCATCTGGTATAAAACTGTTAATTACATTAGACTTCTGTCTCCGTTTTCACTTGCTAAATATTATATCGTCTGCAACTCCGGTACCGATTCCTCTGTAACTGCTGAGTATCAAATATTGTTGTTATTTTACTATTTTCCGGAGATGTTACAACTTCAATGCACAGTTACCATTGTTTTCATCTTTGTTATCTCTTTCCAAGTAATAAATCGTTACACTTAAAACTGTTTCTTTTACTACAGGAACTTGCAACCTACCGCGCAAGCACATACATATAGGATGTGATGAGCCTACTGAACAGTCTGAGTGAAGTATTTAAAAAATCTTCCAAAAAGGAAAGAAATTTAGGAATTCGAATCTTATGGGATAATTACAAAACGTATCTCGATTGGCGTACACGAAGTAATATTCCACTCGACATTATTCCGCGGAATAATGTCTCGTGGGATATTACTGTACTTCATGTACGCCTCTCTGGGTACATTTTGTGCATTTTCTTAAGAAATCACATATTCGTCAGTTCCTCGCATTCTCCCAAAAAAGCTTGAATCAGCCATTCACTGAAGAGCAGACGAGACGAACACTTCCAAGTTCAGATGGGATCGAGCTTATGTATACCCTCGAGGGGTATTTAGAGCCATTCTTATGCGGAAGAGTGTAAGTCGTTGATTGCCAGGTCCTCAAAACAGGAACGTTAGATGATCCCTCGTCATTGACAACTCCGAGTTGATGGATACTACAACATGCTCGAGATCACGATTGCAGCATTTTAATTACCCTCTCTGTTTAAGCTATAAAGGAGATTGAGTCCCTTGATTTCATAGATTGTCTGACCACAATGGTGTCATGTCGTGCCTACAGGACAGTGCTTTTCAACAAATTATCTGTCACGACAAAAATACTGAGTGACTAGGCATGTTTTAAACAAATTGTGTGGTAGCAGCTGTTTTGCGTTCAAAAAGAACCATAAAACTAATGTTAACATTGTAGTTTACCGATTACCTTCCGTTGAGTATCAATAGCAAAAAGGCGACGGCATTTTGAAAACGTTACCTCGTATTACCCGATTTTGGGAGGGTTGATAAAACACGTCAAATATGATTACTTCTTAGTACTCATTTTACGTTGCTGACGGCCGGCATGCGCGACATCTGTAAGCGTGCAAATTATTTTTACGACAGCGTGTAATAGTCGGGTTTGTATTTGATGACATGTTTTATGATTTGCATTCAAGAGACGATTTGTAATTAAGACATGACTTTAATAAGAGAGCTAATGGTACATGTACCTATGAATTGAAGTGTTGTCTTCATCATGAAATATATAATTAACTTGCAATTCGACATCAGTGTATATACATACATACATGTATATATTTCATTGAAGACACGAATTTGTTCTGTTTTTACGAGTTTAATTTCAGTTCTTTCAAACTCTCTGCATAGAGATCTTGTGCTTACATCACAACAGTGCAATAAAAATCCAATCGACATCAGTTGGTAACGTACAGTAATTTACAAAACCACATTTCGAAACACATATCTCACCTTCAAGCTACAAGTATTTGAACTCACATACAACATTATGAACAAGATGAGCACTAGGAGATGCTGCGGTATTCATATTTTCGTAAAAATAATTACCGGAACATAATTGTACATTTGTTTCACATTTCACTAACTGGTTATATAGACATTGGGTAACAACATTCTCTGAAAAGAATTGAAAAGCCCTATGTCAAGTGCAAAATAACCACAAGGAGAGGATTACATAGTCCACTCACCCGAAGAGCAACGTGTACTTTGGCATCTCTGTATCAATCCCATCTTTCTATGCCCTACCGCTAAAATACAGAACAAAAACTTGAAAATGAAGGTTTTCCGACACATTAGCGACACGTACCTCTTTGTCATTTCTCACTCAAATCCTTTGATCAATTATCTAGGCTAAATCCGCAAACCCACTTCCTCGAAAAGTTCTGAGTATGTTCTTTGTCGTAATCAAAATAGCCAATAGGGTTTACCAAATTCGTCAATCAGGCACAAAAAAGTTATCAGTGCCGGCGCATTTCTAAGTTAAGTTTTATCAAAATCCATTCATCAACGAGTTCGCGAGACAATATCCGAAAGTCCTTTCCCCCTCAAAAGTACTGAATACCTAGTCGAGAACATAATAGCCAGGAGGGGACGCTGCAGAGGTCGAATCCTAAAGCGTTCTTCCCTCGAGACCTTGCAATACTCCTGTGATGCCCTACGTCCTTGTACCAAGTTTTATCAGAACCCCGACAATGTTTTTAAGATCTGGAGCGAATAACCGATAACCGAATAACCAACTAACCGATCAACTGACACCCGGTAGGATGGCAAAATGATGCACCACATATACACTTGTCAATTTTGAATAGAAAAGAACAACTATTTGTCACACATCTCGCTTTTTGTGCATACCATATGTTTAAATAGTATGTTTTGTGAAATAGTGCCACACGTAACTCACAAGTGTCCTGTGGTGAGTGCACTCTCCTAGCGCAGCACACCTGTAGCTTATCATAGTCGATTGAGTACACCCAACGCATTGTAATAGGATAATAGCTCACTTGCGAGTTTCTCGCTAGTCACTGTGACGTTACCGGAAAAGGGGCAAAACCCGCCATATTGCTCTTGTTTTGCCCCGAGTCTTTGCTACACACGCTAAAACTTACTGGAGTTCTTATGGTGAATTTTACGCTTAAAACGTTAAAACAACTTAAGATATGGTAGATGGGTCGTGGAATAACTGTGAATAGACGAAGAAAATGTGACCTTGTTATGTTGTGCGAAGCTGTGAACGGACTGAAATTGGAACTTAACCCGCTCTAGGCCTGAATGGCGCAGGCATACAGGGGCGATAGTGTATCCCCATAAAAAGATATTCACTTCAAAATACAGCAAATAAAATCAAATGAAACATGCATATGTGCACATGAAGTTATAATTAACACATACCCTGACTCTGGACACAATTTAGTCTACAAATAACTTGAGCATATTCATGAAAACCTCGCGATTCTCTCGAGTTTCTCTCACTAAAGAGCCGCCATTTTGAAGAAGTTACGTGAAATCACGCCTGTTGACGAACAAAAAGTCCAAGGGACACAAATCTTACAAATTTCACTTGATATTTTCTCATGCTATTTTGCAAGTGTCACGCGCCAGGTCACGCGCCAGATCTCGCGCTTCGCTCAGTCTCGCGCTAGCCTTTGCCTCATACTCACCTGACTCAGTTGAAATACTTGATTGTGGTAATCGCGCGCGCGGACAAAGTTAACAGTAACCACAAAGTGGAGTTGGAATTCTTCGCCTAAGTCACCTGAATTCCCGTATATATGCTTCATCGAAGATATGTTTAGAAGCAGAAAGAGTCACTGAAGAAAGTAAGAGCCTTTTAGGTGCTAATTTTAGGTGTAGAATGTATTTTCGACGAGGTGAAAACTTTACCAGTGAGCGGATTTCGCCTACCGCCCGTTTAAAATACACGGGACGAAATTAGTACAGAACGCGATAGAACGTATTGTAGTGCGAATCTGAAGTTCATTTGCCATAACAGCAATGCTTTTGGACATTTTTCGAACTAAACGGCTAAAAACTCGAAGACAATAACAGAATACACTCTGCTACCGTATTGGGCAAATGACCAAACGACAAGCTTTTGCCCCACTTCCCGTGACGTCACAGTTAAGTCTCACATAATCTCGCGTTATTGTTATAAACTCGCAAAAGGCCTATTGGCTTGTCGGCTGACCTCGCTTAGCGCAGGACAAGGGTTAAGCACCAATGAATCATGCTTGCACGTGCAACTCGTGATGTACTGATTTTTCTACCAACCTGATCCTCATAACATGCGCGCACCCAGCCTATATATGGTGGGCTCGATTCTATGACAAAGTGGACCTTTTGATAACAAAAAAGTGGGAGGACTAAAAGAAAAAAAAACGAGGCACCAACTTCAGGTCTGTGAACTGTGCGTCTGCGTTTTTTTAGTGGACTTTTGTCTCGCTTTCTCGGACATTTTGTTTCTCTGAGGCGGACCTTTTAACCAATTCGCCAAATGACGGGGGCTTGTTCGAGTCCCCGAGACCCGCTGGGTGCGTGCATGCATAACATTTTAATTTATTTTTCAAACCGCGATGCTGTCTTGCGTAAATGTATGTCCGTAATTTTGTCACTCTGTTAACAATATTCTTTCACGATTGAATAAAGTCAACATCATAGTTGGTTGTGGTCTCCTGCCCGAATCATGTTGAAACTCACGCTCACTCACCTAAAAATACTGTACCACCGGCCCTCTTTCCGTTAACATCAAAACCACCTAAGCCATCATCGACCCAGGAAAACGCTCCAGACTGTATTGGAGTTTGCCAAAATTAAAATGGCGAATTCGAATATGGGACTTACATGTACATGTGTGCGCGTTTCCTGGAACTTGAGTTGGTTAAGGAATTGGGTGTCATCACGGTAAGGAAAGAGACTGTTTTTTGTGAGAGAAAGGCGTAATTCGAAGTACAGCCTTAAAAGCGGCGTTCTTCATGTTCAAAAATGATTTTATGGAACTGGAAATGAATTTTGCATGTTGCCGTAGACTGAACAGTGTGATGAGTTGAAAATTTGACTACATGTACAAATTTGCTGCGTGTTACTGCAGACTGTCACGTCGTGTTATTCCGACTTACGCCAACGAATACTCTTGTTTCCCGCCTCAAAAGTAAACGCTGTAACAGTGTAGATGTAGTTGTAGCGCCAGATGTCACTCTCTCTCTCTCTGTGAATAATTATTCTTGCGCTGCTTTTTTGCATGTTTATCATGAAACTAGCAGCTACTGTAGTACGTGGGAAATACCTAGAGTGGGAAATAACTAATGTACACCTTCAAGAAAACATTAGTGTTCATCGCAAGAGACAGGGATATTTCTGGAAGAGACCGTTTTACTTTAAAGCTTCAACCAGAATCTCTGTCAGATTTAGGCAGGGTGTGCGGCTGCGGAATTAATTCCCCAGGCAGCAAAAATATTTTTTCTTTCCAGAACTTTTGACCTTGCCGTAACATAATGTACAGTAATAAGCTATTCTTTAAAGTGAAAACTAATTGAAATATACTGTCGTTGCACACAAAATACATGTATAGAATGCGATTTACAATCGTCATATCGTAAATACTAATTAAGGTAGAAAGCCAGCTAGGTGTATAAAGACTATTGTCAACTCGCAGCTAGGTAGCTGTGTCTTCAGCTCCATTAGACACCAAAACTTCACACAACCCGTTTAGCTCAGCTCGTCACCTCGTCGTGAAACTTACATGTATAACAACATGTAGAGCTAACGACCGGCGAGGGTGTATGCAGAACCTATGGGAATCAACCGACACTCAACTTGCCTGTTGCAGCCGTTCTTAAGTGGAAAAACAAGCTAATAAACTCAATTTTGCGCAATTCTCCGCCAAAGAAAGCCCTGTCGTGGCTTTGAAATCAATGCGCTGAAATTTTGCGATATTTCTCGGATTTGATAACAGCTTCGCTGGCATTGAAATGCTAAAAACTTGAAACGGAATTAAACCAGTTCCGAGTTTTATGACCTGTAGTAGCCTCGTGAAAGAGAAGAACCCTGTTCATTGAAGAATCTAGAAAATTGGCCAATAGGTGACGCAATGGCGCCGAAAGCCTACCCAATGTTAGCAGCAAAATAACGGTTGACCGCCAATTTTCCAACATCGGTAAATAATTATGTTTACTCAAGGAAAAGATTAGTTTTTGATTACACCATTAACTTTGGCGGCGACAGGCCCGAAGAAATATATACGTGACGGAAGCCGGAAGGAGTGAATTAAGCCGACGGACTGACGTCACCCAGGCCGTTGAGTCGACGGGCTGACGTCACCAAGGCCAGTACGAAACTGGGCACCCCCCTCCGCGTCCGCGAAAAACGGCCCGCGAGAAAAAATAGATCACCTCGAATCTAAATAGGGGGCCGGTGCACTACCTAGGACCAAGACAGATGCATGTTATACAATATATATTCAGTAAAATAAATATACAGACTCAGTAAGCGCCAAGTAGCATTGTATCTGGGTTAAATAAATACAAAGAAATCTTTATACAATGATACACAAACTCATAAATTAATAAGCTAATAGAAATATTACACTCACAGATGATTACGAATATAAATAAATCATTTTCATACACAATAAGATGTTTAAATGTAAATGTATACCATTTTATCGACTCAGAGAAAGCGATTTAATATTAAAAAGAAATTCTAATACTATTTCCAATAAAACCCTATTTCCATTTAGGTTGAGTTCTTTACATCCTTTTAGAAAAAATATGTTATACAAAACGTACCGGGAGTGGTGTACATCAAGTAATATCCCACGAGACATTATTCCGCGTATCGACCGAGAACGAAGTTTAAGATTTTTGCACTGAGCACAGGACCAAACCCCCCTTAGGTGCCTTTCTTCCTTTGTCAGTGGCTCTCACACCGAAGATAAAAACACGAGTACGGCAGATTGGGCTGGTAGTCACGTCCAGTCTCCATGTTAACAAACAGCTACGCCATCTATCATTTAGAAGAAACACACATGCCAGTCATGATTTACGTTGATAATTTTTGTAATAAGCAATAATTATCAGTGTGGCTTTGAGAGAATTGTAATTAGTAGTGCTGTCTGCCTTTATGTCTAAAATACAAGCCTTTTACGTTTTTTTTTCAAGCTTATTACACGTTTCAAGAGGCCCTCTATTGGTGGTTGATTATAAAGAGGTTAGGAAAGACTAAACAAATTATTAAGGTAAGTTTTTGGAAAAGTGCAATATGGCTGCTACAGAGTGCCAAAGTCAGCCGAAATTGGCCTCAGTGAAAACCTGTACAATTATCGTTTTGCCAAACAGAATCGACGTATACAAATCTGAAAATGAATTTTGAAAGACATGTCATAAAATTATTCATTCATAATCCTTTAAAACAGTATCACTCATTTGTTACCAGCAAGCTATACATGCTTTAAAATGAATTCAAACATGTCTACTCCGGAGCCCAAATTCCCAATGTTGTTGCAAAATGGAGGTGCATGCCATAAAAAGAGAACTAAAGGATGAAAATTTTTAAAAAAGCGAAATTTTTCTACATCTCACCAAACCAAACTCATGTGCAAAGTTTCAAAAAGTCTGTGATTTTGGGTATAGACTCTACCTGTTGGTTTTTATATGGAGCCCCCCTCAAATTTTGTCGTGCATGTCATAAAGCGGAACATTCTGATGCTGTGGCGTGACGGATGACAAAGTGTTGAAAAAGCGATCTGTGGCATGACCGGTGAGCAAATGTTTAAAAAGCGATGCGTTTTCTTTCACGGATTGTATACCTTCCCCAAAACTAAATTCAACCCACATGTTTAAAAGCTAATGATAGTCCAGTAAAGAAAATTTTGTCGCACTCGACAATCGGTGTCGAGCGCGAAAGTATACATGTATGTCGCAACAAGGTGCACGCCGATAGACCACCGGGATACCGAAGTTAAAACTTTTAAGGTCGGCTGATAGCAAAAGTCGTGAACAATACAGTAGATTTGATAGTACAACGGCGAGAAGTTTCATATTCGGTAACCAGTCGCGGGTTGTAGCTCTTCACGACAATTAGGGGCCACTTTGCGACTCGTCCGTAAAATTTTAAGTTATGCAGTTATACATGTAGTACACGAGTCGAAACCTTAAAAACTAATAAAGCGTATTTAGAACCATTCAAGCCGAATGGCGGGAATGCGTCTTAATTAACGTGACCTACTTGTACATGTATGACTTCTCGAGACTACCACTGAGGCACTGATGTAACGTTTCGTGCAAATATTCGCGTGAGTTGGTAGAACGCTCACAGAGCTTCCAAGTATTTTATACACTATGCAGCTAGAAGAAGGGTGGCATTACCCAGCACTTTTGTTAAAGACAAACTACAAGAAAGATGGGCGAACTTGGATGTTTAAATCCACGCAAAAATCGTATCATAAAGGTGAGAGATTAATATCTTTCTTCGCCGAGAAAGAGAACGTCAACGCTGATAAAGTCAAAGAAGTTGTGTACAGAATTGTAGGCATTAAAGATTTCGAAGCGTGGTCGAGAGAACTGTGTGGATTTAGAACCGTAATTGCTATACTAAACGAACTAGAAGCGCACAGTGAGTTTTGGAAAGAACCGAGTCTCATAGACGTGGAGCAAGAGATTCTACACGATTTAGGTGCACTAAGAATTTCGACAATGGATTCTAACTCCGCCGAGCGCAATCGGTCAAAGCGAACTACTCCGTTGATTCGAAGTGTAAGCGACAGTGTAATCAACGTCAATGTTCCAAGTGGAGACAGCGATCACATGCTTACCTCCAGGCAACGACAAGATCTTGTATCAACATCGCCTCCATCGCAACCAGATATGACTGAAGAGACGGGTGCACATGCCCGTGAAGTCAACCCGTTGTATTATCCCGTGGTGGAGCGATTGTCAACCGTGCAGGAATACCCCAGTTACGCCGTCAGTGACTCGAATAGCCGAGAGGAATATGAACATGAACGCAGTTACATAGACCGACGAACAGCGCTGAAGATTATGGAATTGGCGAAAACAGACAGCGACGAAACTAACGAATGATTGGCAAGCGTTTCTGCAGCTTCATCTGCTGAAACGTTGCATTTTCCTCAGGTATGGGAAATCGAAAAGACGCAGATTACAACTGACAATTCTACAGAACATTCTTTTGGCCAGTTCGTCAAGTCGCATGCTTTGTGCTCTCTGCTCCAAGATGAAACATCGAACTGTTATACACTTTACGTTTCAGTCCTTGTACTCACGATGGGAACAACGACAAGGGCGCGCAAGAGCTAATAAATCGAAACGGTAGCGTAATTGATGGTTTGGAGTCATCGATATTTTCGGTATACACATAGTGTACCTAATTATCGGACGGAACCTAAATATCGGACATTTCATAGAATCTTACTTGAAGCATAATCTGAGAATTAAATGACACCAATTTTTGTTCCGTTGTAATGCATTCAATGTCCGGCACTGTCTCGTTTTTTACAGCGTTGCCTCGTTTTGATTTCACCGAGAGCGGGTGCAATTTAGACCCCCAAGTCTGCCTAAAATGGACGATCGCATAAATCGGTTATAAAAATTGAAAATAAAATCTTTTTCCACAATGAAACCATCTCATTGAACTGACAATATGTCACTGTTCCATTTTTTCGTTTGTTTTTAAACTCAAGTCAAACCCCGACCGCGCACGTGCGGGTGTCATATCAAGAAGCCTACGTGATACTACAAACTGCAGTGAGTTTGCACGTGCTTTAGTCGTCTGCACTAATTCATCGAAACGACTTGGCGCCGTCATCAGATTTCATTTCATGGATAATTTTGTTGCGAATGGACCTGGGTTCAGCAGCATATAATGTCAAAACACTAGAGCTGAAATTTGGCGACAAGGTGCCCGCGGCCATTACGTGGTTAGTCAGTTTTCCGCGGTGTGGCGTATGGAGAAACATGGTGTCCGATATTTAGGTTCTCCGAAGGTTTGGTTGTTGTGTTTTTTGAAGATCAGTCGGAACATAAATGTGGCTTTCAGTGACAAGATATAGTAACAGAACAATTCCGTGAAGGTAAATCTTTATTTCAGCAAAGAATTTACAACAATCCGTAATATTTTCAATTAAATATAATGCAAAATGTGCCAAAACGTCCGATAATTAGGTCACTTGACTGTAACTACATAACAGTCTATTATTGTTTCCAACACCTGTGCATGTACCCTTGGTACAAAGCTGTATACTAAATATACAGCTTTGCGCCGATATGGGTAAAAAAGTGGTAAAATAAAATCTGACACAAAATTAGTGTCCTTGAGGAAACTAAATTATTTAACGGTATTGGAAAAAATGCGTTCTACAGTTATTCTGCTGCTGAAATTGTGGAGCAATCTTTAGCGACGGCTTTCGGCGCCACGAAATATTGCTTCACCTATTGACCAGTTTCTTTTTGCCGATTCTTCAATCAACTGTTCTTCTTTTACGAGGCTGCGTACACGTCACAACAAATTATCGGAGCTGGTTTCACCTCATTATAAATTTTTAGAATTTTGATATCGAAAAACCGAATTTAAGAAGAAAAAATGCTGCTGCCTACCTATCAGCATCTCCCGAGAGATGTTCCAAAAATTTAGGAAATTGCGCGTACGCGTGACACGAGCGTACTGTCTTCAAAACAACAACATACTTTTCATTGTTAGAAAAGGCGGAAAGTTACACAAGAAAATTGCGTTTATTGCATTGTTTTTCACTTAAACGGCTGTAACGGGCAAAATGAGTGTCGGTTGATTCCAGATTTTGTATGCACCCCGTCCGGTCTTTAGCTTTACACGCTGATGCAAGTTTCACGGCAAGGTGACGAGCAGAACTACCCTGGCTGTGTGCAATTTCGGGGTCTACGGAAGAAATTCACACAGTGGTACCTAGCTGTATTTCGACGACAGTCTTCATACAGCTAGCTGGCTGGCTACTGTGCATGTATCTCTTGTGAGAAAGGGAGAGGACAGGCTTCTGTCATAGCCTTGTGCAATCCTGTTAGCCAACCAGCTAGCTGTATGAAGACTATCGTCAAAATACAACTAAGATAGCCTTGGTGGAAAGTTGCATACTAAATGTATAGCGTTGTGCAAACTGTGGTTGGAGTTCCGAATAAAAAGTGACCCCAAATTTGTGTCATTAAAATCTACACTCCTCCTTGAGTAATCTTAATTACTGAAAGGTGTTAGAAAAAATGGCGTTCTACCGTTACTCTACTGCTAAAGTTGTGGATTGATCGCACCTGTCGCCTTTCGGTGACATAAAATGTTGCGTCATCAATTGGCCAGTGTATTTGTTCACCAATTCTTCAATAAACTGTCCTTCTACCGCGAGTTTGCGTACGTGTAACAAACAATTATCGAAATTGTTTTTCATGAAACTTTCCCAAACAGGAACTCAATTAGACGAAGGAAACTACGTGAAAGGAAGGTTAACAACTTAAAGAGGCAAATAGAGCACCCATTTTAACCTATTTAAATATTCCCTGCAATCGCTGCGCCTTGTAATAGCAAGTGGATAACGTACATTACGCCAGCAAAACGCTCTCAACATGAGATAAACAGAACACGCATATCAACTAAGTCAAATATTCTCACTAATCGCTGGGCCATCTTTCGGCTGGCAGGTAACGTACATGTACATGACGTCAGAAACAGTCTTACGACTTGAGAGATGCCAGAGCATGCATTTCAGCTGACTCAACTATTCCCAGTAATAGCTGCGCCACCTGTGGCTTGTAGATAAGGTACATGTATATGGAGTCACCAAGAGGCTCACAACTTAAGACACACAGAATACACCTTTCAAGTATTTCAACTATTCACACTAATATCTGCGTCACCTGCGGGAATTCATTAAATAACGGGTAGATCAAGTTAAAAATAGATTAGTACATGGCGAAAACATTATCACCCGCAATCTAAAGACCGAGTGGATTTTGTAGAATTATCTCCTGAGGGGCGTTAGCCCCGAGGGTCATAATTCTGTGAAATCCACGAAGGGTCTACATAAGGGGGATAACGACTGAGAACATGTAAGCTTTGACCGTAAAAATATCGTCTGCTAAAGTAGGTTACCACTGTTTACTGAGTATAATGCCATAGCCAAAGGATCCCGCCGACACGATACCCCCATTCAAATTGGTGATCGATGATTTACAAGTGAGAGAAAATTAGAGATAAATTGAACAGAATTAAACTATGATTTTTATAGAAATTATGCATCTTATTTTTCATAGCGTAGAAATATCGGTACAATGCCCTATGTTGAACATGCAATTATTGCGCGTGCTCGCTTATCAGTATTCTATTTATCACGTTCGATGACGTCAGCCGCTGAGTGGTGCAGTGGTAAAGTCGACTACTCAAAACTCTTGCGGAGAGGGTTAGAAACCGGCCCCGATTCCCGCCAAAATGTTATCTAATGCCGTTTAATAACTAAATTGGTTATTCCACGGTCGTATTGGCCATTCGAGGCTCATATTGTGGTATAATACCGCATCTCATGATTCAATTTTCCAGTTTTCTTTACCTTGACATGAAATTGCATTACGCAAGTATTCAGTTTGTTGAAAAACTATACAACTGGGCTGTCAGAAAGGTGATCACATCTTTGTTACACAAACACTGTGCTCTAAGGTCATTGACTCTCATGACAGCTAGATAACGTACATGACCTCAACAACAGATTCACAACTTTTGAAAACACCAAATAAGCATTTCCACTAATTTAAGTATCCCCACTTATCACTGCACCATCCGTGGGGTGGTACGTAGTGTAGAGTACAGACCACCTTTAGTCTCTTACGATTTTAAGTCACCAAACACGCATTTCAACTAATTCAACTATTCCCACTAATCGATACGCCATCTGTGGGTTGGTAGATAAGGTACATGGCGTTAGCAACAGGTTCAAAAATACTTAAGAGACATTGAACATGCATTTCAACTAATTCAACTTTTCCCACTAATTGCTCCGCCACCTGCATCTCAACTTCAGGTACACAAAACACGCATTTCAACTAATCCAACTATTCCCAGTAATCGCTGCGCCATCTGCGGGCTGATATATAACGTACATAACGTCAGCAAACAGGCTCACAACTTGATAGACACCAAATATGCATTTCAACTAATTCAGTTATTCCCACTAAAAAAGAGAAAAAATCCACGTCTCATGAAGTTTGCCCAATTCAGGTCTAATTGTATATGTTTATGATCGTCCGGAAGCCAATACTTGAGCCCACAGCTTAGTATTAAGCCCAGTTTAGGGTAGCATTTATTTCGCCATCGAATTCGGCAATAGCCCAGCCGACTTGTGATTGACTCGATTTTATGTCTGTTTCTTCCACTATTTGGTGAAAACGGTTTACAATTTGTTTAGTCTGTTCCGATAAAAGAGACTTCATCACTTCCAGAAAACAACTCCGCGCTTTTCCGTCTTGGGACCAAAGGTAAAAAGACGTCGGGTGGGTCCAGGTGTCCGAGCGGCCACTTTTGATTTGTTTTCGTCCGACGCACTCGAAGCCAACATCCGTGATCCGTTTTATCATATAAATTTCTGAAAGCACCGGGTCTCAAATACATGTTAGCGCCGGGACAGTAATTCAAGTCTAATTGAAAGCATAACGGTGACAACAATTCGCATTTTACTGTATCGTCTACGGTCTACTGTTAATTTAAAGAATGCCACCCAAAAACAACCTATTTTGTATCAAATTAGATCAATAACGGCAGGTTCGGTTGCGTTACCTGACACTTGACGGCAGACGGAGGTGTTGAAATTATCCAATGACGTAATTGGTTTAACACGTATTCTGTTTAGCAGTTCACAACACGGGTTAGTAGTGTTAGCTTTGCGCTTGAATTCATCATTTAACACCAATAAATCATCAAACTTCGATGTAAAACACTTAAAATACACCACATTGTTATGAAAACGTGTTGCTTTATTTCGCTGCTACGGATTTACTGGTACAGTATTTGGACACACCGTAGCCTCCAAAGTTCGGCAGGCCAATTTACCAAGGTCTGTAGCAGGAGTTTGGGGTCTGTACGGAGATAAATTTGAAGTGTTCTTCCGTGAAATGCAGACAGGAGAAGCTAGATCTGTGTTGTTTATAATTGTGATTTTTTAGTTCTAAACACACAAACCGCTTTTTATCCCGGCCAGTGGCACGGAACCCTATCAGGCCCGTCGCGGCCGGACTGACTCGTTATACATGTACCGGCCAGTGGCTCGAAACCCGATCAGGCCCGTCGCGGCCACCGTGAGTGGCACAATTATACACCAGCTTGAGTTGAAAACTAAACCCCCAGTCACGAAAAGACTATAATTGTGAGCCAAAGAAATTATGTGCACGTAATTATTTGTGTGAATTAGCTAAGAAACTGAAAATCTACTTACTTGTCGGGGTCCGCGAAGTCGGTTTCCCCTTCCACAGACCGTCAGGGCAAAGGTTGTACAGTAACAATGATTTGAATAATGTATTTGTATTTCTAAATAAAGATTCCCCTAACATGTGACAATAGCATATAAAATCGAGTAATTGTTTCACAACAGCTTACTGTCAGCAAACGCTGAATTAGCATGCGCTCACACGGCCTCGGTGTCCTTTGTAGCCGGCATCAAAAACCGGTAACGCAGTGGTTTATTCATTGCTGGCTTCTCAAAACATTTTTACTCACGAGCACTTCAAGGCATTACAAATTGTATTTAATGAGACTGACAGTTTCTTATAAGCATTGGTTAGGATCATTTTAGGATGAGAATAATTCATTTTGAAACATAACGCAGAATAATAAACGTCTGCATGGCAACTCGCTCTGCGCCAATCCCGATTTAGTCAAGAGCTCATCTGACGAAGACTTCACGGGTCGGATCCTTAGGTTTCACAGGCTATCAATTAAAACCAGTATACAGTGATCCAAAATACTAGAGAGGCGTCCTGAACATGCATAGGCAACGGAATGCATGGATAGTTCTTTTGTAAGCCGGAATTCGTCAGAGAAATCACTTTCAACTAAATGCCGGCCCCAGACAGGGAGATGTTTCACGCCCTCATACTTGCTATTAACAGCATATTTTTCATTCTTCGCTACTGCGAGCAATTTCCTAAGCATTTCAGGCTCTCGAGGAAGCCGATAAAACGATATACCCACTTTCTTCGCAGCTTCATAGCTCGGACAAGCGGGAACCGATGCACTGCAATATAGCGGCATTCACTCTGCATACGAACCACTGACGTCGCTGCGTCGCTTCTCCACCTTTCTCACAGGTTAACGCGACACCTCTTGGCAAGATGAGGTCGACCGTATAAGAGGCGATGTGGATATAGACCGATTAAGTCGGCAAAAAGACTAATTAAATCTGGTGGCATTCCCCTTTAACATCAGTCAAAAAGGACTAGATGTGTTGCAAGATGACAAAATCACGAGTTAGCCAATAAAATGCACTCCCCGGATATAATTTTCAAACTGTGAAACAAGTACCGTTCAAAACAATGTTTACTGGTAAAAACACACCGCCGTTCAGTTGGTCTAAAATGCGCCTCAGGTTTTGAATAAGCGCTGGTTTGGAACACATTTGCCACGCTCTTTGACTTCTTTTGCCTGTGTCACCTCCAACCAGACATTTGTGTTCGACTTGTGGATTCCTGCTGTCCAGTTCTACTCCGGGTGAATATTATAATATTTTTGACAACTCGATTATTCTGGAACAATCTCTCATCTTAACCCTTACTCCACTCAAGATGGAGAAGCTATCGTTATCGGACATGTTTTGACTTCTTGTTTATATTACTGTTTCATTTTTACGTATTACTGATATTTGTTCTTAAAAACCTTGTAGAGGATTATACAACTAAACGAAACCTCTCTGAATGATACAATGACTTATAACTGTCTTTAAAGTACGTATTTTAACATTTATTGCTTGTAAATTAAAACTTTACACGTCATTGAAAGTTCGTTTTTCTTGGACTTCTTGGTATTCGGGATTTTAATGAGTACACTTCCGGTGACTGATTCTTTGATGCAATTTTGTTGTTTTGATGTTTGTCGTGGGCGTTGGTGTTAAAATTGTTACTGTTCTTGGTTCACCGTCGACAGCAGTTCAGATTTTTTATATGATTTCGCTAAGTGCCGCTCCTCAGAGCGTTTTCCGTTTATTGTCAATCAGAATTTCTATCATCACCTTGTTTGGAAAGTTGTATATTTTGGTTTATTGGCGGCGGAGTTAGGGGGCTTCTACTTTCAAATATCGATTGTCAAGCAGGTTGCCGAATGACATGGCGTGCTTAGGTTGACCACAACAAATGTTTGTTGGTAGGAAATCACCCTGGCGCCCCTATTGCTTATGTACAGGTATTTATTAAACTGTGCATCTCTTTCAGAATTTTCTTGTTAGAAGTCGTAATGAATCTAAATAGGCTTAATTTAATGTAGTAAAAAGCGCTGGTCCGTTGCGACGCTATTTAAGCTACAGGCTGCAGAGTGAATGAGGTCCTGGGTTCGACGAAATATTAGGATACCTCAATAGACAAAAACGAGCAAGTGAAAAGTAAAACTGCACTAATCTGGTAAATAGTGATCAAACACGTTAATGTTGAAATGGCGTTTTACTTCACTTTGTAGACTGGCCCCAGGAAGCCAGTGGAGGAAATTGTTGGCAAAAGGGTTCCAGAGTTTTGCAAAGTTGAATTTGTCCGTTGGACTGATACGTTTGGACATGCTTGTGTATCTGTGGTAAAAGTGAAAATTATTCATGATTTGGGCTCCACTTTCCACCCACCTTCAGGTTTCTTACTATATTAGTGACAATTCCTGTTTCATCATCACATTTTTGTTAGCAAATTATCACCAACCTTCTCATACTCGATCCCTTTAATCAACTCAAAACCTAAACTAGTCACGTGCTCAGTGCACACATCAATACGGCAGTGGCATTTGTAATTATGGGTAGTTTCACATTCTTCCACTGCGTGGCGGTGTGGTTTTTGTAAAAAATTATTTTCTGACCGTTGTTTTTATCTGTTCAGTTCGTTTAATGCTGCCAACAGTGTTTGAAAGAGTCTGTTAAAATGCACGAGACGACGTTTTTTATCAAGCATGAAACACATTTCCCGGAATATATACACAAAACGTACCGAGATCAATACGTGGAATAATGTCGAGTGGGATATTACTTCATCTACGCCAATCGACGCACGTTTTGTATTTATAAAGCACGCATCAAATTCCTAAGACTCTTTCATTTTTGCCGTTTTTTTAAATACATGTACTTCACTCTCACTATTCACGTGGCGGATCACATCCTTTATGTACATGTATGTACTTGCGCTTAAGGTTGCAAGTTTTCTCTAGTAAAAGAAACACTTTTTAAATGTAGCGATTTAATACTTGAAAGAAGATGAAAGCAACTATAACTTTACATTGAACTTGTAACATCTGAAAATTGTTAAATAACAACAATCTGTCATGTTATATTTATACCGAGGAATCGGCGCCTGAGTTGCAGACGATATAATATTTAGCATTTGAAAACTGAAACAGAACTGTCATATAATTAACAGTCCTGTTCCAGATGTTACGATTGAGAGCTGATTGCATGTTGAGTGTTACTCACACTGTTGCATATTGCATTACTTTAAACTATTTTCCGAACGTTTGGTGATCGAAGTGGCAATCGACGTCGAGTCGACATTGACCTACATTATGTACCTTTTAAACTTTCCATGTCAGAGGTCGCTGTTGAAGTACGTGAGGTGAATACGGAAAACATTATTACATGGCCGTATTTCCCTCAACTTATTCAACGCGTATGGGATAAAAGGTATTAAGTGCCAAATTTTGACTTTTTTGAAAGTAGATACAAATGAGCTATTGAGTATATATAGGTTATCCTACGTACATATGAATACTATTTTCATATCGAGAATTCATTTCATTTGGGAATGTCCCAGCGACACGTAGGTGGTGGGCCAGGATTTGTAGGACTTCTAGAAAATGATTTTTGTAAGTACTTTAGAGAGTGTTTTAAAACTCTAAAAAAATCCCTCATATATATAGATTATTACATGGCGAAGTCGTTATCCCACGTTATCTAGAGCCCGAGTGGATTTTGGTGAATTATCGCCCGAGGGGCGTTAGCCCCGAGGGTGATAATTCTCCAAAATCCACGAGGGCTCTAGATAAGGGGGATAACGGCTGAGAACATGTAATAATCTATTTATACCACATACTAAACGAGAAACATTGCAATGAATCGATTTACCTTTTCTGACTCTCCACGGCTTTGTAACTACTTTCTATGTCAGAGGCCCGGGGTCGGAGGTCGTGACCTTTTAAGAAAAGCC
>NMRA01000628.1:108610-164167 GCA_002633005.1 Phoronis australis | reverse complement strand
GACAAGGTAGTAAGTCTTGAGCCCAACCAATGAAGGGTGCTATTTGCCCATAGCTGGGAGTTAGGTTGGTGAACGCCAGAGCATATCCATACACCGATGGGTCATGCACGTTGCACCTTTAAGAGCCTAACCTCTTCCGAGATCCCTTGCAAAATTTAGCCTGGGGCCGCAGGGTGCCCAGTTACCATGGTGTACCACGAGGAGGTACTGCAAGAGTCTTGATTAGAGGTAGTTAAAGGCCACCAAGGCGGGTCTTACACATGCCTTCCTAATTCGTCTCAGAGGACTAGGTGGTCGTAGAAGCTGAAAGCTAGAAAGTGCAAGCACTAACTATACTAAGCTACACTAACTACACATCTAACCCTGTGTCGAAGACACCACACCACAAGTCAAAGATCCTGACGACACGATACCCGCATTCAAAGTAGAGATCGGTGATTTACAAGTAAGAGGACATGAGAGAAAAATTTCACCGAATTAAGATATCATTTTTATGGAAATTATGTGTCTTATTTTTCGTAGCGTATAAGTACAGTACAATGTGGTTTGTTGAACGTGCGATTATTGCGCGTGCTCATTTAAGTATTCTATTTTCACTCTTAATGACGTCAGTCGCTGTGTGGTGTAGTGGTAAAGTCGGCGACCAGCAATATTAGGTTCCCGGGTTCGACCCCGTCCTCGGTTTCCCGCCAAATCGTTATCTCACTAGTGAGATAACTTTATGGGTTATTACACGGTTGTATCTGCCATTTGACGCTAATATTGTGGTATAATAAATGAATATTAAATGACTTATCCCTTGTATGTGAAAATATGGATGTTGTATACGTCACGTTATTAACTGTCAATTACGGGAAAGTAGAGTCAATCCGTATACAACGCTAGAAGCCGTATACAGCAATAAAAGCCGTATTTCACGGTTAGTGATCGAATGGTCTCCCGGGGGTGTAAATTCGCGCGAGTGCAACGCTAAACTTGATTGAGCTCGGGCATTTGGCTTCCTTAAATCCTTAGTCCAAGACATCGTTCCTGAAAAAGCCGGGTTTTACTGCTCTAAAAACAGAAAAGGTTTACCGATGAAAATTACGACGCACGGTGATCAGGCGCGTTGGGCCACGCTGAAGTGTCAATCGGGATCATCATAAATAGGTTAAGCTAAATAGCGTCCCCGGCCCACAAAATCAGCCAAAAATCGAATTCAAATCCAACGAAAACGTTTTTTATGGATGCAAACAGTATATATGTACACTGAGGGCTAAATTCTTTACAGGAAATTGCGATCTGTTATTGGGTATGTGTTTTTTCCCTGAGACGATCGTCTGCTCGCAGCGTTCAAGTCTCCATTCAACAAATCAGCAGTTTCCAAATTTATTTTCCAATGCTGTGATTAACACGGAGGAAATCTCCATATTATTTTTGCATTCCAATAGCTAAGACACGAAAATAGACGACGCCACGAAAAAATGAAGAAATTCATCGAAGCTAAAACGCCGGACCACAAGGCTGTTGCACAACTCACTGTTCAGGAAATGTTCGACTTTTGGTATAATTGAATGCTTCAGTGCTTCAACTTTAATACAGCACTGGTCGAAAGTAGCTTAACGTTGAAAGCGCTTGAGGCTCAGTTAGACTGCGGATAATCCTTAATGAGGCAAAGCTTCGTCTGGACGCGCTCTGAACTCGATTGGCTTAAGACTCAACTAATTGGGCACAGAACAGTTTGCATATCAGAACACACGTCAATGGACTCGTCACCTTTTCTTCACTCTGTCAAAAACTGTATGAAAGAAAGAAAAGTTTTGAGTCATTTCACATCACAAGTTAAGTCATACAGATGAGCACAGGAACGTTCTTCTCTCTTTTAGTGGCCCCGTCACTCCCACTGAAAACCAAGCCAGACTAAGAAAAATAGAGGCAAAAAAACCCCGCAAAATCGGCACTTTTCACCCCAAAACCACCACTTTCCTGCCGATGCTCGACTAAAGCCAACATTCGGCCTACGTTCCGAAAGCAAATTTCCTTCCGATTCCGAAAATGTGGTCCAAAATTACTGTCCACCAACTTATTTTTTTGCAAATCTGGTTCTTTGAGGGCTACCTGAAATTTCTCAGTTCCTACGAAACAATGTACAATTGCAACAAACGGCCGCCATATTCAGTTGAAGAGTGCAGCTACAGCCGAGCAAATGGTCTTTTTTCATTCTCAACATGTTCACAAATACAAACAAACCATATTCACTTGTCCTACATGCAATACTTATCTAAAAATGTCCCCCAAGCTTAGCGTACCCTTGGATTTTAATATTTTGGGAGTGCAAATTGGCCGCGACCGCAGCCCTACTATTCAGTGGACAGGATGGACTTGGATATACGGTCATTGAGGTGTTTAGTGTCCGGGAGTTAGGCTACTCCTGTGTATACTATCACTGAACCAGCACTCAAGCCTCGACTTTCCAGCATGTTTTTGTCAATGTTGTGATTTTTATGTCGAATGTTATTCAATTACATCGAAAGCAAGAATTTTCGGGAGAGGGATTAAATCAGGTGTGGCTTTGGCGACGGGGAGGGTTGCAGAATTGATGGCGAATGGGTGTAGGGCAGATTGCGAGTGGCATGAATACTCATACTATTCGAAGTCCGTCGTCACAGGCTATCGCTGTGCTGATCTTATTCGATTCAGTGCTAACCACAGGCGTCCTCAGCTTCTGATCGGCCCCAATACACTATATATAATACTACAAGTTATGAAACTCGGGTCAAGGAACTCCACGCGTGCTTCACTTCAGCCATCCATATCAAATACAAAACTCAATAAATTGACACAAAATAGGGTTTCAACAAACCATTTGTAATCGTTCTTTCTTCTAATACCATTCACGGTGTCCTGCTCCAGCGAGATCTCAACAAAATTGCGGTCAAAGCACAAAAATCAATGTTCCCAAAAAGCCCACGCATCAGACGGGCCCATCACCGCCGCTGAGCACGGTTTCTCCTATATGCGGGGGTCTTGTCACACAATCTTGTTATGGCTATATATATATGTACATATAATTCAGTTGATCGTGATATCACAGACTTAACCAGTATCTGTGGTAAAATTAACTCAATTTGCGGTCTATTTATGTGAACGTGAAAGTAAACGTGAAGGGAATAACTGAGCTCAGGGTGTCCAGTTATTGTAGGCCTAGTATATGTCAACTAGTTTAAAAAAGAACTTAAAAGTCACTCTGCCAAAAACCATTGGGTTGTTGTGAGGATCTAACTAGACAAGTACACTTTACGCACGGGATAGTCCCGTAGAACCTGGTGCAAATATGAAGGACTTTGACTACGCCGGCGTTTCCCTACGAAAACCAGTGACTTTCACCGCAAATGCTCTTGTGACGACGGCGGCGGTGTCTTTTCCGTCCAAAAATTCCCTTTGGCTAGCGTTCTACCATTTCCAGAATTCGAAAGTCTACAAAAGGTTCCTTTCTCCAATAGGAAATTTCACAGAATGGTTTTCAAACTTTTCTTTAACGTAAGTCTAAGGCTTTGGTTGAACTCAGATCTACATGTACACACATTAGACAATGAACTGTGACAGTGTAGCATCTCTTTACACTTCAGGGCTTAGATGGGTAACACAAACAGCACTAAGGAATTCACATCTAGTAAAAGTTAGCCTCTTAAAATGGTGGCCCATTTCTGGAACTTTTGATGGAAGTTTGCAACAAGAATGAGGCCCCTTTTTCGAGTCCGCCTTATAAATAGGTGGGTAGACTAATTTTCCAGGATGACAGCCCCATAGAGAGTAGAGTATACCAGAGCGCGCTTTTTTCTTCAGGTTCCTCTGTGAGCCTTAGACTCGGCTCGTCGACTGGGAGTCTTACAAATTAGTTAAGGATAGTCTCTAGATTTTTAAGAGTACAATTCATTACTTGATATACAGGTCCACAAAAATTTTTAGCGAATATTAGGTGTTCGAGTCTTATTAGCGATCGAACTGGGTAGACATGTTAATTTACCCTGCGACTCTCTGTCTTACATTGTATGTGTTACTTGAATGATATAGAAGACGAGAAAATTTCTTGTTAAAATGCCGTTTTCTCGGATTCAGGTACGAATTATGTACAGTATTTCTGGTTCTAGTATCCCCATTAATCCCATGATCACAGGTGATGCAAACCTGTATTTCATGCCCGTTTTGTGTGCAGAAAAGTTGTGATTCCTGTGACATTCAGCCAGTGCTTAATATTGCTATTGCCTATGCATTTGTATTTGGTTCAGTGGCATTTGTGGTAATGTATATCTCTACTTCAGTTTTCGGAGGGCGATGTGATTTTAGAAAACTTTTTTCCGACCGTTATGTTGATCCATTTAGCTCGTTTAATGTGACCAACACTGTTAAATGTGTCTGTTGAAATGTGCAATCAACCATGACGCACATTACTCGTATTAAAGGGTAAACAATGACTTTTGAGAAAACATAAAGATACAACGAGGTGAAGTTAACCTCTCAAAAACGTGGTACATTGCAGGAATTAATCTCCAAAATTAAAAGCTCGTAACAACTGACCCCCTCTCCCTTTTGAGTCCACCTTCTAAATAGATGGGTGTATTTTCATGCCTGATAACCTCGCGAAATCTAGTAGAGTATCCCCGGGAGATCCAACACTATCACGTTACATCCTTTTGCGTGTTTCTGCGTGTCGACCTGGATTCAATAAACCCTATTATATCAGTCCCTTTGTTAACGCATCACTGGATCGTTTGTGTCAGTGCGGTCTACACCTTTGACAAAGTCGTGATTGATTCATCACGACCGACGAGCTAAAGTAACTTTCTTTCGGTAGTTACAACAAGACGGACGTGTCCGGTCGTACATCCCTGTTTACTTCACGAGAGAATAATTTCAGGTAAGATTTGAAAGTGTGTTACATTGATCATACTAAGAAGACGACAGTTTTCGTAAATGATTCAACTGTCTATCTGTCTATGTGTAAATTTTATGCCATGCACGTTTTGAAAAGACCAGTCGTTGATGACGACTTGTTCGGTGAGACACAATGGCGGAGCTGATCGAAGGCTGTGTATGTGCGTTTACGCAGTGTATAGGTAGGTGGTGATTTTCAAGGTCCGTAATGTCGAGAGCGTTGAGGGTTTATAGATATTCAAGGATTTGCATATTTGTTTATTTTCGATTACTATATTCTTGAATAAAAGCTCAAGTACTCTTAACAACTATTGGCAATTTCCGCTAACGATGCTGGTGTTAGGGAGTAATTGGTTGTCAACTTTGTACATCTGTAATTACCAACTTGCTGCTGAATTAGAATTTTAACGATTTCTTAACAAGTGTAGGCCCACGTACTTGATACCATATGGAATGACGACAGGATTTTTTAAAGGGCTACCTACGCTGTCTCAAAAGTCAACCAGAACAGTTAAAATGTTTCATTCGCAACTACAGCTGGAGATCTAGTGAACGGCGGGAAATAACCGCATTGGTCATTATACTGTAAGTAAACTGGACGGCAATTTTTGCTTCTCTTTCCGTCTAGCTGCCTCCCCATTATACCATTAAATACCCTGTGCTTAGCGCATGCCTTTCTCATACAGCCTTCTCTTAGCAATTTCAAACAATTTGTTTCCCTGCTTGAACTTTATTCAGTGAAATGGCCAATCAATAAGCTCCTGAAAGACCGTTATTATTCATGTGCAGGAAGACAAGCAAATGGTTTCATGTGCAGGAAGAGAAGGAAATGGAAATTTTATTGACGAAAATTCAACATTTAGATTGTTCGAGTTCTCATTTTCGCTTTTCTTACAAGCACGAAATACATACATTCACAATGACTTTCAGTAGATAATTTCGTTACGTTTTGTCCTATTAGCCAAGTTAAATCCAATGACGTCTAAGCGTGCAACGCAAACGTTTGGAGTGGCAACTCGATAATTATATTTACAGGGATATAATCCGTTTTATTACAACAAAAACGAAGTTTTAAGATCAATTTGGGTGATAACACTTGATCAGAGCTATAAAACGGCAAAATCGGGTGTGTTTTGAGGTTTCATCATAGATCACCGTATCCTAACAAAAGTCTTCTGTCAAAGTTTACTGAAGTCGAGGTAACTTCCCCAGCTGTTAATGGCGAAGCGTGCGTTTGTTGTGCTGATCAGTCGTCGCGGTGAAAAGTGCTAAGGGCTAAGCTCGTCAATGGCGACGAACCTTTAAAAAAACCCTTTGTAAACGAAATGAATCTCTGGATTGTCATGCGACATGAGTTTAACATTTTCAGGAACGGCTTGTGGGTTTGTATTCTCCTCTCGTCTTCCGGAAATATCTTGACATTCATGTTTACCTGGGTGTTCCTAGTCTTTGTAACGTATTCATTGTTTAAATTCATTTGAACACATGTCACTATAATAAAAAATTACTTACTTACTTACTTAATGCCACACTGCTTCGTTGTTGAACACCATGCCTGAACTTAAAATCACGTTCCGAGCAACGTGAGCTTACAAGCAAGGCGGTAGCAGAAGATCGTGTGTTTACCGCCTTGTAAATTTGTGCGAAGATACAACAGAAGAAGAAGTTGACACATCCATGTAAAAATGTAGAAGTATTTATCGAAAAGTCTTTGAACCACTGTTAGAAGTGTTGCTTGTAATTCTCTTCAAGTTTGAGTATTTTAGTTATGCTTCATTGTCGCCGAATATGCCATTTTAAGACGTTGATAGATATAGAGAAGGTCTCCATATTTCCCAAAACGAATCAATTCAAGAACGCAAGGGACCTACTTGTAAGGCTGGCGCCAAGTTAGGAACCTGTCTCCTAATCATGTTAACCAATATTTACACAATTAACAAGCCGGTGATTTATTGTAAGACTAAATAATTTTATTGATCTTCGTTTCACAAGGGAGCGCTTAGAATATTAGAAATTTAGCAGTGGTAACTTTGCTATGAGTAAGATGGAAATCGGCAGGACCAGATTGCCGCGGTAAGCTTTTGTCTTGTAGTAGAAAACGGGCCAAATTCATGTTTCAGAGCAGACATTTAACGCGTTTGCGTAAGACGCTTTATGTTAGGGACATCTTACGAACTATGCCCGTTTAACATTAGCAAGCTAGTCACAAATGTAGGCATCAACTAAACATAGACACTTTTTGGTCTAAACAGTAGTGCCCCCTAATGTCATTTTGCATATACGACTGAATACCGTAAATACCAACCCCTTGTCTTTTTCTTGTATAATTCGGCAAGTGCATTCCTATAAACGTGACAACAAATCGGGATCCTACTTTCAGTGTGCCTCGTAGTAACAATAGTAAAATTTGCAAATTGGACTCTATCAGGGAGACAGTGAGGCCTTCCTGTTAGGAGAGGATCCGTATATTCTGCGCCACCCAGGGACCAGATTCATTATTCTAATAAACACTCTGGTATGCGTACCCTTGGCGGTGCAGTTGTTGGCGCTTTACAAATCTGTGCGTTGTCTTTGACAACACTGGTGTGCATTGACACGATTGTTTGTTTATTGGGTGCCGACTTGGCTTTTTCGCATAAAGTGGAATTTATAACACTCGTTTATGAACCAGAGATATACGTACAGAAACGTAGTTTTTAAAATCCGTAAGTGAAATATCTACACGTCTAGAATTGGGAGGCCTAGGGAATTACATGTAAAAGTTGAGCTAGTGTTCAATGTATGTTTCATTTTATCCGCCTTTCCTTTCAGGTTTTTGTCATAAGCTCGCAGAAATCATAAAACTTTTTAAAACTACGTTATTATGTGTAACCCTGTAAACCGAATATCTAGACAGTAAACATGGTGTACAAATTTCTCCGATCGATATTCTTTCTGTTCCCAGTGGCGGATTTGGGCAAGGGGGCGAAGCTTCCCCTTAATATTCTCCCAGATTCCAATTAGCCGATTGGGGTGCGAATGTATGACGTGCAAAATCCTGGCTAATTCTCTGCCCTGCTCCCCCCAAACTCAAAATCCTCCATCTGCCCCTGGTTCTTTCAAGTAGTTGGAAGACAAGAAATCACTGATATCCCTAATGACAATTTCACAACGAAGGTGAACTACACAGGTGTCGCACATGCGTTCCAGGTCGGTGATTTTTTTATACAAATGCTGACGTGTAGCTAAGGTATTCGTTTAATCGCGCTTCATGCGTCATAAAATTACTCGTTCGTTTCTTTTGTAATGTTACTGTCGGCTTCCGAGAAAAACAACACGCAAAAAGGAGTAAAAAAACACTCTAATAAACGCACATTTCTAGAAAGAAACGTTGCCCCTTGCGATATTACAAAAGTGATCATAGCTTTATGCTTAAGATATGATATGTACAAATTAAATACGGACTTTTATAAAAAAATACAATTTAAAACAGTCCCTGCCAGGTAGAGATTCCGACATATATAAAACACGATCGTGGGCCGTGGGGCATGAGGTTAACGAAAAGTTGACCTCACATGAACACGCACGGTGATGCATTGTGCACAGCAGACTTGACAAGAAGAGCCCAATAAATATAACAATAGGCTGCCCCAAATTTAATTCAAGCTAAATGGCGTAAATGACATACGTGTCGTCTTTATACAGCACTTCGATAAACAGCCTTTCAACTTTATACATGAATATTAATCCAAAATATTTAGCGACGTTCTACTAACTCAAAACAAAGTTTTCGTTGATATTTTTGTGCCTAAATGCGTTTTAAGTCAGCACTGCTAACTGCATAATCAGAAAAAAGTGCACACAATTATCTTGAGTTCGTACTTCGGTAGAGCACGAAAAAGGAACTTGGTCTTCGAGTTTGTTTGGGCGATTTGATTTAGGTAACGTCTTTACGTTATATGTGGAATTCTAACAACTAAGGAAAATGGCCTCGAATTGAATCCCACCATCCGACAACAACAGCCTCGTTATCGTAATTGTTCAAGACAACAGTGTATAAGTAGTTTTAATTCTTCGCATAATTTACTAATCTGTAAATACTGTGTAAACTTCTGCCTCGCGACAACTTTCGATATCTCGGTGGCCATACGACGAGTCGCCATGTCAGCGGATTACAGAAGAACGTGCTCTGCATTTAATACCGGTGTAAGGCAGCTACTCAAATGTAAACCACTACAGGCTATGAGACCCTCGATCTCCACACAATCCGGCTTTTCGTATACGACTGTCGCACACACAGACAACTTTTTATCATAAATTATCATAAAATATGTTTACATAAATTAATATTTATCATGCATATGAATTCAAATGAATTTTGTCATAGTAAACGGTTGATGAAAATTTTGATGCACGTTATCATTAATCGTGATACTATGATTTCCCATCACTGAGCAACTATCAATCAAATGAGCAAGAAATTTTTCCATGAATAATGATCTTTTATCATCAGCCTGATAGAAATTCATATGAACGACAGGTGTTTTGGGCACGATTTTTCGGTCTAACGTGTCGTGAACATCCTACGCATGTTACGGAGCAACTTTGTGTAACACGGAACAATTGATCGAGCGCAAGTGTATGTGTAAACACGACTGACGCAAAGCCAGTTGACACCGCCATTATAGACACCAGTTTGAGAGGTAGAGATAACATCGGCAGAAGCGAGTGTTTCGTGAATTGGTATTTATGTTTGGAATATGTCCCAGATATAATAGGTGCGTCGCAAGCTCCGTTTCCAGAGATACAAAGGAGACCGTGTATAGGCGATATAAGGTCATTTATTATGACTGATAAGGTACACAAATATGAGTGTACAAATAACATAAAGATAAAATAATAATCTCTAGAAAGATGGGCAATAAAAAGTGCCAGCACTCAGGTTAGAGGAACCACCCAAAGGAGAGAATGGTGGAGGGTGGAAAAAATGAAGAGAGATTAGACTCGAACCTAAGTGCTGCTTAAGCGAAGTACTGATGGCAGGATATATAACTTTACTGAGAACAAAGGAGCCCTATGACACGTGACAATCATCAGCCTATGGGAGCCAGGAGCTGACCAAACTCGTGGCAGCAACACAAACGAACCAATAGTGAGGCTGGAAATGGAATGTCCTAGTGCCTCGAGTGCAGGAGGACCGCATGCGAATCTACACAAAGGATTAATGGACCATTCCGAAAGAAGGGGGTATAAGTGGGACAAGTCCATATTCTCACATAAATATATTTAACGAGTGAAATATCATTTATGTTCGGAATATGTCCCGAAAATAATAGGTGCGTCGCAAGCTCCGTTTCCAGAGATACAAAGGAGACCGTGTATAAGCGATATAAGGTCATTTATTATGACTGATAAGGTACAGAAATATGAGTGTACAAATAACATAAAGATAAAATAATAATCTCTGGAAAGATGGGCAATAAAAAGCGCCAAGAGAGATGTTGAAGACAGCTCGTGTCCATCCGCAGGGACTCACCAAAAGAAAAGGGAGGGAAAACGAGGTATTGTGTAGATTCGCATACTTACAGAGGCTGGCAATTGGCATTTATCGGTTTCTGAGGTTAGCCCCAGCGCGTAAACAAGCATGCAACCATCGATGTTACAGTCTAACGCTCCGCTGGATAAACTAAACACAATGCAATAAATGGCAGGGAATTTTATGCGTATTTAATTGCAAAGTCGTCGGTCTAGATTTCATCAAATGTTTGTTAGAAAGTGGTGTTGGTTAGAATCAGCAATTCATAATATATCAAAAACAGATTTTTTGTTTCAAAGTTCTGGTCAATCCCACCCAACAACACTAATCCCTAAAACGTATAATGTCAAGTTGAAGAAAATATGCTGCCAACGTACACGAACTGTTTACTTCGGCAACTCAGTGCTAATGAAATTAGTCTCTTCTTGTTCTTTAAAGCAAATTGCCATGCACACTCCAATGTTTTATGCGCCCATATCCACATGTGTGTTTTCAAATTGCCGTCATCTATGTCGGGACGTCCGATGCTCATCATCAAAAACCTTTAAACGATCTTTATGTAAGTAGGCAGATGTGTTCCTACGAAGATGACGACGGAGGACGCAGACTTTCGAATGGACCCTACTACACCAGTGCCCCTATTTGCGATTTTAGTAGTTTACTTTTACCAGAGTTCTTTGACAGATTTTCATGACATTGACAAATACATGTTGGTTATCTCGACATTTGTTATATTTTCAGACGGATTAGACGCAGTCAGCGTCATCTAATTGCCATTTGCAGTAATCTATTTGTCATAGGTAAATGTTCTCAAGAAGCAATCTCAAAGAATTCCCAAAATCGTGCATGAAGTCTCACACGAAGAGTTTGAAGTGATGTCTGGTATTGAAAAAAAACGACAAGTCATTGTTGCTTAAAACCAAGTACATTCAATTGACTGTCACTGCGAGTTACAGTAGTTTAGAGGCTTTAAATGCACGTACGGGGGAGGGGTGGATACTGCACGAATGTGAAGGGATAGGGAGAGAGGTAAAAATGTGGCCCCACCGCTTGGAGGCCGTCTAATGTGGTCGACCCAGTGGCTTTAATTTCACATTTGTTCTGTGACACCCCTTCCAATCAAGGAAACTTTTCAACGGCAATGGCGTGGGGTTATTCAGTGTGCACCAATTCACTGTTGTTTGATTCGTGCGCCCTTGGTACAAATTTAGTTTTATTTTCTTTACTTTGGCAGAATGAAGACTTTTGCCTTACTAGCTCTGGTGTGCTTTGCCCTTGTCGCTGCACGACCATCAGACATATCCCGTAAGTATAGCAACAACAGCGAAAACATCAAGGTTGCCACTGCCATCTCGTGGTGAGGCTCAAAGTAATATTAATATAATAGTGATAATGATGCCATATAATTATCTTATCAATAGCGTTTTTATTATCATCATCATCATTATTATAGAATTAAAAATATCAGGTAATAGTAGTTTGTTGGAACAAACCAAAATAGCAACAGAAGTAGATGTAGTATGATTCCCTAACCTTTTGCAGACCGGCAATCTCGTATTAAAAATCCTTCGAATTTGACAATATGTAAATTCATTAATACACTGCACAACTAAAGCTCGACAATTTGGATACAGTCTGGTGTTTTATTTTTTTCATAAAAGATAAGTAGCTTCAAATAAACGTTTTATGATCATTAAGCTGAGTTAACACATTTTTAAGCACCGTGCAACAATTATCTTTAGATAAAGTTTTAGGGATTTAATGTTCTTTTAAGTAGGCGGGATTTCCGTGGAAACCTCATTACATTATGGCGGCAGTTGAGAAAGAACTCCCAATACATGGGTCAGCTGTCACTCACTACGGCGGCCATTTTATGTGGTGGTGCAGCACTAGAAGTAAAAATTAAACAAAAAATAATATCAAATTCATTTGAGCTTGAAAATATTTAAAATGTATTGAATAGGCAATACATGTATTTGGGCTGAAGCGGAAAGGTTATCTTTAACCAAAATTGAAAACATTTCGAAGTACATCTACGTGCACTTGACTGGGTTGCATTTGTCGGCGCGTGTGTAAGTGCAGTGTTTGCATTAACTATATAGACCGGCGACCTGAAAGCTTTGATTTATGTCACTTGTTTCTGATTAACGTAGACACTATGTCTTTTCAAGTCGTCAAATTGCCATATTCATAAGTACCTGAACACTGCCTTAGGGAAGTCACGACATATTCTGTTGGCACGGCCAAGATTTTGGCGTGACTAGACTGCATAAATATTCTTTTTTATAAATATTCTTTTTTGTAGTCGGCATAAATTGATGCACATTTGAGAACAAATATTGCTTCGGGGGTTCAAAGATCAAAAAGGTGCAGTCATCGCGATGGTGAACAAATAAATTTTGAATCGTGACGGTCTCCCTTTCATGTCTCCATAGACAACAAGCGATTGAAGAGGAACCATCAAAATTTTTACTTTCAAAAGGCAGCAGTTCAATTTTATAAAATGCAAGTATTTTTGTCATTCAAACAAAAATGGGATAGATTCGCGTGGACTGGGAATCGCTGTAATCCCACGGACATTCTTGGATTGTCCCCGAGCTTCATGACTGCAAATAAGAAGACAAAATGGTGGCATATACGGTGGGCGCCATATTCATATCGATTCAACAGTTCGATCTATGAAAGTATGATTTTTTAAAAGCGTCCGCTGGAACATATGGTTAATTATTCATTACAAAACGATTGCACGACTATAACCCTGACTAAAGTTTCATGTTAACAGTTACACCCATAATTAAACACCTGCACTAAAGACATTGCGCTACTCCAACAGTCACTAATCTGTGAAAACACTCAGGACTGTTTTACTGATCAGACAGCTACTGTTGGGAATTCTTTCGTTTTGAGAGTTAAGAAAGCATGTATATGTCCTTTTTACAATGGCCCCGGAAGGACCAAAGGGAATGCAATAGGCTGGAACTAATACAAATAACGTAGAAAATGGATGTCGAAATATCAATAATGTAGGAAGTGAAAGTAAAAATATAAGAAGGAGAAAATAATGGGAAAAATGAACGTAGAAATACAAATAAGATAGAAAACTAGTGGAGAGATACAAAAATGTAAACAATGAAAATGCAGAGAATAAGCTTAGAAATGAAACTATTGAAGAAAATGAACGGAGATACAAAAAGAGAAAATAACCTTAGAAATACAAATAATGTAGAAAAGGAATGTACAAATGCAAGTACTGTAGAAAATGAATGTACAACTACAAATAATGAAGAAAATGAATTCAGAAATGCAATGAAAAATGATGTAATAAATGATTGTACAGAATGTGAATGTTGTAGAAAAAGAATATAAATATACAAATACAAGTAATGTAGAAAATGAATGTAGAAATAAAAATAAAGTAGAAAATTAATAAAAAAATACAATTAATGTTGGAAATGATTGTAGAAATAAAAATAATGTAGAAAATTAATAAAAAATTACAAGAAATGTAGAAAATGATTGTAGAAATAAAAATTATGTAGAAAATTAATAAAAAAAATACAAGTAATGTAGAAAATGATTGTAGAAATAAAAATAATGTAGAAAATTAATAAAAAATTACAATTAATGTAGAAAATGAATGTAGAAATAAAAATTATGTAGAAAATTAATAAAAAAATTACAAGTAATGTAGAAAATGATTGTAGAAATAAAAATAATGTAGAAAATTAATAAAAAAATTACAATTAATGTAGAAAATGAATGTAGAAATAAAAATAATGTAGAAAATTAATAAAAAAAATACAATTAATGTAGAAAATGATTGTAGAAATGACAATCCGAATCGTCGATTCCTTAAAGTGGGGATCCAGTCGAGCACAACCAAAGAGCATAAAGAAAGCCACTGCTCAGTGTTACATTTTTTTTTTCAAATTTGAAGCGAGTTTCATTCGTAGTACATAGAAGTGTGTCAAAAATGATTGTTCGAGTTGTAACACTGTTTTTCAAGCGCAGGAAGAGTGGTCTACTGGAATAAGTGTCCTGTTCATTTACTGAAGTCGGGGATTCGAGTCCCCCTGGGGCACACTACTAGACCCTTGAATCGGGCCTCTAGCTCCTCAGCTCGGTTTTAAATACATACCAATAAAGCTTAAAATAGTTTCATGTGATCAGCGCAATGGGCCCAACTAAGCGGCCTGCGCACGTCTGGTACAACGTGTACCGCCTGCAACTAATTTATCGATATATAACACTGTTTGAAATAGTTATTCCTTGTCCACTATCCATTGAGATACAAAGGACCTTACTAGTGTAGAGGGAGGACCACTGTCGCTTCACATGACACCGTCACGTGTAATTGAATGCCTGACAGATGGGCGTCCGGGACAATAAGCGAGATTTACTTTTTCCAAATTCTGTTCATCAGATTGCAATAATATACTTCTCCATCATGTTCACTGTTGCTTGCAGAAGCGGCAAAAGAAACAGCCATCGAGAAATCCGAGGATCAGGTGAGGATGTCACAAAGTTATATCAGCAGCTATTATACCAGAAACCTAACTATTCATTCTTGTTTCATGTTTACTTGGGCGTTTCCACAGTTGTTCCATCAGTTGCAGACAAAAATACACGAAACGCTGCCAAAACAAAGACATGTGGTTTGGACTTTTTACGGATAGAGAATTGTGGGATATAGATGTTCCTCGGCTGAAAGTGATGGTTTTAAGTTTTCTGGACGTCGGCATTGGTTGGTTTCATTCTGTCTATGTTCCAGTATCAATTGGAGATATTCCACAAATATCTGACCATAAACGGTCAATTTCATAGCAAATTAGACAGACAATGAAGGGGTAAAAACTGTAGCATGGCCCATCACCCTTTTCACTGCTAACCAATTTAGACCTTTGATTCAACAGAATTTGATCTGCCTGTGTTCATAATTCAAGCCAAAGATTAATTACATACTGTACTATCCTTTCGAAATATAGGCTGCATCCCAAAATTCCAGCAATGTGTACTATCAGGAAAAAGGTCTTATCCTTTACTAACTCGTGCAAATACTTTTATTAAAAAAGCGTGATCGATGCTTACTTTGCAATTGAATTAAAGAGGTTTATGTAGTTACACGCGATTATGCCAGGAACACGAGGTGTGGGGGGTGCAGTTTCGTCGAAACTGAAAGGTACGGAGTCGGCAAGGATTGGCAGTAGGACCCACATGCCCAAGTTTAGACGTACATGTATAGATAACAACACACAAAATGTTGACAACGACTAGAGACGTTAGCTTGCTGAATTTCCAGATCATTACCTCAACAAGCACCTGTCTCCCAATAAAGTCTTAAAATGCATCACGTTCTGGTCATTAATAGCGTCAACGACGGATTTGTAATAACAGGTAACTGTCTTGTGGCGTTTTCAGTTACTGAACCAGCGTGAACAAGATGTTGACAAAGACTGGAGCGACGAAGAAGGAGAAGTCCTTCAAGAACGAGGCGAATATGACGAAAACGATTTTGACGAAGAGGATGAGGAACCCTTGGATGAGAACGAGAAGGAGATGAGTGAAGAAGAAGAAGACGAGAACATGGACGACGGGTATTTAAATGCAGATGATAGAAGCTTCGAGGACCAATCTATGAACGATGAGAACGTTGATGAGGAGGAAAGGGTCTACGATGAGGATTTAATTAGCGACACTCCTGAAGATGGCACAGACATGCAGGAGCGGGAAGAGGAAGAGAGCAACTTTTTGGCTGACATGATATACAAAGAGATGACGGGTGAAGATCAACCTGAAGAAAAAGAGTTCAGCAAGAAGGAGTCCATTGAGGGTAAGTATAGAACGGTGAAGTAGAGACACTAGTGAAGGCGCCAGGTTAACTGTTGGAAACGTACAGGGATTGGGAGGAACGATAACTCATAATGTGGAAGTAGGACGAATCGTTGGTTTCGTCAGATAATTTGCATGGCAAATCAGAGGGTAGTTTGGACAAAGAAGCGACCGTTCGAGTGGCTAAGGAATTTGTAGGCCTCATTACTGGAAAATTGTCAAAAACCGACTGGAGCTTTGGTTAAGATTAGACAGACAAGCATCCGTGGTCTTAGGTGTAGGAAGAATATTTTCTCAAACCTACACAAATTTGCTTGGTCAAAATTTACAGCCTGGTTTGTTAATCTGGGGAGTTGTTAGTCCGAAAGGTATTTTTGAACAACTCTTGACGCTTGGATCTCTCGTACTATGGATCCAATACACGAGCTCATTGGGCTGTAAAGTTATCCATACCAAAATTTCTATGACCTGAAGGTTTTGTTAATCCGAAGTAAATGCGGTTTTGCTTGTAGACCATTCCGACTACAGACCCTTCCAGCTATTATCACTTCAGACTATAGATTATTTGGACTATAGAGTCAGCATTGGAATAGAATGTGCAACATTTGAGTTCGTACTTGCGACTATTCGGACTATTCACCAACCCCCGTTTCTCCTCTGCACGGAACGTTTAGACATAATCCTATTTCGTAGACTGTCAACATGCACAATGCACGAAACGTGAACTCTATGCGAAACAATAATTGCACGGTTGAGAGAATTTTAACTACGAAAGAGAATTTTAACTACGAATTCCTACTGTATAATGTCCCAGTTTAGAATTTGTACTCAAACTCTTGTTGGTATCAAATCAACGAATCGTTTATGCGTGACAATTTTCTTGGGCTTGGCAAGAGGCAGCCCAGATGTTGTTGTCCCGAGACGACTCGGTATAGCAATTTATCATTTTCTTTAAAAATAGAACCATTCAGTTGACGTAAATTTGGAAATTTATGATTGCAAGCCGGGGACGCACATGGAGCATGCAGAGTGAGATACACTGTAGCGTATTCAGTTCTAAAGGATATTCTTGCTACATCTATAGGTGTCTGCTGTTTTTGGCGGTTTATAGCTTTCGATTCTGGACCCAAAAAGGCAAGACTACGCGCCCAATTTATTTAACCCAGTTAACCAAGATTGCATTTGAAAATATTGTCAGTTTTTAGATAGTAAAATGCTAAGCGTAAACTCGCTGGTAGAATCAACACACTTTATCTTGGCCTGCCTTTTACAGAAGCGGAAAATATGGAGGAACAGCCACAGCCTATAGAAAAGGTATGTCCAGAATATTCATCCTTACCTTGTAGCGACACGTGCCTGTGTATGGAGCAGCCTGTGGATACATGTATCATTTTGCTAACACAAACTGTTAACACCCTGCGTTTGTATTATGTGCATATTGCCGTCATCTCTGTCTGGGCGTCTGGCGTCCGCGGCTGTGTCTCCTTTACCCCTTGCAGAGCATAGTGAGACTTAAATGTGTTCCGATGAAGGTGATGACAACCAATTTCAGATCCGTAATACAGTTTTAGGTTTTAGGTTTTCCACTGTACCTTCATGCTACTTTGACGGTTTTGAATGAAGTTTGGCAAATACATTTTTGTTGTGACGGCGAAAGCAGCTTTCCAAGTTGTGAAAAATTCGACGGACAACCGTACTTCGGACAGCTGAAACGTAGTGTGAGCATATTCCCTTTGGTTGTGACCATAAACTTATCGACTTGCAATATATTCCAGGAGCAAAGCCAGGAAGAAGACAGCATTGAGGAGTCTTCACTTCAAGATTTGGCGAAAACTGACGAGAAGACACAGGAGGCTGACAAGAAAGAAAATGAGGAAGAAGGCTCAGTAGAAGCGCAGGGAACGGAAGAAAAGGAGCCCGCTGAGAAGAAAGAGAAAGAAGAGGCGGAAGAAGGATCCACGGCTTCGAAGAGTAGTGTTGAAGAAAAGGAGGCGGCTCCAGTTACGGAGGAGAAGGTTCAAGAGAAAGAAGAGGCTCCAACAAAAGAGGCAAGCGAGGAAGAAGAAAAGAAGGTACTGAAGCAAAAACTAAGCAGCATCTTGAAGGAGCTCGAAAAGGTCAAACTTAACTGAGAGGAATAAGGCGTTCTGGAAATCTACCATAAATAGAAATATACCACCATAATGCTTTAACAGCAACTAAAGTCTGGTGATGGGATTGTTTAAAACAACTTATTCGGCAAAACGTAAAAAGCGATAGGGACATCGGCAATACTTTGAACGTAGGTTCGATGCCTAGGGGCTACGTCAATTTTTATTGAGATTTTTGCAGCGTTTCGTAGAAAGAAAAAAAGGACTTGTATGCAAAAGAAACAACCGACTTCAACTCCTTTGCCTATGCAATAAAGATTGAGACATTTCAAAATTTGTTTGAATATTCAAATGCCTTGTGCACGAGACCACGTGACTATACTTTAGTCGAGACCTACACTAGAACATTGACCAGATTATGTCGGTTTTCGAGTCTAGTCTCGACTACAGTTTGATGGTCACGAGTCCTAAGCTGCGTTCCGTAGACGAAGGAATTTGCTGCTTGTGTGATTTCAAGCGCGGTCTCGTGATCACTAGCGCGATCTCGCAAGAAAATTAGTCTATACGATAGCGACTCCTAGTCTGTGTCACACTAACATATTCTAGTCACCCACGATGTCAGAATGATCATTCCATTGGTGGCACAAGCACACCCACTGATGACAGATTCAGTGGAACAAAATAACATTTCGATAAAGTTCCGAAATTAAGCAGATCACAAAACAAAAATCCGCAGTTATAACAAGTACGACCCCTCGAAGTATACAAAAAGTATCACCACTCTAAAAATAGAACATAGTAGATGGCTACTGAGCCAATACAAAGACGATATGAACATTTTGCAGCTTGAAAGTGCACGCTTCTCACAAACAACATACGTATCCTTGAAAACAGCAAACACAACGAAGTATTCTTTACGATTCACTCTGACTCCACAAAATCTGGTTGGTTTAGATGCACGATACATGTAAACCACCGGATTTACCCCATCTTCTAACATAACCATAAAAGATTGTTTATGTGACAAGTGCTAGGAACAACAACATAAATACGACAATTTAAGCGACATTAACCTTTCGTTTGACACGTATACTTCAGTGGTTTCCTAAAATGGCCGCAGACTCGATAAAGCGTAAGGGATAAGGCATGACCGAAATACATGTATGAAAACTAACATAGTCCGAATAACTGCCTGAAATGTCCTTGTTAAGATATGCTGCGAAGCTAAAGCGGCATTTCGTCACTGTTCAGCTATGAATTGCAGCCGAATGAGCCAACAAGTGACACACAATGCGTACAAGCACTACTGTTGGGTTCGTAATTTTAGAATAGTCCCTCAGAAGAATTTTCTTTGGTCACCAGAATGATTTCGATGTTCTAGAATACTATGAGGCAAGGAATGTCATGCGATTGGTTTTGTCAGAGCACATAGCCAATACAGAATGAAATTTTAAGACAAAAGCAGACCATGGGCCTGTTCCAACAAAACTGGCTTAGCTAAGACAAATCTTAAACTTTAGTAAATTTTAAAATAAAACTTAAATTTGTCTCAAAACCATATCAAAAAAGAGGTCGTAAGCTTGACTTAGGTGTTTGACATAAGTTTTCTCTACTTATCGGATGTGGAAGTTTCAAAGCTTGTAAGTTAAGACAAATCTTAGACTTGTGTCAAAAAGGAACTTCAGTCTGTTTCTTCGAACATGCACCAAAACTCTAGATTATCTGTCGTCACCAAACAACCCCCAAGGCCACAGAAGGCTACCAATTCAACAGACAAATAGATCTTCGTCAAACTCTGGCCCACTGGCCAACAAAGTCCATTCCCTGGCCTCCATTGAGGTAGCATTTTGCAACCACACTGGAAATCATCAGCTGTGGAAACAATTTGAGTGAGTCTCGTGAAAATATAACATGCAACCCAAAGTTGTGTTACACCATGTTCACTGAGCAATGCAACAGGCCCGAGAGACGAGTATATTGGTGAACATTTACCAATTAAATGGAGTACTACTTTGCAACACTAAATTGCTCATGTTTATTGTGAAATCCAATATTTCATAATTATACAAAGATGTAATTAAAATCGACTGAAAAGTTAATGCATTATTCGACACCTTTTATTATTCATACGATGTGTATTGTTCACCGCAAAAATGTTTTCAGTGACATTAATTTCTTACAACAGTTGTTTTGATAACGAATGGTGTTTTTTATACGTGTCTGCATGGGTAAAACGAACGAAGCTGTTTGTGGTTCACTCAACTTGAATATCGATGTACAGTCTCCATTATGAAGCGTCCGTCATGCTTATCATGCCCTTTATAAAGGTCATATCAAACAACCAAAATTTTTTACGTTGTACGCATGCTCTGAATATTACCATATTTTGTGTGCTGAAATGATCGGAATTGTTCTGGAAAACAACATATAAGCCAATCGCAGTGCTCTTTTCTACGTTGTATACATTCTCCCAGTACTTCATGACATTCAGCTTTTAACGTTAAATGTTGTACAGTTATTACTCAGACTATAACGAAACTATAGTCATGCTACTGGCATTGACACAACTGTTATAATACTCAGATCTGTCGGCGGCTACACCTTCATTAAAATCAGTCAACTTTAACGCAAACCCTCCTTATTAAAATGAATCATCAAATGGTACGTGTCCTTTCAGTAAAACAGAGCACGCTTTAGTTGATTCTTGTCTTCGCTGATGTATTCATTCAGCGAGGTTGATAATATTGGCGTTCGTGTGGAGACATCGGACCAGGTGAGCCTGTCGACTAATGATTGATATCAGGCCTTTGAAAACTGGTATGGTCTGCAATAGGGCCGGACTAAACAGGGATTAGTTGTAATGTCGTAATTATCAGCTACACTTGATTAAATCCTCAACAACATAGTTATTTCTAGAAAGGTTCTGCAACAAAGGCATGCTATGCACGAAAGCACATTTACAACAGCGGTATTTATTTCGGCTGAATCCTTTAAAGGAGAATGCCACCCAAAAAACAACCTAGTTTGCATCAATTTAGATCGAGTAGTTCCACTCGACAACAGCAAGTACAGCTCTTTTACCTGACACCATACGGCAGGCAGAGGTGTTGAAATTAACCAATGACGTCAGAGGTTCGAATGCAGTCTGTTCAGCAGTTCACAACATGATTACAGGTGTCAGCTTATCGCTTGAATTCATCGTTTTACAACAATAAATCATCAAAATTCGATGTAAAACCCTTACAAATACATCGAGTTATTGAACACACGTTTTATTTTCTTTTGCTGTTACGGATTTTTCGGTATTTGAACGTACCGTAGCGTACAAAGTTCGGTAGGCCAAATTACCATGGTCGGTCTCGGAATTTTGGGGTCTGTTCGGTGATAAATTCAAATTATTCGTCCGTGAAATACACACAGGAGAACAAAGCTGCGTGTTGTACTTTTAGACTTGCGATTTTTTCGGTTTTAAACACACAAAACACTTGTTACTCTCCGCTGGTGGCTCGGAACCCGATCAGGCCAATCGCGGCCGGACTGAAGACATCATAAACATAAACCAGCCAAAGTTGGAAACTAAACTTCCAGTCACGAAAAGACTATACTAGTGAGCCAAATAAAAAATGTGCACGTCATCATTTTGGTGAATTAGTCGCGAACCTCTAAGTCTACTTACTAGCTCGATCGTCGGGGGCGGCGAAGTCAGGTTACTCTTCCACAGAACCGTCAAGGCAAAAGTTGTATAGCAACAAAGATTCGAATAATGTATATGAATATCTAAATAAAGATTCCCCTAAAATCTGACCATAGGATATAGTTATTGTTTCACAACAGCTTTCTGTCAGCAAACACTGAATTAGCATGCGCTTTCACGGCCTCAGTGCCCGGTCAATTAGTTTATTGCATCTAAAGCTGGTGACGCAGTGATTTATTCATTGCTGGCTTCTCAAAAAATTGTGCTCACGAACACGCCAAGGCATTACAAATTGTGTCTAATGAGACAGACTTTTTTAAGTTTTATATAAGCATTGGTTAGGGTGAGAATAATTCGTTTTGAAACAGAACGCACTAAATGTCAACGTGGCAACTCGCAATCCCGACGAGTGCTCACCTCACGAAGACTTCACAAGTCGATCGTTAGTAGGTTTCACATACTGTCAGTTCGAACCGGAATACACTGATCAATAAATAATAGAGAGGCTCTGTGAACGTGCACAGACAACGGAGCACATGGATACATGGTTCCCAGGGGCGGATCCAGGATTTTGAGTTGCTGCCACGAAATTCCGCAGGTGAAACGCCTTCTTGGAGAAGCGCAGATGTCTCACGGACCATCCTGATTTTGGCACCGCATCTAAACAGAAGTGTGCTTACGAAGTTTTTTCAGAGGGCTGAGAAAAAGAACTGGCGAATACATCCTTCACCCAGAGTACCAAACAGAAGCCTCACGAACGACTCAGTCATCAAACAGGTTATATAAAACGTTATGTTCTCACGCCTTGAATTAATTGTAATTGTTTACGTTTTGATGGCCAACTACAATTCTCCATAATCCAAAATTGGTCAATAATCGATCCGACGAAATGCAGGCCGCTGACAGACACGGCGAAGTTTCATGGTCTCCCTATACTTGGTATTATTAACGGAATACTTTTCATTCTTCACTACCGCGAGCCACTTCCGAAGCATTATCGGCTTTCGAAGAAATCGGAAAAATGATATACCGGGTACCCGCTTTCCTCGCAGCTTCATAATTCGCACAAGCGGGGAACGATACATCACACCATAGCGGCACTCAATCTGCAGAAGAACCACTGACGTCGCTGCGTCGTTTCTCACCTTCCTCACAGGTTAACGCTACACCTCTCGGTGAGGTAAGATCGGCCGTGAACGAGGTGATGTGGATATAGACCGATTATGACGGTAAAAGACTAATTAAATCGGGTGGCATTCTCCTTTAATTTTGATCTTGTGTCCTTCAGCCCAGGATTGTTACTTTAGTACCCGCGATAGGTGTATAATCTTCATCTACCACGGTTAACCGAGATTTTTTAAGTTTGTGATACACTACAGGGCCTAGTTGCATAAAAGTTATACGCCGTATAGCCAGTGGCGGAATTAGGGGGGCAAGGGGGCCATGCCCCCCTTAAAATTCTCCCAGATACCATTTGGCAGTTCGGGATGCAAATTGCTGACTAGCATATGCGCGAACGCAGGGGGGCTCGGGAGGCGAATGCACGATGCATACGCCTTGAACAAACCCCGTTTACCGTTTTTGTTGTTTTTTCTTTAGTAATACGGTTCACAAACCCAAAAAAATCGAAACTGCTGCATGCCTACATTGTAGGCTGGGCGTGTGCATGTGGCGAAATTCTGGTTATTCATGTGCCTAGCCCCCCCCCCCAACTCAAATCCTGGATCCGCCCCTGATAGCAACAATGACGTCGCATTATCACGCGCCACGTTCTTATAGTTGAACAATGCTCCTGACCTCATACAACAATCAAACTTATCCAGCGGATAATTTTGAAGTTTTATGCAACTCATTCCTGATGTTCACAGCGTCCTCTAATGCTCAACATATGTAAAATTTGACTTCCATACATTTTTTCTTTGCAGCACGTGCAAATTAAAGGCGAGAATGTTTCAAATGATGAATAAGAAATACTTAGTCATAGAAAGTTAATTGCCAGCTGAAAGTAAGCCTACTCACGAAATGTTCTAACTTACAGCTCAGTGCCCACCCACTATACCGTGTCCCCCTTGAGTGTGCCGATCATTGACTGACAGGTGAAACGTGCAAAATCAAATTTTACAAATTATCGCATTTTACATAATGAAAGGCTGGCGCATTCATAGTCAGAGTGTGAGCCCTAGGAACAAGGTTTCCCAAACGCTATCACTGCTCTTCGGCGCAGGATGAACACATTAATTAGCTCCGCGGGTCTGGGCCAACATTCAGATAGACTACGATTCACTACATGTACATTCCCCCATTTGTGTTTTCAATCACTGAATCTTTATATTAACACAACGGGGTATCGATTGCAAATTTCTGTCACTTGAAACACGTTTTCCCTAAATATGGAAAAATAATGTCAATTGAGCAACGTTAGTATTTTCCCGGCGGCGAAGTGACATACATCTGCGGGGAAGCTTCGCGGGTTGTCGTGTCCGGGCAGTCAAAATCAAGCAAGCACAGATGCGCGTTCTTGCAATTCAGGTGAGGAGCGCACCGTTTAAAAATAAAAAAAATGTTTGTTGAAACACTGCCAGTAAAGTCGGTGCCGATTTGCTGTCAAGTTACTAAATGCGCTGTAGCCGGGTAGTCACACGGCAATTTCTGATTCTTTGCATCAGTTTCACGATATGGCGATAAAGAAATCTGCCGATCTGGAGAGGGCTTTCAGCTACTGTAATTCAGAACGGGTACTGTGGCTGAGATTTGACGTACGCTCGTGGTCAGTGAAGCCACCCACAGTAGGCTTACTAAGATGCGACGTACATGTATCCTGCACAATTTAAACTTATGATTGCATTAAATACCACTCACCATATGCAACGAACAGATAACATTTGGCAACTGATAATCAAATTTGTATTCAAAAGAACCAACATGGGAATCAAAAACAACAAAAAATAACAACGCTGATACGTTCAGGGTGACATCAGTACGATTTCAAGGACAACATGCCGTCATTCTCTGTTCCTTAATGAGGAACTCGGGTCACTGTAATACACGGTAATAGTCGATGATTTTTTTACCTCGGCCGATGAGGTACAAAATTGTGCTCAGAAAGGATTTTAATCTGGTAACAGAAAAGAAGCAAACATCATAGTACCATGCTACATATTACTTAATTTGGTATACATTGTATATATTCAAGCTTTTGAACTAGATTAACACTTTGAGATCAGAACGTTAAAGGAACACCGAACCCTGTTTAGGTGATATCGCCCACACATCGTCCCCTCTCTGCTCTGGTAGTGCACTCTGAGAGTCTCGCATCAACAAATAAAGCATTATTCAACTAAAAGACTCTCCGCATCATAAGACAGGTTATGTGGTCCCTCCTCACAGTTATCGCTCAGGAAAATTTTTCTGTTTTTTCCTCTAAAAATCAAGCATTTTCCTTGATTCCTGAAGTATTGTCCATGAAAGGCAAAGAAAAGGAAAAGGAAAAATAAAACACGGAGAACGTGTCAAACATGAAATACTGCAATTAACACAGACTCGAACTCACGACCTGGCGGACAGAGCGCGCCTGCTTTACCAATGCACCACCACGATTTCACTCATAATTTATTAATAAGAGAAATACTTGTTTATGGTCCACAGCGTTGCACGCGCAACCTACTTCTTTTTGTAATGCTTATTACACTTTTTATATTTTGTGCAATCAGTTCGTAACAAATTGTATTTAAAATAGTCTTCAATTGCCCAAAAGACCAAATCCGTTTTTTTTTTGTGTTGGCATTAATGACGCGATTGCTTTGGAAATCGTCTTAAGTTAAGGTTTGACAAAGAGAGAATTATGACATAAGTTTCTGAGTGATTCACTAAGGCTTCGATTAAAATTCACATCTTACCAGCAGCTTGTTTTTTCATTGTCACTCTGATTCCATTTTCTTTAAAAAAATGAAGTAATTTTCTCCATTGCACAGTGAAGCAGACAACGGAAACGGAGTCGTAGTGCGCAGCGCCACTGCCGGTCGCCTGGGATATCGCGGGAGAGCCATTAGTTTCGTTACGATTTAGCCGTGTTCCGAATTTGACACTTGAAATTGGATCTGAGCCCCCCAAACACACTAAAAGTGCACACATTTAAATCTTGTTGCCGCCGTATAATGTTAATTACCGGGGTTAATTAATAAACTCAACATTTCACTACGCTCTTGCCGTTTTATTTTTTACGGCAGCTAAGGGAGGGGGGCCCGGGCCCCCTGCCCCCCCCTAAATCCGCCTATGAACCAATAGGCAGAATTTGTAAGGAGTTGCCAACCTCGTTCCAAGCGTTTGAGATCTGACGATTGTTTCAAAGCATTATATCAGAGAGACATTTCGGCGTACTATCAATCACCACTGTTGAGGAAACAGTGTTGGCGATTGCCTTTCCTGTACATTAGCTTGGTTACAAAGGACGTACTGAACACAGGCGTCCTCAGCTTCTGATCGTCCCCATATACACTATATAATACTACAAGGTATGACACTCGGGACTAGAAATTCTACGGGTGCGTCGATTCAGCCGTCCATATCAAACACATAACTAAATAAATTTACACAAAACAAGGGTTCAACAAATCATGAGAAATTGTTCTTTCTTATAATACCATTCACGATGACCTGCTCCAGTGAGTTCGCAAGAAATTTGCTGTCAAAGCACAAAAATAATCCCCAAAAGCCCACACTTCTAACTGTGTCGGTTCGAGGTCAAGGACGGTACAAAAATTACAGATGAATTACGGATGGACGGCGTTATCGACATCGTGACTTTACGCGACAAACCGGCAATTTCCGTACCGTCCTTGACCTCGAACCGACACAGTGCATTAAATGACAGGTGGGAGCTACCCCGAGCTGTGGGCGCTTATTTGAATATCGTAAAGCACCGGATCTTTTATAACCGCCATGGGCCTACGTTCCGCTTGTCAAATAAACACCGGAGCACTTAAAAGAGCCGAACCGGTACAAAAATGTATGTAGGACTATCGCTCTTCTTTTTTTTTTGACTTGCAGCGTTGGAGCAGCGCCCATGCGTAATTTCCGACACTTGAATCGCTAGAGTGCACGTCACATTGTCAGTGATTGACAGATGACCCGAGCATCCCGGTGAAACATAGCAAAAGAAGTCCAAAATACTAAACCATGAAATGGGTCCAAGATCAATTCTACATTGTCCGTGTTCAGGCGACATGTTGAGAAATCATCGAGAAGTCTTGTTTTCTGTTAGTGTTCCTCTGAACTTGATTTGGCAACAACCAATTAAAGCTTGGATCTCAGTTCGCATTTCCAAATTTCGGGTCGTAAATGCACCTGCAGCTGGTTATGTCCAGCGCTGCTGGGAATACAAACAGAGCCATCACCAGTCATACCATGAAGACAGAGAATAAAAGAATAATGAGCTTAGACTTTATGTCTTATATTTTTATTCAACTGAATGTTTACCACTAACAAACACAATGAAGGTATTTCCGGGAATAACATACGACTCTGTATTTCATGTCTCCCATCAGTAGTAGGGTCTCCGGGGATTGTTCTGAAAACATAAGACACCAGATGAACAGCAGTGTTAGAGACCAGTTTCCAAAACTGTACTAATCCAGAAGATGTGCAAATTAATTATTTTGTGAAATAGATTATGTTTAATACTATGTTTACATGAGTGGCGAAAACGCTAGCAGTTTAAAAGGCTGATACACTATCGAAAAAGATAGCGTTTTAGCCAAACACACCAGCTGTACGTCTGCGAAGGGTAGTTTCCGCCAGCAATTAATTTGTTTCCTTACCACCGAAAACGCTTTTAAAAGAAAATTGACGTCAAAACACCTTTACTCTTTACCTTCATCTGTGGTTGACCTGACAATAGGACAGGCCTCTTAACCCTGTGCTGGCTGCACCTGCGTCCTTTGTAGTAAGCAGTCTGGTTAGCAAGAGCTAGCAAAAATGCCAGTATTTTTTAATAACTCAAACTTCTACCAAATCGCCAGCAAAAGTGACCTTGTAACCATACAACTGGCAATTTGCTGGCAGAGAGTGTGGTAGTGAAGACGCAAGCTTTTCAGCCAGTAAATACCTACCAGTGGGTTGGGCCTGAACCTATAAGCAAGCATCATTCGTTTCCTGTATGCATCAAACTCATCGTCTTCCTTTGAAAGATTCTGTGGTTTCTCTATCCCCAGACCACCTCCATTAACTGCTGTCTGGCCCCTAAAGAATCAAACAGATCACTGTGTAATTTAACTACATCATTTCCATGAAGTTAAAGAAGTTAAAAAACAGAGCCATCGCCATTCGTTGCCAACTCCACAGGAACATAAGTAATGACTTTCAGGAAGATCTTAAACAGGTTTAAGGAGACAGATCAACAGATGTAAAAAAAGCCACTAGCAGGCGCAAAAGTAGCCAACTCCCTCCGAAAAACAACGTGGTCAGCGCTCGAAAAACACACTGGCCCTGGGCCAGTGGATTTGCGGCCGGGCCAGTAAACTTTCACATATAGGCTCTATGTAGATGTGGTCTCATATTCAAGTAACTGGCCCGGCGGACCAGCACATTTATTTGCTGAAGCGCTGGCCGTGGTCTTCTCACCAATAACACACCTACCAATTTTCACGATTCTTGTAGCAGTCAGGAGCATTTCAAAACTAAAATTCCCAGTATATGGTGCAGAATATGTCAAATCCATCCGCAAATAGGAAGATTTGTCATCTCATTAATAGAAATATAATTGCTAAATTTCACGAAAATACATCAAAGAACTCAGAAGATACAGAGGAAAACGTAAAATCTAAAATGGCCAACAGGTGGCACAGGCGTAGTCAGATCGATTCAAAATTCACTGTCATCATTTTGTCAGCTTCATAGGAACACATCTGCTACATCTCATTAAGATCCAACAAGGGGTTTAGGAGATACAGCAGTGAACACCTGGACACACAGACAGAGATGACGGCAATATGCACCCACAAAAATATGAGGGCGCATAAAAAGAATGCAGCTGATTTTCCAAGTAATTACAGTAGCAGGGTACAGACCCAGACTCCAGTCACTAGAGAAAATCATGCCCACAAGGTCTTCAACGACTGCACAATATGAGACCCTAATATAAAATTCTGGAAACAGCATCAGGTAAAGTGAAGAAATGCATTGAGGAGAGTGCACACGATAATCACTAGTGTACACTCAGTTGGCTTTCAATAAAGTAGGTAAACTTCAACAGAACTGTAGGAACATTAAATCGTCTGAAAATTACCTGGAAACTTATGCATTGATATCTGATCTCAAGAAATAGTGTCAGGTTTTTTCAATAATGCACTGCAAACTGCACCATTGACACAAAATGAAACCATGGCCAAAAATGCTCTTAAAACTTTGAATACACTCTGCTTAGGTTGATCGTAAGGCAGGGCTCGACGTTATGAAAATCGCATTTTGCGACCAAGACAAAATCTCAGGTCGCATTCTCAAAATCCAGCTCGCATTCATAAATGTCAGGTCGCAAAAATTTCCCGCCATTTTACGCGCCAAATCTGATTTTTAGATCATCGAGAAAATGTTTAGAGTATGCTCTTACCTGCGGCGTTAAGTACTCACAAATTTCAGGTCGCAAAACTGGGATCTTACGTGAAGGTACGGCATTACGGTTCTTCACGACCGCCATTGAAAGGCTCTAGTGCGCAAGGCTAGTTGCCGACGTGAAAGCTGAATCAGTGCTCTCTAACCGACATGAGCATTCGAGTAGCTAAGTTTGCAAAGTGAAAAGGGAAAAATACTAGTTGAAAAAACATCCGCGATTTTGCCCGGTCTGACCTGATTTGATGACTGTCATTAAAGTCGTTAAAGATAACACAGAACGCAAACTGCCTCCACTTTTGTTTTGCATCCTAAACTTACATGTAGTGATCTTGCAACTTAACGGTTGATATATCCTGTCGAAAAAAAATCGTTAAACGTTGCACTAGCCGAATAACGTATTCGGATGCGCGAGAACAATTCAGTGGAAATTTCACAACAATATGTGCAACTTTCCATAAAACCAAAAGCCTCGGAATAATTCCTGACTCCGTGCCGTTTCCATCGGGTAATTCGAGTTTGCTCCTCCATACCTTCCGTGTATGGGAAAAATAGGTCAGTCACAAAACGATACGCAAGTCACTATAGTTAACTTTCTTTCAGAGGTATAAAGCAAAGCCGGGGTTTGGTTTTTACCTACTGAGGAAAGACTTTTTTGAAAGCTGAATTTGTTGTTGTATGAAATGAAAGTGACAAATGAAATAGGCTGCCTGTCAATTTCAAACCACAGGGGTGTCCAGGGGCGGATACAGGATTTTGAGTTGGGGGGGCAAAGCAGACATTCGTACCCCCGAGCTGCCAAATGGAATCTGGGAGACTTTTAGGGGGGCCGTGGCCCACTTGCCCCTCCCCCCTAAATACGCCACCGCTTACGAAGAGTCAATGAGACTGGACTAATTAATGGGTTTTTTGCACACTTGCCGGAATCAGAGATGAGTTGTCGCGTCACGTGACCATCACGAGGATGTGCTTATAAAATTACTAGGTCGCCTCGCATAACAAGGCGTCAGTGAGTGCCTGAAACGTAGAATTATCGCGGAGGAAAATGCCAGCGTAAAAGACAACACGACAGTTAGAACTGGCTCGGAGACAAGTAAGCGATGAAATCTCTGTACTCGGCTAAGATGCGTGTTCAAATTTCCAAGTAGCTGAGTAACCTTTTTTAGAGTTTTCTAAGCTGCGCTACAGCCGGAAACCGGCGGGACTGCCGACAAGCGTTCTCTCAAGCAACGGCATTTCTAAAAATAATTCACGGTCTTAGTTTAAGTATCACCTACAATCCTTTGTGAATCCTACGGATAACGAAGAGTAACATTTTAACGCACACAAATTGTCTCCCGAGTTCAACATAACGCCAATGTCAGAACTGAATAAGTCACTGTATCACTCCGTTAACCATCAGGATTTATAACCGGGTTATTTTCTTGAGTATAAAGCACGTGCTGAAGTTTATAGCATTGTTTCTCGATCACTTTCCACTATTAACTGTACGGTCGAAGCACACATAACTAGTAGAATTAAAAACATACAGTTAGTACTATATACATGTACATGTACTTGCGGTTCATGGCGATAGGGCCGTCGCGGATTACACAGCGGCACTCGAATCTAGCTGTATTTACTCACAATGCCGTAAACATTTGCTGCCTCGTTTTCGAGTCACTGGGGTTCCACATCTTATTTGTTGCAGTCTGATTCTTAACAAACAAGTGTTTCTCGGTTGCATTACTCTATTCGTTCTTCCTATGCTAACGAAGTATTATGTGTTGTGCTGTGGGCTGCAACACCGGCGTCAAAACGTTTTATAAACTGGACAAATACCCGTGGATGCTTGATCTGAAATTCTTTGCCTTCCCGATATTAATGAGACATGAAAATGTGCCTGATTTCAAAAACTAGATCACGCACTTTCTTATCTCCATACGGTTAATAAAAGTTTTCTATAAATGCATACAAACATCTCCTGTTGAGTGACAATATCTGACAAGTGCAGGCTGTCAGTAGCGTTCTTTCCATGAATCGTCATGGAAAAATGCTTGGAAAACTATGCCTCGACATTGTTGTTCTCAATGCTAAGTAAAGAATCGTTATCACAAATAAATGAGATAAATACATGCACGGTTGGTTACATTTAATTCAACCGACATCACAACAGTCGCGTTTCAGATTATACTCTTTCCAAGAATCGCCTTTAAAAATGCATGAAAACTGTGCAGGGTAAGAAAATCGTTATCAAATAAATACATATGTACACAGACGTTCTCTTGTACTACGCAACGTTGACTGCATTCAATTGAACCGACATACACAAAACGTTCCAAGAGTGGCGTTGCTCAAGTAATATCCCAAGAGACATTATTCCGGGTATGGATGGATATTACTTCATCTACGCCAACGGAGGTACGATTTGTATTTATCCCATACGCATCAAATTCCTAAGTTTCTTTCACTTTTTCTCCGGATTTTTCAAACACTTCACTTAGACTGTTCACGAGGCGGCTCACATCCTATATGAACGTACTTGCGCGTTAGGATACAAGTTTTCTCTAGCAGGCCCGTAGGAAGGAAAAATATTGGGGGAGGCGGGGGGGNCCATTGTGGCAAATCGGGGGTGCGAATTTCTGACGGGTAAAACTCTGGTTAATACTCTGCCCTGCCCCCTCCCCAACTTAAAATCCTGGATCCGCCCAGGGACAATCCTGGGGATGAAGCCATCAAGAGTTGAGTAACCGATGAACCAAGAACGAGTTGAGTAACCGTGAACCAACAAGGAGAGGTAAGAATGGGCCTAGGACCAGTACACGGGCCGGTAGCGAGAAGCTGCCTCATGTAGCTGAGATATAGCAGTGTGAAACCATAACAACAGTACTCTGCGCTTGCAGGTCCAGAGTAGATACGAAATTCCCGATGAACTAAAGCTACATGTAGTTACTGGTCAGCTCAGCTATGATTCACTTGAAACAGCTCGTGCCGGTGGTCTGCACTGGCTTTAAGGTCAAGATTCGTTTTGTTGTGATCCAGTTTCGGGAAAACTTTATATTATTATAGTCATTCTTTGTCCAGTTTCTATTGGCTGGGGAAACGGTCGATAGCGTGTCCCGAAAATGTACACTTCCTGAACGCGTGGAGTTCAAATTCAGTTCCAGTGGATCACCGAGATTCTGCGCGGGCCAACTGAATTGTTCCATTTTATTTTTAACGTTAGTACGTCAGTCATGAAGTGCATGCGAATAAGGACAAGCAATCAATTCAGTTTTGAAGACCAAAAATTCATTGCTTAATACTACTGGAAACTAAAAACACCAAGGAAGTGCAAAGACAACTTTTCCAAGCAATGAGTTTAATTTTATTATATAAGGCTGCAATTAAATTCACTGAAACATCATCAATTCTTACAAGTTTAGCTTCTAATTGTAAAAATCGTAGGGGTTCGATCCAACGCCGAAAATGTCCAGCCCCAGCCTCTCCGTTAAGGACAGGATATAGGTGGACAACCGCAGCTACTGGTACCATTGCTAACTACAAGGATAACTAATTTAGTAATCATTCTGAATTTGCTTCCCGTTCAACGCGCTTCATGTAATCATCGGGTCGTACCACGCGAACTTCCGCGTGCTGCTTCATAGCTGACAGGATTGTACAGACAATAAGAGGAGGCTTTATGTTATTCATCAACATTGAACACCGAAGGGGACGAGGCCCAAGTTAAAATGTTTCAGAAGACCTGTTATCCACTTATTAGATTTAGCTAATGTTTCAACTGCTCGCTAGTTTGGGTACTCCATTGAAGTCCCACTAACCAGATTAACATAAAGACTCCAATGAACACTCACTGCTTCATCTTCCTCGGCAGCCATTTTTCCTTTGGTGACAACAGTAGTAACTGCAGGACTTCTTAAGAAAAAGGTTATTCACAGGAAAACCAAATATTTTAATTTTATTACATTCTATGTGCGAACCAAATCTTTGAAAAACAATTTTGAGCACTTTAGATATCAAGATGATTTTCACTGATAAGTTGTGCCTGCTGCAAGTGCTCCCTTTGTCTGAGGTGGCTGTAAACATTGGGTCATTGCTGCATGTAGACATAAGTTGGAGGGTAGTTTTGGCGACATATGTCCATCATAAAACTATATATTCTACTATTAAGTCAAACTTACAACTAGTCTAAAATTTGGCTTCAGCTGAGATTTGCACGCTCAAATTGGGTAAGTTTTCTGTGTTTTTGCTTCTTTGACCCCGTTATCCTCAGAATTTTCAGGCAATATTTCCAATATTCGTCTTTTTATGTGTTTTATACTTAGTCGGTAGGCATCTGTTTGCAAATTTTATAATGAACATGTCACGATTTACTCAGCGGATGGGCGGACACAGGTTATCCCTGACCGGTGTTTAGGAGCTTTCAGTGTGATGATAAGAGTGAAGACTGGTTCGAGTTAATCACTTTATTAATTTCAGCGCAGGTACTCAAGTCTACTCAAACAAAACCTACTACCTAATGTCTGTTCTATGCTCCAGCTAGTGCTGCAAAACCTTGACCAGAGCGGATCCAGGATGTTGAGTTGGGGGGGGGGGGGCGTGCAGAGTATTAGCCAGGATTTTGCCAATCAGACACTTACACCCCGAATTACCAAATTGAATCTGGGAGAATTTTAGGGGGGGGCATGGCCATCTTGGCCCCCTCTAAATCTGCCACTAGTGTTGTTTTAGTGCGAAATGATGGGCGCTAGCCTGAACTGTGGGCGCTTAATTTGAAATTCTCAAAAATTGAGGGGAACGCTTAGAAGAGCAATGAGTGCTTATTAAGAAACACTTCAAAGGCAGTTAGTAGGTGCATGCGTGAGCATAATCGTTAACGGTAATCTGAGTGTTTTGCGGCAATAAGAGATTGAAAGACTGCCATAGTAACTTGTAAGAAATGTTATTATAATAGGAATTTTCGAGGCAAACTCCATCTAGTAGTGTTGCTTTTCTGGCTATCGTCACCACCTACACTGCACCTTTTTTAATCACCCGGAATAATATTTTTATTTGCCCGCTTCAGACGGAACTTTTCTTTCTATTGGAGTAGGAAAACTTTACGCTGTGGTCCGGGGAGCAAAAAATTGGCGGGGTGTACGAAGAGAAGAATAAAAAGTTCGCTAACCACAATTTCGCATCTACCCATTTTGTTGCAAAAACTGGCTACGGGCATAGAACATTGAGTCTAGGGAACATCGACCCGCTGAAACATCGGAACAGGAAAACATCAGTACTGGGTTACATCAGTCACGGGGAATATCGTAAAGTATCGGGTCTTTTATAACCGCCAGGAATCTGTTAGGTTCATTGTCCCGGGTGCTTAACAGAGCCAAGCCGTTATACTCTTTCATTTTGGACTGTCGCCGTTATCTTTTGATTTGCAGCTTTGGAGTAGTGCGCACTTGTGAGTTCAGGCACTTGAATCGCCTACATTTTCCATTGGCAACAACATGTGACTGACTACTCATATTCCGCGAACGTAGCCCCAGCAACAAGTAAAGGGTTTGAAAATTTCTTGGTGACTCAAAAACAACTTTGCTGAAAGTGGACACGTGGCCATGTTTTGGCAATTAATAAGGCTGCCATTTTCACGTTTCCTGTCTTGCGATAGAAAACGAGATGCACATTTCTACGTCACGATAGTCTGCCAACACTTGCGCGCTAACAATGGGACCGACCAGTGCCGTAGTCCAATATCAGTGATATACTGTCGGGGATATTTGATAATAACATCACACCTTGCGTGAAAAATAAATACGTTTTTCTACCACAAAGTTTGGCAAGTTGATTGTTTAAGAATTAGTAAAAGAGCGCTGTTTTTTGACGTTTTATCACGTGGTGATAAACTTTCTTTGGCGCATCCAGAAACTTGCAAAAGTAGCCGAAAGTGTTAGCCAATGAAATGCATCAAAGATCGATTCTGCATTATCTCATATTCACACGACATGCTTACAAGTCATCGGGAGGGCTGCTCTCGGTTAGTGTTCTTTTGAACTTGATTTGGCAACAACCAAATCACAGTTGGATTCAAACGAGTTGCTTTATATTTTGTCAGTTATCTGCCAAGTGTAAAAATTCAGCTCACAGACTTCGGAAATACCAGGATGCATTTTGCGACTTGATACGAGCTATCAAAAATCTCAGCTAGCATTTCCAAATTTCAGGTTGCAAATGCGACCTGCAGCTCATTATGTCGAGCCCTGTAAGGTTAAATGTTTTTCACGGAATTCACAATTTAGCACGATTTCAACGAATATCCAACTAATCCTAAGCCACTTCTCAACTGAAATTTCCCAGGGTTTCCCCTAAACCTGGCGATTATCCCAATTTTATGCAATTGTTCAGAAAGTAAACTTCATCTCTATGCAACTAACAGAACTGCCGTCTGTGCATCCCCAACAGAACTCACTTGTTGACGGGAGCAGTGATGCCCTGCCCCTCGGACCCAAGGCCTGACCCCTCTTGCCATCCCATCTTCTGTAGCATCTGGTATCCCACATTCTCACACGTGATCTTGAATTGTTTATAGTCAGACAGGTCTGGTTCACGACCTTCTTTCAGCGCCTAAAGGAAAATAAGAAACCACTTCGGCTGTGACTTACATGTACAAGGGTAGCACTTGGAAAAAAAGACAAGACATAAACAAGACACCGACAAGACACCGGTTTGCTGACATTGTGCAGCACAAGATGGGTCCCCAATTGATGTGGGTCACGTGGTTTTCAATTGTGGGTCTTGACAATAACACAAGAAGTTATAAGATAAGGAGAATTGAGGTTAGGTAAAATAGGACCTCAGAAAATGTCCGGCATATTACAATGAACTATTCTCGCACATTACTGATATTACTAGCGTCCAAGATTTATAGTTTGCAGTCACCTACAATAAAAACAACGCATGTTTGAACGGACGCCTCCATTGGTTTCTATAGAATAAGGTTGGGACTTCATTAGACATCCTGCAGCTTGCCAGTTTGACATCAGATTTTGTTTGGCGACACGGAAAAATCATACATCATCACAAAGGTGTTGGATTTTTGCAAGTTGATAACAGGTCACTAAAAAATTACGTAACCAACTGCAGTTTGTTTTCAATTTTTAGAGACTTCCAAACATTGAAATTATTTAATAACATTCTCCCAAATAAAATTATTTCTTAAAATCAGTAAATCTGTCACCCTAAGCAGTCAAATTACAGCAGGAAGTAAACAGAAGTGTTCTGCAATAACCAGTGCCATTCCATGGATGAAGAACACTCGTAAAAACGCAAGATCACGCAAGTCTTGGCAGTGTATTGTCAGGCACTACAAGCAAAGCTGCACACATAAATACGCTAGAATTACTTGCAACATTCTTGCGTCAAAGTAAATCAGCCCTTGCAGCGACCATGACGGATGCGTAAATGCTTTCTGATTCTCTACCTCCACCTGAACTAAGAGCTGAACGGGAAATCGGCCACCATCTCCTTTCAGCCATCACACCAAACATCCTCGTTTTAAATTTGACTGTCACTTGTGAAGGCCAGGACCGTTCCACTGCTGCACATGGAGGCATTCTTTTTGGCAAGCTCATTTTCCACTTTGCAATATTGGAATTTCGCCAAGTTGCATTCGGTGAGTTGACAATATGCTGAGCACCGAGCCCTGCTTTCAATCTTGTTGTTATGGGCTCTTTATTCGAATGTTTAGTGATGATGTGTCAGTAGACCATGCAATTTGGACCCGGAAAATTGAATAGACATGCTGTCACACTGGGTCCAAAATGTCATAATGGTGTCAAATGACAGACTTCACTTGGAAGGTAACTTTGGATGACATCATAACATGGTTCTAAAAAGTTCAACAAAACTCCTACACCTATTGCCTATCAGATGAGTGCCCAGGCACACAACCTTTGAAGGGCCCCTCATTGACAAAGATAAATACTGACCTGGAACGTCTCCATGAATCTTTCCAGTTCATCTGGAGGCAGAAAGTCGCCAATGTGGTGTTTACCACGGCCCATGTCTGTTAGCTCCTGAGCCCAGTCTATAAAGACAAAAAGCAATTAAAACAAAGTTCAATCAAAACGTTTATGAGAACTTCAGTCACCTCCTGCAATATTTGTGGCTTCTTCGCCAGTGCAATTCACAAATAATGCGTTGACAGATGTCATAAAGGTAAACTTGAATTCTGGAAAACAGCAAGGGACAGTGCCCGCGGTGTCATGGAGGTTAGCAAACAGTCAAGCCATCTGCTGTTGTTTACGTACTAGACTAAAAAAACATTAAGTTGTGCATCATTGTAAAGCTTCAAAATATAACCAAAGGATGTTGCGAGGCTAAGAAGCCCACAACGTGGCAGTGAGGATGTACTGATTCTGACAGTGATACGAGATGGTGTGAACTGAGGAAAAAAGTTCTCCCGAGGTCCATATGATATCATACGTTCCAAAGGATCAGGCTAAATTGGTTCCACTACAAGATCATTGATGTTTCGTTCCTAAGATATAACGAATGATTAGCCTTTTTCTTACCTGCTCTGATGTACTGATATTGTCCACTCACTCCGTTGTCAGGGGTTACAGTTTCTCAACTCAATANGCACTGAGATCCGAATCGATAGAATCTGCATTACTTGTGACTGTTGTATTAGTTTCCCAGTCACTGTCACCGTCACTTTGAGTGCCAATTCCAGCTTGTTTTCACTATCTGAGTCCATGAACACTTCCTCAAGAAACTGGTCAACAGTCATCTTACCACGTTTGGCACCAGCCAAGATAAAACTTGCGTAAACTTTCAAATATCTCGGCAACAACTCACCACAGCCATATGTTGTAAATCAGAAAAATGTACAGGAAACTATGAACTGTGGAATGCGCATGCTCACATATATAAACAGCATACGGGGCTTTCACAATTTCTGAATGAAAAACACCAGTGTCCTGGGGTGAGTACACCCTCCTTGCGCAGTCTAGCCGTAGCTTATTATAGGCGATTGAGTACACCCAACGCATTTTAATAGGATAATTGGCTTGTCGGCTGACCTCGCCTAGCGCAGGATAAGGGTTAAGTCATCACTCGAAATCTTAGTGATAGGTCAATTGCTTTATTTAGACTAGACAGACTGGAACACTTCGAAACTAGTTTTTGTAGTAATGAACTGTTTTTTGTCACTTTTTTGCACTACAATATTTTGACATTGTCCAGCTTCTATTAAAAGTACTAAACTGCCTCACCCCTCGTAGCCTCCATCTCAGCTACTCTGTTCTTGTGTTCCCACGTTCCTCCCTCTGTCTCTTCATCGGAGTCGTACTCATATTTGGCCTTGACCTTTCGACCAGCTATGTTGGCCATGGCCGCCTGCTCAGCAGCACGCTTCTTCGACATGATCATGTCATACATTTGTTGCAACTGTGGAAGGTCAAGTATCCCGGTCATCCAATAAGAAACAAAATTAATGTAAGGAGTAAACATGTGAAACCCTATCCACAAAGGACTTAAAGTGTCCCAACGGGATCTATCCCCAGAAGCAGAGTGAGGTGGTGGCAGCGACGTGAACTGGACACTTTTTTACAAGCCACAGATCTTTTGTCAAATGTACGACAACAAGGCAGTACCAGCACATCTGAAGGACCAGAATGGTCAATTAGAACAAAAGGCTCGAGTATCAGTTGCCTCAAACCACAAGCACACGTCCGCTACATACATCGGTGTCACCAACAAGATGGATAACTTTCAAAGGGTTTTTAAGTGCCCGGTTTCCTTCAGTGTTTTCGTCATGAATTTTAGGTAGAGAAACTTATGGTATGACTGACCTGGTTAAGCAGAAAAACCCACGGCATGGCTGACGTAAACAGGTAAAATGACTGACCTAATTAGGCGGAATAACCCATAGTGCTGTAAGTGACTGAGTCCTAGTTTCCAAAATAATAGACATTGAACAGAGTTAGAGGTGCAAAGTGCAACCTTTGAGGACAATTACTGCATTCAGTTCTTATTGTCTCCAATGCACCTTGGTATGCAACCAAAAAACTTCACAGGCAGCAATGGACAATAGTGAGTCTAGATCTATGATTTGTGCGTAGAATTGTGGGTACAATGAAAATTCTTCAATTGGGGGCAGTTTAAATTCAATTTTGTCAAAATTCTCAACAACATTTAACTTTTCAGGAAAATTTACTTTGCTTTAAGCATGGTTTGTATGACGTTGCCATTATTAAACAACGTGGTGAAATTTTTACCAATTCTAACAAGGTGGTAAGCTTTTGAAAAATACAAACATAGAAATTTTAGCGATTTTGTATGTCTGAAATTGAAGAAATTTTAAAAAAACTGCACACTAACAGTTAGAGTGGCATTGTGGGAATATGGTGCAGTGAGTAGTGACATAAGGACAAACAATGAAACGTTCGACAGTGTATCAATCACAATGACTGACAAGTGAATATCTAAGTTGCTTCTGCATCAGAGACTGACCGTATTTATATGCACAACTCAAAGCATTTTTAATTTTAACCTGACGAAACTGGGAAAATGGTCTCATCTTTGCTTCAGACAAAATTTTGTTAAAAACTGAAAGTCTGCCAACAGGATTTAGTTTTTAGCAGAACATTTTTGGTACAAAAACAAGAGCGTTTGACTGAAGAAATAAGAAAATTTAATTTACATCCTTTCATCGATTTATACAGTTGCCTATACCTACTCGCACAAAGCTATTAGGCATCACACGAAAATAAACGAATAAGCTTTACTTTCCTACCCGGTATACATCTAAGAGTGAGGATGGTAAGATGAGAGTAAACATAAACAATACTACGGGCCACGTTACCTCTTTCTGTTGCTGAAGCTGTTTCATCTGCTCCGTATCCAGGCTACTACCGCCAGTCACTTGTTTGGCCAGCGTCTGGCCACTAGGCATTGTTGGTACTAGGCAAATGAACGGTAAACAGCAGGTCTAAGAGTTAAGCTAATTAACACATAGTATGTTGTAGAAAATTGAAAAAATTTTGACGGGAGATTTTTCGCTGTTACATCATGATTTTTGATACGCTTCAACAATTGTACTGCAGTTAGCTTTATACTACTTCAGAAATGTGGGTTATCAGCGCTGCACGATGTAGCACAGATTTGAACTTAAACCTGCCGTTAATCCTGCATCCACGGGAACTTAAAAATCTTAGGGACGCTATTTGGAAAACTTAAGGAGAATTTCAGGTAGTTTGTTGAGTCGAAACTGTATTTTTATTCAATCATTCAAGTCGCCATATCGACGATTGTGAGGCAGTCAGTCGGCGAGTTTTGGCCCTGGGAGTTCAGCACAATTTTCTGTAAAATGATCGTAATTTAACAGCACAAAGTTTGATAGCAATGCACCACGATTTTGTAGAAAGTCTTTCATAGGTTACAGATACATTACAGAAATAATTCAATGTAAACATGATGAATTTTATCTTCCGATTTCACCTGTTTCGGAGACCGGATTTCAACTGCATTGGGTTACAATGGCCCCCCGAAACAAAATATTTAAGTGCCTTGGGCGGTTATTAGGGCGAATATGGTAAGTGGGCTTGGGAAGAATGGTCAAATTCTTATGCTGTTGACTACATTCAATAAGCTGGCCTTCATGCAAAGTGCATAGCTTAGTATTATAAGTACCAGATGGAGAACAGATTGCTTCAAAACCCTGACATCAGTCTGAATTACTGCTACATGTACAGTCATAAACCATCTTTTCCTCTCTCGCTAGTAATCGTTCCAGGAAATAAAATGGCTTGATTCAATATCAGCCGTTCACAACAACTGTTACAGTATTTGCATCCAACACGCCAACAATCTCATACCACTTTTTAACCTCACAACTTTACTGGCACATGGTAGCAAAGAGAAGGGACGGCTAAACCAGATCATTGACTACATGGGGGAGGGGCTCTACACAAACGTGTAGTGTGTAAATTAGGATTTGGTGGTGTATCAATTTCATCAGAGTCTGCAATAACGGAACTATGAAATGACAGGCACGTGTATAAACAAACTAGTCATTGGTGGAAAGGTAAATCATTACACAGATTGAAAATGAAATACATAAACCAGAACCGCGATTAACACAAATCCGTTATTGTATTATGATTGGACAGTTATACTATCGCATACATAGCACTAGTTACTTACAGGAGTCGCATTTTGAGAACCCCTTTGATGCTCGTTATTCAGTAGAGGAAGCTGGTTCTCAAAATCTGGAGACCTTTTAAGCAACTATTACTGCATAGGGTGTCAAGACAAAACAGACATGGGGCTTACACAAAACTGGAGCAAGCTTGCCTTATTTTCCATCTTACCTCTTACTCCCAACTGCGGAGCGATCACTACACCAGGGGCCCCAAGACTGGCGACATCTGGTGGCGGTATCTGAGGAGAAGCAGAGTCTTGTGGACCCCAACGACTCTTCCGCTTTTTCTTCTTTTGCCGTGTACCTTTAGCCCAGTCCCATTCACTGCCGTCTGCCTCCTCTGTATCGGCCTCATTACCACCTCCACTAGAGCTGCCCTTGGTTGCTTTCCAGGCTGGCTTGAATTTTGATTCTCTCTGCAGCTCTCGAACTTTCTGTTGGTAGTATCTGTGTTCTTTAGAGCTTTCATCAAACAAAAACCTGAAATTGAGCCATCTGGTGAGAGAAATTTGCTCAATCTTTACAGCTAAAATAACAGAAGCACAGACAATTAGAGAATTTTTTTCCATTTTGCATCAACCTAATTACCAAAATCATCATGTTTATATTCTTGAAAGGATCTAAGAACAATGCTGCAAAAGCTTTAAGTGAGCAACTGGAGTCTTGGTCAATATTTAACAATGGACAACATAGACATGTTATTATCAAGCTAACTTGACATTGCTTTGCCAGTCTTCCAGTAAACTCCAGTTCTCGAGTTCCTCACCTGTAGTTGGGGTCCTCCATCCCCACTTTCTCCATAGTGCTCTGCTCAAACTCCGGCCCTCTGTCGACGACGTTCCTTGCCATGGCGTCAATGGCGAGTCTCATGCGGACATCCGCTGGGGGAGAGACTAGAAGCAGGCCTCTCAGTACACTAGTCCCAACCAATCATAGCAAAGTACTCTGACGCGGATATAAGATGGGAAGCCAGGCGTTTTAGAATTCAGATTCGAGCACGGTTGTGTTGTATTTACAGGCGAGACAAATGGTACTTACTAACAAAAAACTACAGGACTTGGAATGTGTGCACGACTTTCCAAAGTGATGAACTGCAGTTCAGAGTTACCAGCTACTAATATGAAACAGCAGAAATGAAGTGTACGGAAATAATCCAGTAAATGTTATTCCTAATTAAATTAAGTTAAAAGGGTACTAAATCTTGTTTCCCTGACTCTGTCATGTCCTAATGCACCAGGGGTATCCCACTTGAATGATGAAAGCAGGATTCAACTAAAAACTCATGCTCAGTGTGTCACATATAGGTTGTCTCCCCTCAGTTATCGTATAAACTACCTAAAGCGTAAGTCACGCTTGCCCGTTTAGCAGAAATTGTATGAACTTTTCAAATTTTGCTCCAAACCTTTTAGGGTTATATTGGGTTACAAACCAATGTTTTGGGAAAGTCATTTTAAGTACCTGTAAATAGGCCAAACCGAGTTTGCTACCGTTTAAAAACGTATGTAGGACCTTATCAACACGTCTGACTGTGTATTTAGCAACATACCTCCACAACTAAATACTGAATTTTAACTTGGAGAAAATATATTTTCCGAAAGCAGAAAACCTGATGTTAAAATTTAGCAAAAAGAAAGATACACTTATAGCAACACAACAGTATCAATAACGTGATCAAACTTTGTTTGAAAAAAAGGGTTCAAGATGAAATCAAGAAATGCTGTTACGGTTTTGCAAAGTATCATTTTACGCAACTTTTGACTTTTCTCATGCGAATAATCAAAGACAATTATTGATAGCCACTCCTGCAACAGTGAAGCATTTTTAAAACAGTTCACACTGTGGAACAGTGCATTGAGCATAGTATACGGAAGATACATAATGAACCTCACCAGCCATTTGACAGATTTGATGCTCCATAGTCATCCAAATTTCGACGTTTTTCTAAGGTCCTACATAAATTTAATCTATGATTCATGCCTCGACAAATACAAGGTGTTACGCAGAGACAAAACGATAAGCCCAGCTTCCCTTTACTTCAAAACAAAGTGTACGAATAACTACACAAAATACACTATTAAGAGCACGACTTGTTCTTACCTATTTTTAGCTCCGCTTCATCAAACACATTTCGCTGAAGAGGAAGCCTGCTTTTTGATTTTATTGTTGTACTGATGCTGAAAAGTACAGAAGAAAGTAATAGCACCAGTAAGAAAAGCAAACTAAGAAAGAAATGACAAAGACTGCATATAACAAAATAATAAAATACTGCAGATGTGGTTCAAGCAATCTTCTATAAGTTTTCAGTTGAACCTATGTTAGTTAAGAGGCAAGGACTGAAGATGACATTGATGTCCAATTCTTGCCTTCACCCTCTGGTAATTTGGCACACTATATTTCCGTTATACTGATGGTATGCTCAGACAGTGTCCACAAATATCTCCAATGAAAATCAAAAATAGGTCTCTACTCTTGTCTAGTAGTTAGAACAGTTTACCACAAAATGTGTAATGTTAAATTTCTGGGTTTGTTATTATTTCTTTGTATGTTCTGTGTATCCTTCAATAAATATATATCACAGTGAAATTCAAAATACACATAACATTACACTACAGAAAGTTGGAATAATGTAAATTACAACACTAACTTTGATTGTACATCCGTCGTTGGACTGAATGGGTCATATACGTCTTTCTTTTCCGTAGTGGTAACATCTAGTTGAAGCGGAGCTCGTGGTGCTGGTGGCTGTTGTAACAAGACTGGATGGTAGCGAGTACCGCCATACGGTGGTTGGCTTGCTACTGTTGGCAGAGCAGGAACACTAGGCAGAACTGACGGGGGAGGAACATTGAATGCAACTGGCTGGGAGGGTGGCATCAAGGCAGCCTGTGTTGGAACCAGCATAGACGGAGGGGGGTTTGTTGTGAGTGGAGGTGGCTGGTGGAGAGGCACGTTGAACGGTGCTGGTCCAAGGGAGGAGTTGGCTACCGGTAGTAGTGAAGCCATGGAATTAAGGTTACCAAGGTGACTGGTCACTGAGGGGATTGTAGACAAGGGAAGGGGAGGGGCGGTGGGGTGTGCCAATGGCATACCCGGTGGTAAAGTGGCACCTGGCTGGGTCAGGGGAGTCGCATTCAATGCCAACTGCGCAGGGTTTGATAAAATACGCCCTGGATTTGGCATGCCATTATTAGGCGGCAAAACATTCGGCGGCTGTCCAGTCAAGACCACAGGAGGTTGTACGGCGGCAATCGACACCGGAACCATTGGAGGCTGGGACATTGGAATAAGTGGGGGTGGAGGCCTGGAGACAAAATCTGGAGGAACTGCTGGAGGGGGAGGCCGGTAGTTGGCCGTGGTAACTTGAGGTGGCACGCCAGGATTGGTGCGGGATAACTGGGACCCAGTGGGCTCCCTTCTGGATGCTTCGTTTGGTACAGAAGATGCCTCTTCATCACTGTAATCATCGTTCCAGCGAGAGTGAAATCGAGTTTTAGGTAACTTCTTCTCCTGTTGTGCAGGAGGAAGAATCAGTTTGACAGGCTTTACTGATGGCGCTGAGGTTCCTGCGTATGATGGTTGATTAGAATGCGCCCTCTGTTGTGACTCTGATATTCTAGAGTTGCCATCGCCGGACGACTTAGAAGCTGTAAAACAAAATACCAGTTAACCTGCGACCAGCACAGCATATATTATTCCATCACCTAAAGTCAGCTTGCTTTTCTGACATCTCAAAGACAGCAAAGTGAAGCAGCAAATGGGAATATTTTGTGACTTTCGTTGATAATCTGTGACCATTTCTTTTAAATTTGCTTGAAATGTCACAGGTGACAGCTTAAAATTGAGATTGACAGTTATCACGTACTCTGTACAACATAATCAATCAACGCACGTTCAGTTTTGCTGCATCACACCACCAGCAGCAGCAGTGGGTGAAACATGAACCTGGAGTCACCTGTCAAATGTATAACCAGTAGGACCACAGACAAATATCCAAATTTGGCCAACTTCACAACATATCTCAGAGATGACTGATCAGAATAAAATTGATGAAGCATGAAGGTGTAAAGTGCTAGATGCAAGGTTCTCTAAAATTCGGTTAATAATTAATTGTTTATAAAATGACCCATTTTTTGAAAGAGGGGCTAGCAAAAGCAGTATGTTTTATATTCATCAACAAATATTTGAAAGTTGCTTAACAGGTCAAGGAATTATAATTTAAACAAGACCAACGCGGAGCGTTGAAGTGCGCCCACGAATGCATCGCAAATAGTGTGCTTTTAGAGTTGTTTATTTGTATCATCAAAATGGCCACTAGATGGCGCAAAATCCGTCAAATCTGTCTGAAAACCAAAAAATGTCATCGTTTCGTTAAAAGAAAGCCATTTACCAAAGTTCATTAAAATTCATCAAGGAACTTCAGAGAAACAGAGGAAAATGAAAAAAAAAAAAGAAATTGCCACTAGGGGCACAGTGTTTGTGGGATCCGTCTAAAAGTTATTGTCTTCTCTTTTTAACTTCATACAAATACACGAGCTAACTTTAATAAATATCCTTTAGAGGGCTTAGAAGATACAAGTATGGGTGCAAAAAAAACAAAACCACCACTAGGAGGTGCCACTAGTAGTCAAAGTTGTCGCAAATTACTCGTCAACCGTCCCCTTCATAGAAAGAACATACATGCGAACTTACACAATCGTCCTTAGAGTGGTTTGGTTGACAGAGGGAGGGACGCCAAAAAACAGACTCGAAAACAACAAAAATGGCTACTAGGTGGCGCAAAATACCTTGAATCAATTCGAAGATGAATGGCTAGCGTCATCTCACTAATATGTCTATGTGCTAAATTTTATGGAAATCCCTTGAGGACCTTTGAAGATACGGAGGTAAACATAAAAAACTATAATTGCCACTAAGAGGCACACCGGTAGACCGATCTGTCCGAAAGTCGCTGTTGTCGGTTGTCAACTTCATATAAGTACATTTGTTAAATTTAATAAAGATTCTGTAGAGCATTTAGGAGATACAGCCACGGGCGCAAAAACAAACAAAACTGCCACTAGGAGGTGCCACAGTAGTCGAAGTCGTCAGAAAATCATCGTCAACTGTCTTCTTCATAGTAAGAACATAATTATATATAATGCCAATTTTCACAATCATCCTTTGAGTGGTTTGGTTGTTAGAGGGGCAGACGCCAAAAAAAATGACTCGAAAATAGTAAAAATGGCCACTAGATGGCGCAAAATGCCTCAGACCCATCCGAAAACCGGAGGGTAGCGTCAAATTATTAATAGAAGCCAATGTGCCAAATTTCACGAAAATCGGTTAAGGGCCTTGGAAAATACAGAGGTAAACGAAAAAAATTTAAATTGCCACTAGGGGGCACACCGGTAGTCGGGTCGGTCCGAAACTCGTCGCCCTCTGTCGTCAACTCCATAGGAAAACACCTGCCAAATTTCAATAAGATCCTGCAAGGCGTTTAGGAGATACAGCCATCGGACGTCGGACGCCCAGACAGAGATGACGGCAATATGTGACCACATATAAATATGTGGGCTCATAAAAAGGGATTCTGAGGGTTCTTGTTCAATATTAAATGAGGATACGGAGGCGGGAAGCGAAGAGTAGACACAAAAAATAATACAAAGGGTACCTGGGGGTGCAACGAAAGGTGAAATCTATCTGAAACAGGGCTTGGGTTGCCGTGCAAGTTGCTGTACACTTATTAGCCAAATTCCATGAACTTCGAATAAATGCAAAGAAAGACAAAATAGCCTCTGGGGTCACCCTGCAGTAGTAAGATTTGACCAGGATATACAACTCTATACAATACATGTTTAGTCACATAAAAACATAACTGCCACAAACTAGGGGATGCTACTGTGCCGCAGTTGAACCTGTCCAAAATCATCATCAGCCATGCAATTTCTGCAATTTCTTGAAAAAAGCATATAATTACGTCAACTTTCATAACAATCCTTAAGAAATGTTTGGCAGATGCCAAAAAACAGACTTGAAAAACAAATTGAAATGTTCAGTAGGTGGCGCACATTATGCCATGAAAATTCAGGCGTTTTTGCCCAATTTCACAATACATTAAGGAAGGAAAACGGGGCACAAATAGCATTGCCAATAGGGGGCACTGCGGTGGTCAGATCAATCCCAAAGTTGTCACTATAGGTTGCACTGTCCATAGAATTACCCTTATCAAAGTTAACTAAAATCCTCAGGAATTAGAGATTTAGTTCCAGATGCAAAAAAACTACAACTAGGGGAAGCCACAGTAGTCGCAGCTGTCAAAAAATAATCTTCAGCTCTGTTCTTCTCTGTAGGAAAAAAGTGTTAATTTTCATACTGATCCCCACAGTAATTTGGCCAAAAAAGAGGTGGGCTGACAAAACTCAAACTAAGTACAAATGGCCACTACTAGGCACAGACTGAATCAAACCTATCCAAAAACAAGAGGATGGCGTTACACCCATAATTAGTACCTGTTTGCCACATTTCATGAAAATCCGTCGAAGAACTATGAAGATGCAAAATAATGCAAAGGTAAAAAATAAAATTGCCACTAGAGGCACACCGGTAATTGCAACGGTCCAAAAATTTGCTTACACCATGATGATCCCATCCTGGTCCATGATATTGCAGCTGCAAAATTTATAACATACATCCTGGGATTTTGAAAATACAGCAATGGATGATGGGCGGTTGGAAATGACGGCATAACGCGCTTGTACGCACGCACATACATGCGGGCACGTAAGACATGGTGAAGCGACCCAATTGTGGCAGATTTGTATGAAGTCAAACACCTTAATTAAAGAAATTTCAGATAAGATACATACTTCCGTCGAGTTACTTTCCAGATGTGAGGCTGAATGTAGGCTTGTCAATAAGGTCCTACATACCCTTGAACTTGTTCTAGAATCTGCTATTTGTTTGTTAAACATGATACTATCATTCCATAGAACTTGATGCTGTTTTGTCAAGTTCTTTTCAATTTTATTTTCACTCACTAGTCTAAAAGCGTGCATACAATTGACACTACTTTTAGTCTCCAATCTGTTTATGTAAAGAAGAATGTAAACAGGCTTGGCACGGCACCTGACTGCAAAGAGGAACACATTCCGTTCTCCAAACATAACACCAACTCAGCAAGAAATACAGGGAAAATCTTGAGCATTACCTTTCATCCTGGTCATTTGTTTGAACTTGTCCATAAAACTGCCGTCATTTTCAAAAAGACTACTCTTCACCTGTGAGTCTTCCTTGGATTTTTTGGCCTCTGGAGCTGATGAATCCTTTTTAAATCCTGGACGTTTTCCGAACCTGACAAATTATAGCGAATGAAAAAATGCAGTTAGTTGATATAATAATTCACATTTACTTCCACAAAAATATTTGAAAACCAGAATTGGGCGTCAAGTTTGTTTTTTTATTTTCTGGACTCGTCTGTTGAAACAAGAGCAACGCACAGCGTTGAAATGGGCCCACGAATTCACCGCAAACAGCGTTCTTCTAGGGGCGTGTCATAAAAATGGTCACTAGATGGCGCAAAGAAGGTGAATCCATCCGAAAATGGAGACATGCCTAGAAAGCAATATACCAATTTCTGTTAAGGAACATGTGAGCAAGGAAAACCGAAAAAAATGCAATTGACAATACGGGGCACCGCATTCGTCATCCGTTGTCAACTTCATATAAATAAACTTGGTAAATTTAATAAAGATCCTGCAGTGTGTTTAGGTGATACAGCTACAGGCACAAATAAAAAACAAAACTGTCACTAAGAGGCGTCGCAGCAGTCAAAGTCGTCGAAAAATCATCATCAACCATCCTGTTTACACAAACAATATATACAATGTCATGTATATGCCAATTTTCACTCATCTATAGAATGGTTTGAAACAGCAAAAATGGCCACTAGGTGATGCAAAATACCTCGAATCCATCTGCTAAAATGGAGTGATAGCATCATCTCACCAATAGGTGTCTATATTTCAAATTTTATGAAAACCGTTGTGAACCTTTGAAGATATTGCGGTAAATGTTAAAAACTAAAATTGCCACATCAGCAGTCAGCTCCATGTGAAAGTCATCGCTGTCTATTGTCAACTTCATATCAATACACTTGCTACATTTAGTAAAGATCTTGCAGAGTGTTTAGGAAATACAGCCACAGGTGGAAAAAAAACTACCACTAGGAGGTGCCACAGCAGTCAGAGTCGTCGAAAAATCATGGTCAGCCGTCCTCTTAAATGCAAGAAGATGAACGCCAATTTTCACAAGCATACTTAGAGTGGTTTGGTTGATAGAGGTGCGGATGCGAATGCCAAAAAATACTTGAAAACAGTAAAAAAGGCCACTAGGTGGTGCCACTAGGTGGTGCAAAATACCTCGGATGCATCCCAAAATGGGAAGGTAGCGTCAATTCACTAATTTATGAAAATCCGTTGAGGACCTTTGAAGATAGAGTTAAACATAAAAAAATCTAAAATTGCCACTAGGGGGCACACCAGTTAGTACTAGAATCTGTCCGAACGTTCGCTACTGTCATCCCATTCATGAAAGGAACAGTTGCAAAATTTCATGATGCTGGACAGACCAACAAACAGGAATAACAGCACAATGAGTCCACATACAACTATGTGGGCGCATAAAAATAAGCCACCTGTGGCAGTAGGAGTTGATGAATTTTATTGAAATTCGCTATGCGAAGCTTGGAAGCAAACCAAAGGAAAAACAACAAAGGCTTTGAAAATTATCTATATAGTTTATATTCAAAGAAATTTCACAGAGAAGGTATTTGTCATGTTATTTTTTAAGATATAATGACATCTGATTCAATTTCACAACAGTTTTGAGTAATGTACCTCTTTACAAGCAAAGCCAAATAAACAATTAGCTGAACTTTGCTCCCAGAGAGAAGTTGAAAAAGATGACTCACATTAAACCTCTCTTCAAGTCAGGCTTGCCTCCAGAACCTGCTAGCATATTGCCCGCCTGATATTTCTTCACAGCGCTCTCCTGTTGTTTTTGTCTCTCGGTTATCAATTTCTGTAAATTGTTAATACTGCCACTTACTTTCAATGTCAAGATCTTACAGAACTAGGCAAGAGGCTTGTGCGTGGACTATTGTGTTATAGGGCTTATTGGGGAGTTATTGAACTAACAATACATACCATTTCCCACTTCCAACTAAACTCATCCCCAAGACAAATGTCAGGTTCCTCACCGAATGTTTGTCCAGCTTGTCGGTTCTTCAATTAGGTATCCCGATTTTTATTCCGCAGGTGCAAACTATGTGCCATTTCTTCTTGCGTGAACAAGGCACAAAGCAGAGCGCGAGCTTTCCAGCGGTGTTACTTTTATTCACTTTGGTTGAGAAATATAAAAGTTACACAAAGTTTTAGTGTAAAAGTGAATACTATTACACTGAAGAATGAACTGTCTGAATGCAGAATGTGAAACACTTCTCCCACAGCTTTTTAAAGAACAACATTGCCACTTGCATGACACGGCAAAAAACCGGTCATAGTCCGCCATTTTCTCACTTTGATGTAAAGCTAACAAATGACGACCGAGGTTACATCAACCAGTGATAAAGCGCATACTACTGAATGGTACCTGCGTGTGATCTCTACACTCTGGGAACCAGTGAGAATTGTCTCTCTGGACTGTACCTGTAGAGACTGAGGTCACTGTCCAGTCGGACACAGATGACAGCATAACAGATTACAAACCTTTTCTATTTCTTCTTTTTTCTTAGCAATGAGCATCTCTTGTTGGCTCATTTGCTTGAATCGATCATTCATGCTTTCTTGGTCGAGTCGGGCTTGTCTCCAAGCCATGTCAGCCAAAAACAGGACAAATTGGATAACCTTAGAGCTCTCAAAATACTCAAGATTGATGTGGCGACGTGATTACAATGTTACTTGGATAATCGGTTTTGATTGGTTAGTCAAGTACCAAACATTCAACTTCCAATAGCATGGTTCGTAACAAATGCAGATACAAAACATGGCCGAACACGTCAAAGACCCTCTTTACACGAGAGGAGAGGTAATTATTTTAATTTATTTGAATTTGCCGTAATGTACTATTGAGGCACAGAACAGTTCTCACTGGGTTTTGCCTAGCAAAACACACATCACTTGATTTGTAACCTTTTCTTCACTCTGTCAAAAACAGGATGCAAAGAATGGCATGTTTTCAATTATTTCACGTCATAAAAAGCCCAGCAGATGAGCACAGAAACTTTATTCTTTCTTGTATTTTTGACCATTTCATTCCCACTGAAAACCAAGCTAGACTAAGAAAAATAAGGGAAAAAATGCAAAATCGGCACTTTTCACCTGAAAAACACCACTTCCCTGCCGATGCACGACTAAAACCAACATTAGAGTAGGGAGGACAACGTTTTTTTAATTTTTTTTACAATATCCATGTGTCATACATTTTTGAAAAGCCCTTGGTGTGAGAAATGAAATGGTGCAAAAATCAGAAAAATTCGATGAGCGGTTGACGAGAAAATGGCTGTTGAAACGCGACGATTATGCGTAAAATATCTGCCTTTTTACATAATTTCGTAAAAAATAAAAGAATTTACATATGCTGCATATAAAAAGATTCGTCTAATTGAGACAAACATGGTGGTGTGTATTATATGAAATTTGGATCGATTTCTACAGAGATATTGCTGTTTAAGTGTGTTGTTAGAACAGGCTCATCATGTTAAATGAAAACAATGGATTACACAGCTTAAAAGGTAAAGAGCAAAGACACCACATCAGCTCAGAAATAAATACATCTGAGCTAGGAGGAAATATCACATCAAATCACAAGATCACATTGGTGGATTTGGGGGGGCAAAGGGGCCTGGCCCGTGGCCCCCCTAAAACTCCCATATTTCACTCATTTGGCAGTTTGAGGGTGCAAATATCTTACGGATAAAATCCTGCGTAATACTCTGCCCTGCCCCCCCTCCTATCTAAAAATCCTAGATCTGCCCCTGAATACTACTACATGGGCAACACATCATTGCCTGACAGTGGGCTGGGGGAGCCTAGCTCCCCCACTTTTTTCAGTGCTGGGTGCCACCCATGTATACTATTAGATCGTATCATGGCAAAAAACATCAGAAAGTAGACAAAAGACCATTTGGGAAAACAAATCACTCTTAACATAAAGGATTTCATCATTTACGCAACAAAAACTTTGTAACAACTTTATTTCGAACATTGAAGTTGCGATGCCATTGAACTTCAACGTAGCCGATGGTGGCGCTGACATGCGGCGACTTAGTGAACTAACGACTGCTGTTTGAAAAGTGCCAATGCGCATCAGTTTGACAGAATTTCTGAAATTTATATAATTACCAATTAAAAGAGTGATAAATTCCTCATCTAAAAATCGGGGGGGCATATTGCGCAACTGGAAAAACATCAATCTCCCGACCGACCAAAATTAGGCCTTCCGGACGATCAAAAACTCGCCATGAAAACATGGCCTTGACTTCAAGAAAACAACTTGAGGAGATGCGCACGCATCTAAACTACATCCTGTCAAATTTCATGTTTGTATTTGAGAGTATATAGTGCTCTTTTGGATAGGAGGAACAAGAGGTACTTTTTCGAAAGTTGATCGCATGGCGGAAAATCGTGCGCTAAAAAAAGCTTACAAAAAATGATTTATCAGCGCTAATTTGATACAAAAAGATTACAAACTTACAAATAAAGACTAAGGTAAGGATTTATAACACAAAAATGTCTTATAGTTAACTTTGAAGTCTGAAATCGGGTAATTTACCGACGTGGGTTTTACACGGAGGCAGATATGGAGCACCGTGACCTACTTTTTGATTGTCCTCCCTAATTAGAGTCTGAAAGCAAATTTCCTAGCGATTCAGAAAATGTGGTCCAAAAGTACTGTCAACCAACTAGTTTTTTGGCAATTCTTGCTTGTTTGAGGGCTACCTAAAATCACAGCCAATTTCTCGGTCGCTACCCAACAATGCACAATTGTCTCCGGGGGCCGCCATCTTGAAGAAGAGTGCAGCTACATCCAAGAAAGTGGCCTTTTTTATTCACAGCATGTTCACAAATACAAACAAACCACATTCACTGAGCCTACGTGCATTGCCCACCTACAAAATGCCCCCAAACTTGGCCTACCCCAAAATTTCTATATTTTGGGAGTGCAAATTGGCCGCGGCCGCAGCCTAACTATTCAGTGCCACCTATAGTATACAGAAGGTATTACAAGAGCCATCCAATATGGCGGACGAGCGTGTTCTTAGTGATTAAAATTAATGTGACGGTAGCATACTATAGTTAAAATTGAGTATAAGGAGTGAGCCGAGGACAGGTCATCCCTGACCACGATTCTTGTGTTTACAAATACAGAAAACGAAGTAAATCCTGATACAAAAAAAGCTAGTAAAATCTATCTATTCAATAAAGAAAAATATGAACTAAAAGCGTACTTGGTAGACAGTGGCCACTATCTCAGTCTAGCTGGCTCGGTAGAGTGTAGAGACGGTATAACTCCTATACTAAAGCTATTCACAGTCACAGGCGTCCTCAGCTTCTGATCGTTCCCAATACACTACATATAATACTACAAGGTATGACACTCCCGACTAGAAATTCCACAGGTGCTTCACTTCAGCCGTCCATAGCAAATATAGAACTCACAAATTTACACAAAACAGAGGTTCAACAAACCATAAAGAATTGTTCTTTCTCCCAATACCATTCACGGTGTCCTGTTCTGGCGACTTCGTAAGAAATTCGTAGTCAAAGAACAAAAACGTTCACAAAAAAAACCACACACTTTCATCGTGGGCCGCTCGAGGTCAAGGACGGTACGGACCGGTTTGTCGCGTAAAGTCACGATGTCGATAACTCTACACTTGGCCGCCAGTAGAAAAACTATTGAGTACTTCCGTAACTCACCGGCAATTTCCGTACCGTCATTGAATTTCTAGTGGGGAGTGTCATACCTTGTAGTATGTGGTGTATTGGGGACGATCAGAAGCTGAGGACACCTGTGTTCACAGTATTCACTTATTTCACGAATGCGGGGCGCTGCTGTCATGTTGATCGAAAACCAGGCGCCTTGACAAACATGGCATTGTCCTGTAGGGTGGTGTGGTCACAAGACTTATCAACGTTACCAAAAATCGAGTTTTCTGATGTTGAATCGATCTCCAAAAAACATACCAATGCGCACGGCAACTAGACTTTTACTCTCCTCAGCCATTCCTTCGTGGTTTGGAAAAGTGTGGAAGTCAGGGATATTCCCAGGCTTTCAGTCACAGTTTGGTAGAAAGTCTGTCATGTTTCATATACGTCACTAGCTTCCGATTTCATGGTTTCGGAGACCGGGTTGTAACCGCTGTGGGCCACAAAAAGCAACCCCCTGGGCACTTATTAGGGCGAATACGGTAGCTGTAATAGACAGTTACATCAGTGCATGAAACGATGATTTTTATGCGCCCACATATTTATATGTGGACGCATTATGCCGTCATCTCTGTCCGTCCGTCCGTCCATCCGTCCGTCCGGGCAGCGTCCGTCCGGCGTCCGGCGTCTGGCGTCCGCTGCTCTATCTCCAAAACCCTTTGACATACGTTCATGAAATTTGGCACATATGTTCCATTCATGAATAGGACGGCATGTGCGAACTTTCGGACGGATCCAACTACCGGTGTGCCCCCTAGTGGCAATTTTAGTTTTTTACGCTT
>NMRA01000628.1:65197-107355 GCA_002633005.1 Phoronis australis | reverse complement strand
TTCGCCAATTTAACCGCCCAGGGCGTTAACCCGAACGATTACGGTATGTGGTGTATTGGGGACGATCAGAAGCTGAGGACACCTGTGTTCACAGTATTCACTTATTTCACGAACGCGGGGCGCTGCTGTCATGTTGATCGAAAACCAGGCGCCTTGACAAACATGGCATTGTCCTGCAGGGTGGTGTGGTCAAAAGACTTATCAACGTTACCAAAAATCGAGTTGTCTGCTGTTGAATCGATCTCCTAAAAACATACCAATGCGCACGGCAACTAGACTTTTACCCTCCTCAGCCATTCCTTCGTAGTTTGGAAAAGTGTGGAAGTCAGGGATATACCCAGGCTTTTAGTCACAGTTTGGTAGAAAGTCTGTCATGTTACACATACGTCACTAGCTTCCGATTTCACCCGTTTCGGAGACCGGGTTTTAACCGCTGTAGGCCCCAAAAAGCAACCCCCTGGGCGCTTATTAGTGCGAATACGGTAGCTCTAATAGACGGTTACATCAGTGCATGAAACCATGATTTTTATCTAAACTAGCAGCAAGTAGTGATCACCGTCTTAGCAGGCAAAGTAGTGGTGGAGCTCCTAGTCCTATAGTATAGGAGCTTTTCCACTAGTCGAATATAATGGACCCTGATTTAGAGAACCAGCAATCACTGAATACCGGTCATTATTTAGTGGATGAAACTGGTTCTCTAATTCAGGGTCCCTTATATCCGACTAGTGCCCTGCAAAAGTGGGGGCTATAGCCCCCCCCACCCCCTATGGTGCACCACCTGTGATTATGCCTCACACCTACTAAAACATCCAAGTCACGTTGTTATAAATACTTTTGCGCATAGAGGGACACCTTAGTAGGCGGTTGATGTATTTAATTCATTCCAACTCGAAGAAATACTCTTGTTATCAAACTTTTTTTCTTAACTTAAACAGTAATACTGTCCATTAACTGGGCCAGTACAACTGGCACAATTTTCAAAAATGTCCTTACCGGCATAAGGACCCCCACAGGGGCTCATTCGGAAAGAGGACCAAAAAAACCTTACTCGACCCTTTGGGTATAGAATTGTGATGTCTAATCAGAGGCCCACACACACTTCCCGTGTTAAAAAACATGAAAACTTTGATCACCCTAAAACTAAGGTATCTCAAAGGCAAAGAAAAACAATTCTGATGGAAGTGCTTGTTTGTTTGCATCTGGCTGTTTTCTCTGTTTGTTAGGATGATGATGAAGGTATATGGGATGACTCCGCTCTCATCGCCGCTTATGACAGGGCAGTCAGCATCATGCAGGTATGGATGTGGAGCGAGCACTCAGTGACATGATGATTGGTCAACTTCCGACAAGGCTACCTTGGTGGTGTTGGGCAACTGAGGAACTAAGCAAACACACCTGTATATCAAATAGACCAATATCTAAGTATACCAAATTTGCAAGCATCTCTGTACTAAATAAACCAAGTAGAGCAGCCCCTCTGTATATACATAATCTAGGCTCATGCTAGCTGCTTGCCAGCTCGCCAATCGCAAATTCTGAGCGGTTTTGGCAATGGTAGAGCTAAGTCCATTCGCCAACTTGGTGAATGCTTTCGCAACTTGACAATGAAAATTAATTTTGGGAAATCTACTCGCATGCTGACTCACAGTCGGCTTGAATCTAGTCGCGCCACAAACAACATTCTTACTTTGATTCCGAGTCCTAAAGATAGGAAGCAAATGTTCCATTTCATGTCCGTCACTCCCTTTGAAATCATTCTTTTACTACAACAAAATGTTCAGCTGTGTGGGGCGAGCAGCGCTTTTGATAATTGCGATTTGTCCCTTCATAGCGAAATCACGTGTAGGTGCTGCCGCTTGTAACAATGTCAAGACTCGGCGACAGCCGAAAGAATGCAAGGTAAAATAAATGCCAGCTTGTTACTAAATGAGTCTCAGATTCTCTACTCTGCACGATTTAGCTTTATTTTGCAAGCCACAAGTTATGTTAACGTTTTTGGACCTAAGTGTCTAATTGCTCATCAAAATACCCAGCATACCCCGCCATAACCTGGGGATAGGTCCATTTGTTTAGGTCAACATCAATGAAATGTATAACGGGGGGAAAGGGGAGAATCCCTGCCCAATTTTTTTAGGTCAACCTCAATGTAATGCCCATGTGGCCAGTGTACCCCCGCCGTAACCCGGGGATAGGGGCCGGGAACTCGTGACTATTTTTTATGCGCCCACATATTTATATGTGGACGCATTATGCCGTCATCTCCGTCCGTCCGTCAGTCCGGGCGGCGTCTGTCCAGTGTCCGCTGCTCTATCTCCAAAACCCTTTTACCCTTTGATGAATTTTGGCACATATGTTCCATTCATGAATGGGACGGCATGAGCGAACTTTCGGACGGGTCCGACTACCGGTGTGCCCCCTAGTGGCAATTTTAGTTTTTTACGCTTACCTTTGTATCTTCAAAAGTCCTGAACGGATTTTCATGAAATTCAGTATGTAGGTGCCTATTAGTGAGATGACGCTATCCTTCCGTTTTCGGTTCGATTTGACGTAGTTTGCGCCACCTAGTGGCCATTTTTACTGTTTTTTTGCATCCACCCCTCTATCAACCAAACCGCTCAAAGGATGATTGTGAAAATTGGCAGGTAGGTGCTTACTATAAAGAGGACGATTGAAGATGGTTTTCCGATGATTTCGACTACTGTGGCGCCTCCTAGTGGCAGTTTTGTTTTTGTTTTTGTTGCGCCTATGGCTGTATTTCATAAACCGTTCGCAGGATCTTTACTTAATTTAGCAAGTGTATTTTTATCATGTTGACTACGGATGACAATGACTTTCGGACATATCTGACTCCTGCTGTGCCCCCTTGTGGCAATTTTATTTTTTTACGTTTAACTCAGTATCTTCAAAGGCCCTCAACAGATTTTCCTCAAATTTTAAATGTAGGCATCTATTAGTGTGATGACGCTATGTTCCTGTTTTTAGATGGAATCGAGGTATTTTGCATCACCTAGTAGCCATTTTCGCTGTTTTCAAATCTTGTTTTTAGTGTCCACCCCTGTATCAACCAAATCATTTGAAAATTGGCATATATGTTCTCAGTGTGAAGACGACCTTTGATGATGGTGACTGACTACTGTTGCCCTGCTAGTGGTAGTTTTGCTTTGCACTCATAGTTGTATCTCCTAAACCCACTGCAGGATCTTTATTAAATTTAGTAAGTGTATTTATATGAAGATAACAGACGATGATGACTTTCAGGTGGATCCAACGGACACTGTGCCCACTAGTGGCAATTTCATTTTATTCTGTTTTCCTTTGTTTCTCTGAAGTTCCTTGACAGATTTTTATGAAATATGGCATTTTCCTGTTTTTGGATGGATCGTATGCTTTTGCACCATCTAGGCCATTTGTATGATACAAATAAATAACCCTAAAAGCACACCATTTGCAATGCATTCGTGGGCGCATTTCAACGCTCTCCGTTGCTCTTGTTTTAGGTTAACATCATGTCCATGTGGCTGGCACACCCCTGCCTTAACCCGGGGATAGGGAAAAAGTATTTGGCTAGTAATTTTTGAAAATGGCTACTTTTTTAATGGATAATCGGCTTTGTTGTAATTTGTCGTGACTTAGTTAAAATGTAAATTAAATTTCATACCAGTCCTTTTACTTATAATCAGATTTCTTGCAGTTGCGTCTAGAGGAGAAAAATGGTGGTGGTGACAGTCTACCAAACGAGTCCGATGGAGCTAGCAAGAAAAAAGCAAAAAAGAAAAAACAGAAGAAAAGGAAGCCAGCTATCAAGAAAAGCAAGGTGACAGGATTTGCTGCCCTGCCTCCCGTTCAGTAACGCTAGGACCTCGCTAAAAAGCAAGGGTTCGCAAGATTACGTGAGATATTGCCGTGTATTTTAAGTGAGAACACGTGACTTCGACTAGGTTTTAGCTAGGTCCTAGCGTAGATCCTAGCGTCTACTGAACGCATGCCTGCTGTCTGTTTTGTAACCAGGGATCTCAGGCATCATTTTAGAAAGATGTGGGCTTGGGCAAATTGACCCACACGGCCTCACGTCTGTGGGCCAATTTGGAGGACTTGTGAGCATGTTAGTTTTTGTCCTTTTTGGTTCCAATTTTAATTAGTCCATTGGTCCAAGTTGAGCAATCACAGTGTGTCAATGAAATTACGGAAATTACGTGGAGGTGAAGTGTGAGGCGTGCACCTAAAATTATTCATGGCACTTAAAGACTGTAAGTCAGAATTTTTGTTATACATTCTGACTGACTGCTTAATGCATGTAGTACGTGATGTTTGGATGTACAAAGTTATCTGTTTTTACTGACTCTCACAGACTTTGTTCAAGTGATATACAATGTGTAGTTATGTTCTCACTCTTGATGAAGCAGGTCCAAGGTGACTAATATTTTTGAAATAGGGAGGGGTTGACGTAATCAAAATATTTCATAGTCATTTTAACCCATCATCTCACCAGACGTGGACGGTAGGTGATCGGTGTCGCGCGGCTTTCACAGAGGATGGCCTCCTGTATGACAGTGTCATCATCTCTATGGACAGTGACAGTGGCACGTGTGTTGTCAGGTACTCTGGCTATGGCAACGAGGAGCAGCAGAAGCTGTCAGACCTGCTGCCGCCTAGTGGTCAACGGAATAACCACTTCACAGGAGAATCAGAAGATGCTGAGGTGACAATTCTTTTTAAGCGCAATTATAGATTTCTAAGTTTAAGACATGCTCTCGGTAGTTAAGTATGTACACAGCCATAATGAGCAGCAGCTCCTATTGCAGGGCTCATCGTGTAAGGTTTCAAGATGTGCATTAATGCTATACTGGTAAATTTTGTCGAAAATTGTCTAGCTTAGTTAACAGAAACTGAAGAAAATCAGAAGGAAATTAATCCCAAGTCCTTAAAAATTAGCTAAGGGCTGTTCCAGGAAAACCCATAAGGTAGGGGGGGACGGCAGTTGAAATAAAAGTTTATGGGTGGTTGTCTTTTCGAAGAAAATTTAAGGCATGGGTGGTTGTTCTTGAAAGAAGTGTATCATTAAAATTGGGTGGTATTGTTTGTCCTGCAAATGTTGACAGGTGGGTAATTTCAGCCAAACACCGACCTCAATACCCTCTGAAAAACCTTCTAGGCTCACCAAAAATACACTTGGCATATGTAATCCATGCATGCTTAAACAAGACCACCCCATGTTGGTAGTGTACAGTATGCAATATGTACACTAAGCCATTTCTCAAGTCATGGGCAACTTGATTGTAGGCATATGTTGTACAATCATATTAGAATGAAAATTACTGCAACACTAAACTGGTGTTAACACACCGTCCTAAGAAAACTGATGAATTTTCTGATAACGGATGAGAAGTCAAATCTACAAGTTGCAATATTCACTTGGTGTAGCAGCCTAAAGGCTTTCATGGAAACACTGAGATTCGTAGATTCGTGAAATTGAAAAAAATATTGAAATTACCGAGACACCTGATGGACAGAAACATCTGGTGGCTGCCTAAAGCATTGCTCACATGTGTCTTTGAAAACCAAGTTTCTGCTAACTGACATAAGTTGAGCTCATATGGAATTTTTCTGTACCCACAAAAACTTTTGTGGTAGTTTATAGTACGCATACCATCCATCTGTTCGTCTCTCCGTCGATCAGTCCATCTGTCGTTATCATTTCTTGTCTGTCAATTGTCTCATGAACTGCTTGACAGATCATGATAAAATTTGGTGTAGAGGTACTTGGCGGGAATGCACCAGCACCAGATGGCTACTGTGGTACCCCAATGTTTTCTGTTATAGTTTTGACAAGCTGTTTCTTTTACGTAGATTATCTCAAAAACTGCGTAATTGGTGTCGATGAAATTTGATACAGAGGTATGTGGCTTTCTCCATGCATCCGTGGATGCATGGAGAAAGCTCTCTGCCTGCAGACAAACCTAACAACTTTTTCCAAGTCCTATTGAACCAAAACGTTCAAAGAAACTGTTATGTTTAGATAGGCTTGCTATAAGGTAGCTGATCCAGGTTATTACTGGACACTGCAACCTCGCTCGGCACCGTTACATCACAGGCCACATGGCATGTTCATTTTGTCCCAACTGTGGCTTGGAGGCCGAGACTCCTGAACATCTGGTGGAGATTTGCCCTGCCTACAATAGACACCGTAGTCTACTACTTGGTGGACACATAACCTCCCTGGTTAACATTGTTAGTTCATAGAGGTTTAATAGCCTTTCTGTGGCAGATTGGAAGATTTCACCCATGAGGAATTCAATGATGTCATGACCCCATGAGTCATAACCAGGTGACTAGTGTAATGGGCCCAGGCCTTGTGGCCTAAACACGCCTGATGTATCGCAAAAGGCATCAGGCCTCCTGCACCTTTTTTATATGGCGAGAATGCGCCAGCACCCCATGTTAGTTTTCGACTGCTCAAGTCATTGCCTGTCCCCCGATTATCATGTAACCGCTTAAGGGATCATGACGACATTTGGCAGAGAGATAGATGGCGGGGATGCGCCAGCACCAGTCAATTTTCTGACAGCTTTTGCTACTGTAGCACTTCCTGTTGGAAATTTAAGTTTTCTGACAAGACAGGTTGATTATCTCAAAATCCGCTAGTATGAAATTTGGCATAAAGATGTATGGCAGGGATGGATACACTGACAATTTTTGTTTTGATTCCACCACCCTCATGGCCGCTTTAGTTTTTGACAAGACAGCTAGTTCTTGTCCGTCGATCATCTAAGTACTTAATGGATCATGTTGTGTATCCTAGAGGCATTTTGTTTACAAGTATTACTCCCTCTTAAGGGAATGTTGAAATTAGGGGCACCCACTAGCATCTGCCACGTGCAGTGACAAAAAGGGTGCATACCAACATTCTTGTTCCTTAATCACTATTCATTGGAAAGCATGCGTGAATTTTTATTTCTTGTCTGGGAGGGAGCTGATGTTTTGTCTGCTGTACTGTTGTTGGCTCACGGAACACTGAAGACCTACACTATCTAAAGAGAATGAAACCTAACATGTACATTCCCTTGACTGTATAACTGAAGCATAATTTAAAAATATGGGTGGTTGCATTTTATAGTTCAACGTAATGGGTGGTTTGAGAAATAAAAGAAAAATATGGGCGATAGGTAAAAAATGGAAGTGCCTTCCGCCCTCCCTTACTTATTTTACTGGAACAGCCCTAAGCATGTCCCCAACATTTTGTCATTAGTTTACAGCATAGATCATAAATGTTGTCTGACCGATCGAAAATACCCGATAACCAGTTGGAAATGGCACGACCATTCATTGACTGCATGATTACTCATAGGTTGTATAACACTGATAATTGAAGATGAGTAGTTATTGAACTTTAGATTATGGACAATGGAACCAGTCTACAATGAACATGAAAGTTTTCTCACATTCTATTTTCACCCGGAGATGTGCCCTGTTGATTCCCGTGTCATCCCTACTACAATATTTTCATTCCTCTTGAATTTCTAGAGCGATGGGGCAATGAATTGGTATGGCCACCAGAGAACATGTCGGACACCTGGTGGTCGCCGATCATCCAAAGACAGAAGTGCTCACTGCTACAGTATCACCGGTCATAACGGAATGACCTGTCAGTCTCATTGCCCTGCCACATCTGTACACCACACTACTGTGCCACCTTTCGCAAGTTTTCCTGTACGTCATGACGTGATCTGGAGTGAATGTAAAATTGGCTTGTCAGTTTCTTAAGATTTGTGTGGATATTGAATGGCCGCTATTGGCCATCCTTGCTACAGGAAAAAAGCATTTTGTTGCTAGAATCAAATCGGCTTACAATTGTACATGTATCTTTCAAAGTAAATAGAACACTCTGAGCTTTTGACAGAATTTTGACATTGCGTTAGTGTGCCGTGTTGCTGCATTTCATTACTGCACAAGCCTATTTTAATGATGGCTGAATTTCATGAAAATTTTGTACACTGTACCTTGCTGTTTCGATCAATTGAGGCTATTTTCCTGCATGTGGCTGGGTACAAGAACAGGCAATAAATCTTTGACATACATGTAAGATCAACTGTATTACTGCTTTGGCTTTTCATTGCTAAGTAATTCTGTAATGTAACCATTTACACTTTGTTTCAATATCTTTCAGTCATTCCCGATGACTTATACCCCTCCGGCCTCCTTCCCTCCTTCCATGACCCCGTGGATGACACCGCCGCATGTGACGGGCACTCCACCGGTATGTAATGCTTTGTCCCTTCACATTGTTTCCAACTGTTGATCACCATCTGAGAGGAGTTGCTGACTAAAAGAGCACCGTTTTTGTAGTTTACTGTTCAAGGATTGAGTTTCCCTCGGTGGAATGGATAATCATTACAGTCACCTTCCTCATCTTATAAGATCGGTAACGGTAATGTACCGCGTGTTCAAGTTTGCCTTTCTTGCAGTCACAAATTGTACATCAAAATCACACGTTGAGTTGAATACTACGTTTAATTGTCTATATACATTTTGAGTGCAGCGGATTCCCTCAATGCCTCCCCCTCCCACCCCAGCAGAGGATCTCATCGAAGGTGATAACGAGGCTCTGTCAGCCATGTTGATCTCATGGTATATGAGCGGATACCACACTGGGTATTACCAGGTGAGCTAAAAGAATATGAAGTGTGCAAACTAACGTATGCATCATCATTAGTAAGTATTTGCTAGTCAGGTATATTTAAGTTTTGGAGAAAATACCTGTTAATTGGTGATTTTCAAAAGTATGGGAAATATTTCCAGTTGAAATATTTCCACTGTTCTAAATTAATAAGTTTATTTGAACTGTTATGTCAGTCAAAACACAGTGATAGTTAAGAGCTGTGTTTTGTTAGTCAAAATACTAATATGTAGTGGTTAATAATTGTGTTTTGCTTACTTTCATGCATGGTGCGGCATAAGCAAAGAGAGGTTTGAAGGCTTATAAGTTGTCTGGCTTAGTAGGCTCTCTTATCACGCTCGTCTGTTTCCAGGGTCTGAAGCAAGGCAAAAGGCAATCATCTCAGGTGACATCAACTACTCAAAATGGAGACGATAAACATTCATGATGTGCTTTTGCGACAGTTTTCTACAAGATATTTGTTTGTGATGTATCATTGGACAGTGATGTAATCTGTAACTTAGTGCATCCTGTGAAGTCAGGTGTTGAGGAATGCAGTTAGGGCTGTATGAGGTGTGGTCCCCCACTTTCCTAAGCAAACGTCCTAAACAATAGAGAACATATTCACACAACCCAGTGAGATACTGAGTTTGTTTGAAACTCATGTCTGTTGGGAGGGAACCAATCCTTCTGTCATCACCCATATTTGATATAGTGTAGTTTGTTGTTAAATTTTTTCATCTTGAACCTGTGCTGAAATTATTGGGCTATGTAAAACTCAAAATAAAATGTCTTGAAACCATTTCTTGGGGCTTTACTGACGTAGTCATCACTCGAGAGGGGAGGGGGCTTGGAAAAGATGCTGGTTTGGGACAGGGGGAGGAGGAATAGACTCACCATGACGTCATCGTTGGGAAACTGGTTCACATTCTAAAAGAATTAACTAATTCCAAAACCGGGACCTGCTCTTTCATGCTTCCAAGGTTTGATTACATTTCATTAGACTTACCTTATAAACATGTACACAGACAAAAGACAGACCTACTACATCACTGCCTATCACTGGCACATTACACTAACGAAGCGCATAAGGTCATGATAGACCGGGATCCCAGAGTTTTTTTGGGCATGAAAAGGTAACCAATTTTCTTTGGTGCCACAGTGCTCTATGGGTATCCTCGTACTTGGAAATGGTCGTCTGGCAAGTTTGCTTTGGTGGGTGTGGTCAGGGGAGAATGACACTCAAAAATTGAGCTAGATCAACTTTTCTGGTAACCACTTCAAACCGCCTTGGAAACCTACGTATTCCACTGTATCAAAATTGGTCACTGCCTGACAATTTCAGTGGTGGGGAGTATCGTCCAGACGGTTATCAACGTGAAAAAAAAACTGAGCTAGATCAATCTAAGAGGTAATCGCGTGAAACCAGTTGCCGCAATATTCACCGTGAGCTCAGGTATCACGAATGAATACTGTCAGACAAACCTAGTGGTGGGTTAGCCCCGCCAGACACTCCCAAATACCCGAGCTGAGCTAGATCAGCCCATCAGGTAACCGTTTGAAACTAATTGCACGATGTTCAGCATCACTGTACATGACACAAGTGTTAGATGCCAGACAATTTCAGTGGTGTGGTGCCCCTGCCAGACAATTATCAAAAAGGGTTAAAAATTGAGCTAGATCAATCTAAGAGGTAACTGCTTAAAACCAGTTCCAAAATATTCATCGTTAGCCCAGGTATCACGAAATCTAGTGGTGGGTTAGCCCCGCCAGACACGCCTAAAGACCTGAGTTGAGCTAGATCAACCAAATCGCATGAAACCAGTTGCAAAATATTCGCCGTAAGCCCACCAGGTATCAAGAATAAATACTGACAGACAAATCTAGAGGTGGGTTATCCCCGCCAGACACGCCCAAGTACCCGAGTTGAGCTAAATCAACCCACCAGGTAACCGTTTGAAACCAGTCGTCCGATGTTCAGCATCAACTTGTGGCACAACAGTAAGATGCCCCAATCAGACAAATAAAGAGTCGAAACATAATTGATTATAAGCCCATTCACAATGAATAAGCATCGAGGAACCAGCCACTGAGTTCGTAGGTCATAGGTTACCACGCAAGGTGAAAGATTTTTCTGCGTAAGTTTACGTCAGGGTATGAAAACCATAAACATCGCGCCTGATGCAGCGACCTCACACTAAGTCCGATGCGAAAACAGCGGAATACTCCACATGATTCACTATTAAAAGCAAAACCTAAAAACCTGTCGGAGACGGATAGCACATTAATTTTGTTTGCACGAATTTCGATTTTTCGTTGTCCTATTTTACCAGTCTAAGTTGCGTCCATCTGTTTTCGGACGAGTCATTTGATGCAACTGCTAAAAGGAATAATCAAAATGCCGTCGTTTCCTGTCTTCTGCGTTATGTATGTGCGCCAACTACCTTCATTTCACACAGTGATTAATGACTGTACTTCGGGAGCAAGTTTTCGGTTATACAGAATTTGTTAAATGCACGACACTTTTCATTGTTCACAGTCTTTATTCCGTTACGTTCGTACTTTCGGACTTTCGCTTTAGAAATGTTATTTTTCATCACCAAGTTGGAGGACTTCCTATTCCGATAATAGATAATAACATCGAGGTGATCATCAGGCTTACAAACTTTAACATTGTCCCCTCCTCTGGGTCCCACTTTCAAGTGGAAAAAATGGCTAGCAATGTGATTGGTGGTATTCCTATCTATGTACGTTATGTAGATGATATTTTTGTTTATCATGTCGTGAACACATCCACTACCACAAGAAACTGCCGGAACACCGCATTTATCCACCTTCACTCTTATAAGGCTTCTATTGTGAGAAGCCTGTTTTGAATGAGCAGCAAACAGGGTTGCGCCGCACGTTACACTTTTTTAAGTGTTCTATATTTATTGAAGGATACACAGAACATACAAAGAAATAATATAACAAACCCAGAAACCGCGAAGCATTATATCTGGGTTGTAAAACAATTCATAAATGAAATTTATATACATAGAGGTATATACAATTAAGTAGTATCTAAAATAAGTATTCCAATACTTAGATATGCTATTACAGATATATAAAAACAAAAATATGTACAGATTCATGTAGGGAAATCAGATGCAACAATACTGATTAACGGTACATAAAAATTTGCTAACCTTGCTTAGGAGGAATTCTTGAGAACGAAGTCAAGGTTAGGACTACCATTCAGTAATAATGTAACTCTAGTAGGGATATTATTACAAGAATTGAGAGCGTTAACAATTGATTGGTTATCATTGAGTGCACGAAAGAGTGAGTCTCTCAGGGATTCGATGAGGGGACATTTGAAGAAAATATGAGGATAAGATTGATGGTCACCACCTTTACAGTTTGGAGAGACATTACTAAAGTTGTGCCTCAACTTGTCAGAGTTGAGGAAAAGGCCACATCTTGATCTGTACAATACTATTTCGTTATCGCGGGTAAGGGAGACTTGAGTCAAGGGTGTTGAGTTATCAAAATTATGAAAAACAGTTCTAAAATTATTTTTTATACTCGTAAAAGAGTTGCTTTCCTTAACAGAGACTGGAAGAGAATTCCAGTTGTTGATGCACATCATGACTGTAGACCTTCTGAATGCCTGACTGAACGACGGAGGAATTGCATATGGGGTGGAGGATCTCAAATCACTACGATGGCCTTGTCTAGAATATAGATCAAATATTTTTTTACAGACACGTTGTTGACATTGTTTATTACCTTGAAAGTAAATGTGGTCATGTGAAGATTGCGTCGAGTAGACAGTTTGGGCCACTTGAGACTATTCAAAACCTTAACACTATTGGATCCCCTGTAAGCTCCGGTTATGAGTAAGGCGGCTTGATATTGTAACTTCTCCAAATGTTGGAGTGCACCCGTATTGGCAGACTGATATATAATATCACAATAATCAATGTGTGGAAGTATAAAGGATTTGAACAAAACTTCTAAATGTGTGGAATTCAAATGACGAGAGACAAGCTTAAGTGGGTTAATTAGTTCCTGAGTTTTTTGTACGAGCTCCCGAACGTGAGGGGTGAATGAGAGTTTTTCATCTAACAGTATACCCAGATGTCTGTACGACTATTTTCTAGGAATGATTTCATCATTAAGTTTAAGGTCATAAGACGGGTCAACAAGGAAGAGAGCATTAATAGATTTGGAGAAGGTGAGGTCAACGCTTTTTTCTGGTTTAAAATTCATTCTCCATTCTTGCGACCAATAGCTTAGTTTATTAAGTCGTGTTAAAGCTGCAAAGAACATTCAGGGCTGCTCCCTGCGAAGGGGTAAAAAAGCGCCGTGTCATCTGTATAAAGGTATGTGCTACATGACAGGTTATCAGAAAGGTCATTAATATAAACCAAGAAAAGAAGAGGGCCCAGTACGCTACCCTGCGGTACACCTGCGTTTACAAATCCAGGAGGGGGTAAAGTTGAAAGTACGCCGTCGACACGAACACTGTATGTTCTTTCGGAGAGATATGAGTTGATCATGTTTAAAAGATTACCAGTAATGCCATAGGATCGAAGTTTGTGAAGTAGAAGGTCGTGAGGGACACAGTCGAAAGCTTAAGCTATATCTAGAAAAATGGACCTGACACTCTCGCCCTTCTCAAAATGTAAATGAATCTCATGTACTATTTCAACAAGTTGTGTCACGGTGCTGTTCCCACGCAAAAAAAAAACAAATTGACGATGATAGATCAAGTTGTCTTGTTTGAGAAATGTAAGAATACTTTGAGCAATGATCTTCTCGAAGATTTTGGACAGAGTGTTAAGTCATTTGGGCGATAACTTGAAATTCAGTTTTGGAGCCTTTTTGTGTATAGGGACCATAATTCCATGTTTCCAAGAAGACGGATCAATGCCTAGCTGAAGAAGTTTGTTAAACAGATTGGTCAGGGGCATGGTAATTTCGTTGGCAATCATTTTGATCATCTTGCTGGTTATTAAAGCTGTGCCATCATTTTTATTGGGGTCAATTTCATTGAGACACTTCCGGACATCAGTTTGATTAGCCGGGATGTCAGACAGTTGATTGAGACAACGTTCACGAAGAAAGGGAAAGTTACTTACTTCAGTTGGTGTAATGTGGCTTTTGTTCGTGAAAAATTTGAGAAACAAATCACACCTGTCACTACTACGTGAGGCTAGGTTACCATTATAGTTGATGACAGGATAGGATTGCTGTTGGCTGCCGCGTATTTTATTGATGATGTTCCAGTATTCTTTGGAATTCTTGCTTGCTCTGTTAATTTGTTGAAAAAGCTTGTGTCGGTGATTAGCTTTGGCTTGATTTATTAAAGTTTCAACCAGACGTGACTGCTCCTTGTATCTGTTGTAGATTATATTGTTGTTAGATCTTCTGAAAGAGCTGTAAAGTCTGTTTCTTGTGCGGATTGCCCGTTTAACATTGTTGTTGAACCACGGTTGGCTGTTGTGTTTAATTATCTTTTCAGTTGATGGGATGTTGTTTTTTAAGATTTCATAGAGAGTACTAGTGAAGAGTGAAACAGTGTCATCAATGTCGCCAGTCTTCAATATGGAATCCCAGTCAGTGTTGGTGATATCCTGACGCAGTTACACTTGTTTGCGTGACTTTCCTGTTACCCCCCTTCGTTAGTCATTTTTTGCAGTATTTCACACCCGACGTGTCTCACTGGTGTGTGTCGTCAGTTTATGCTCTGTGGTGGCATTACTGCGTCATTTTATCTTCACTTGAGAATGAAACAAGTATGTTTCGAAATATCGTGTGTCTTTTAATTATGTCGCTAGGTCAGTTACTGTATCTATGTTCAGTTGAGAGTAGAGTTTTGTTCCGAAAGTACGAACGTAACGGAATAAAGACTGTGAACAATGAAAAGTGTCGTGTATTTAACAAATTCTGTATAACAGTAATTAATGGCAAATTTGGCAAAAGTGATCAGTTTTGGGCAATCTACAAACCGATCCCACAGAGAACTCCAGATATGCGTCAAGAACAATGACGTCAGTGGCTATATATCAACATTTTCCCGACTATCCTAGATGTTTTCTTTCCCCAGAACCGCCCAAACTACGCCAGATGGGGAACATTGTTTTACAAAAAGTTAAAATTTGCAGACCAATACTAGGTGAAGTGTTGAAAAACGGTGCGTTCTTAGTGCTACGTACGAGGAAGAGCTTCAGATCGGCTGTTGACCTCTCTTTGGAACAGTCCGTATTTTTTATGTTTGATATGTTGTTCTCCAAAAAGGCTGAAAAACACCTCTGCGGCATTTGATATTAAAGGAGCATGCCACCCAAAAAACAACCTAATTTTTATCAATTTAGATCGAGTAGTTCTACTCCATGACGACACGTTCGGTTGCGTTACCTGACACCTGACAACAGACGGAGGTGTTGAAATTATCCAATGATGTCATCGGTTTCACACGCAGTCTGTTCAGCAGTTCACAACACGGGTTACTGGTGTCAGCTTATCGCTTGAAGTCATCGTTTAACACCAATAAATCGTCAAACTTCGATGTAAAACCCTTAATAATACACCGTGTTGTTTTATTTCGCTCTTACGGATTTATTGGTATTTGGACACATCGTAGCCTACAAAGTTCGGCAGGCCAATAAGGACCGTAGCAGGAGTTTGGGGTCTGTTCGGAGATAATTTCGAAGTATTTTCCGTGAGATACAGACATGAGAACCTAGATCTGTGTTGTTTAGACTTGTGATTTTTTGAGTTCTAAACACAAAACGCTTGTTATCCTGGCCAGTGGCTCGGAGCCCGATCAGGCCCATCGCGGCCGGCCGGATTGACTCGTTATCCCGGCCAGTGACTCGGAAACTAATCAGACATCACGAACATAAACCAGTCAAAGTTCATTGGAAACTAAACTTTCAGTCAAGAAAATACTATACTATAGTGAGCCAAAGTAATGTGCACGCGATTGTGCTGGTGAATTAGCCACGAAACTGCAAATCTACTTGTCGGGAGCCGCGCGAATTCTGTTTCCGCTTTGGCCACAGCACCCGGTCAGGGCAGAAGTTGTACACTGACAATCATTATTTGAGTAATGTAAATGTAAATAAAGATTCCTCTAACAACTGGCCGTGGGATGGAAATCGAGTTGTTTCACAACAGTTTCTGCCAGCAAACACTAAATTAGCATGAGCTCACACGACCTCGGTGTCCCGTCAATTAGTTTTATTGCACCTAAAGCCAGTAACGCAGTGATTTATTCATTGCTGGCTTCTCAAATCATTTGCACTCACGAACACTCCAAAGGCATTACAAACTGCATCTAATTAGACAGACATCAGTTTTATATAAGTATTGGTTAGGGTGAGAATTATTCATTTTGAAACAGAACGCTCAGTAATAAAGGACAACATGGCAACTCGCAATCCCGACTTACTAGGACGAGCTAGAGCTCATCAGTCCCGACTTCGCTGGTGGATCGTTAAGTTTTGCAGGCTATCAATTCGAACAGGAATACAGTGATGAAGAAATACTAGAGAAGCGCCGTGAACAAGCTCAGACAACGGAACGTATGGAGTTATTTGGTAAGCCTGCATTGGTCAGGCACTGTCGACGTCTGCAGGCCACAGACACGGAGATGTTTCACGGCCTCACTTGCTATTTACAGCGTACATTTCATTCTTCACTACCATGAGCCACTTCCTAAGCATTTCGGACTCTCAAGGAAGTACAAAAACGATATAACCGGTTTCTTCGCAGTTTCATAGTTTAGACAAGCGGGAACGATGCACCGCAACATAGCGGCATTCACCCTACATATGAACCGCTTCAAATAGGCTTCTTCGTTTATCAGTACGCAAATTTGCGCATGGGAGTTTTACTACGATTTCATGTTAAGATTCGTCGACAGATCCGATTTCGAATATTGCGAGATGGACACGGAATCGGCGTACATGGTTATATCCGGTAACTGTCTACAGGGCGTGATTAAACCATCTCTGGTTTCCGCGAACGGACATACAGGGAAGAAAACGAAGCCTGCGACGCACGCAAACCCGGCTTATTGAAATTGGAATTTGAAGGAGACTACTGCATCGCCCTTTGCTCTAAAACAAGTGGGCGGACGACGGTCAATCTCATTTTAGCTGTAAAGGAGTGCAAAGACAAAGAAATGAAATTGACAAGGCGAAGTATCTCAAAGTATTACAGACAGGGATAGTTATACGCGACATCTGTTGTTGAGTTGGGTGATTATCATCTTTCATGGGTTATACGCGACTTCTGTTGTCAGGAGATGAGAACAAACAATATGCAACAACGACACTCACTTAATTGGCGGACGCGAAATAAGTTTTGTTCTTATTCAGCAGCGTCATCCCTACTTTGTTGAACAAACACAACATCTTTTTAGGGTCAGAACTTCCGGGTGATGAACGGTGCCACACCCTAACCTGCCTGTTCACGTCAGCAGTCACGTGATTTCCGATTCGAGCTTCCGGTTTACCGACCACTTCCGGTTACATGTATGACCTTGACCTTGTGACCTTGGATCGAGATGCCTTTCTAACGGGTCCTATTATGTAATGAGGTATGACGTTATTGACACTTCCTTCCGGTAGGCGTATGACGTCACTTCCGGTTGCACTCGTGGAACTTGACCTTTGACCTTTCACCTATGACCTTTGACCCGAGACCCGCAAAAAAGCTCAATCCGCTGAGAATTTTTTGCACACATAATCTACATGTTCGTCCTGGGCCCAGAACTCCGACAGTTCACTACTCCGATTCTGTGATCACGACTCGTTCTCAAGCAGAGGCAACATCTGGGGCACGGCTACGGCGACCAATGGCGGTTTCAAATGAAGAAGACTAAATGGGACTCCCTGATTTCGTGAGAAGTGGCAATGACAGGTGACCAAGTAACTTCATTTACCGTGTGCGTGGCGCTGTGATTTGATCTTGACATGGACTTGATGAATAGTCATGGTTGATAATTCATCAGTATTCCTACTTCATATCATTTTAAAATGCAAGTGCGTACTCATTTTAAGACATGCGGGCAATTTAGCATGCGCGTGAAATCTGACTTGGGTTTCTAGTTGTGCTGGCCAGCTGAAGACGGTGGTCACTGTCTACATGGAATTCAAACCAAGTGTTTTAGTGCCCGGGTGTTGTTTTCGGTATAGGTGCATCTAATAACCGAAATATCGTTTATTTTTTGCATGTAAAAGTTTAAATATCACATCTGAGTTTGAAAGTTTAGATATTTTTGTGGCGGTGAACCTTCGAATTAGTGGGACGTTCCCATTTGAGCGGTGTAAGCAGTTTAAGTCAAACGCAAAAATACAACCAGATAAACAATTTTCTTAAGTCATTCACCGACTAAACTTTACATTTCCCTTTGAGTATGCAATGAGGTGTAATCACTCATTTAAGCATGGCTGATTTGAAACTTTGGCAGGGGATAATGCGAGAATGTTCTCTTCCCCCTAATTAAGCTGAGTCAAAGGCCATGCAGTAAAAAATTTCCTCTTTTTTGTCATGGGTCATTCCAAGCCCTGCTTTATTAAAACAGTTTGTTTCCTCGCCCTATCCTCCTCTGTCATTGTACGTTTGAAAATGGTTTGATAGTTGTAATGGCGTACTTAACGTCATTGCTGAATACTACAGCGACATTAGTTAGTTATCGAATCATAAAGACGCAATTTCAAACCGGAACTGCGGGTTCTTCTGAGGGTTGGTTGTAATGCCGTGATATTTGTAGAGGCTGGACGGACAAAAGGGAGATATACATCATGATGACGGGTGATGATTGAGGAGGTAGGGTAAAAAGTGTCGAATTTCTGGATGGCGTAATCATTTGAACGCTCCCTTGGGTGCAATTCAGCCGTGCCTTCTTTAAAAAAGTTAAACAACTTTTGATTCAGGCCAGTCACTGGACCCGTCGTGTTCTACGGTGTTACTTGAAGTAGGCAGTCCAGTGAGAAGTTATAAACAGAAAATTCTAAGTATTGTCTTGCTATATCGCACTCAACCGGGCCGTAGAATATTTCGTGACAGGCGTCCATTGGAAAAGAGCGTGCTCCTAATCGCGGAGCTTAGATATACACACAGCTCGGACCGGGTACATATCAAAAATGTGTTGTCCATGTCATTTGTGTTTTCAGGTGCAGCATTTTACAAGCATGATTGAAGATCCCTTTTTCGGTCTAAGACAAAACAGTTGGCCATTCCCGAGGCAATATATTTATTGTAATCTTTCTGCGATAAGCCATTTCAAGTCAAAAGTTGAATACCCATGGAATTTTTATTATTACAACCCACCACCACCATCACGAAATACTACTGAATCAGATGTATGTTGATCACCGGAAGAAAGAAGTTGTCCCAGCTGGTCATTAAAGTGGTCAGGGCACCTTCAATGGTGGTGGCTGATTAGGTTCTGGCGAAGACAATTTTTCCACTGACCTTTTTTCCGTCTTTCTGCACAGTGGCATCCTAGAATAAAGCGTAACATGTTGAATTCCAAGTTTGAAAGGCATTTCGCCACTGTCGGTGACTGCTCGGCAAAATAGTTCATGGAGCGCCTCCTGTCAACGTCAGCTCAGAAGTCAATCTTACAGATGCTGGGACTTTTGTCCACTACAGGTTTTCAATTATATGTTGCAATGTCTTGCCTTCACTGTTTTTACAAATCATACTGGATTCTAAAAGAATTGTCTTCTGGAGTCAAATTGCTCGTTTATCGCCTTCTAACAGCGAGCTTATTTCCAAAACACAATTGCAAGGCCATTTGTGCTGTACATGTACTCCCCTATATTTTGCTAGACTCGAAAATCGCTCGTCCTCAATTCCCTACGTTGACCGATTGGGACATCTCGGGTATTTTAGTACCCTGATATTATTTCTCGAAGGTGTTTCATATCTGCACGTTCACCAACTTCAGTCAAAACAGAATGTCATGTGACAGTCAAAACAGCCGGAGAATGTCATGGAAAGCAGCGGGATTTCCCTGTGATAACAGGCTTAAATAAGAGGTAACAATAGGCCTACTAGTGACACCAGACGGGAGGCACAGAATCGAGAATGACCTTCGAGTACGACTTTTCAGGCCTGCTGGGCTGAAGTCATGATTGATTTTAACGGTCTCTTGATCAAAATCCCTTTGCAATGAAGTTCGCACCTGCGCAGATACGGCGCCTCAGGTTAATAATTTGAGGTTAAAAAGCGTGTTTGTACTCAAAGTGCATTTGTTCTCGATTCCGTCATTCGGCGTTAGTGGACGTTATTGTCCGTTTGCCGTCATTGAAGTTCCACAGTATCTGCTGATGGCCTCTTAACATGTATGAACGACTGTACCATCCAGTCCTCCAAAAACAAAACAAAACAATGCTCTGTCAACCCTCAAAAGTTTGCAGCAAATTTTGAAAACTTACACTGTTTGCTATACGGGAAAGCCTGTCCTTGGCGAGTTGCAATTATTGGAAAGGACATTCCATCAATAATTATAATAGTCTTTCTGTAACACCATTGGTATGGGATTGTAACTGAACATTATCCCTAACACTCAAACCCGGGGCCAAGAGTGTATTATCAGGGGACAGAACGAGACTAGTTGCCATCCTTTTAAGTTCCCGGGGTGTGTGATTCTGAGACTAGTCTGAGTTCAGGGAGTAGTTATTGGACGCTCCGTTTGTCGGCCTATTTGGTACTTCATCTTACCACTTCCATCTTATTTCCGATAACGGTTCTGACTTGCTCAAGAAAGATACCGTTGCTGTAACTCTGCGTCTCTTTCCATTTGCCGTCTTTGAAGTCCCACTGTATCTGCAATGAAATTCCATTTCGCTCAGTGAGTTAAAGAAGTTACACTAAAGCGTAGCGCCACTGCGGTCTTGTCCTAAAAATACATGTACAGGGTAGGCATATTGTATCTCGTAAAACCCTGCTGTAGCGTGCAAATGAGGAGTGACGTCGCTGGCATCCACATCGGAGGCATGCAGTCATTATGAATTTTGATGTTGTATATAAATGGAATAAAGTGTCTAGTTTTATGTTTTATGTCTTTTTTACTTTTGATAGCATTAGGATCCACGCATTTGAAGTGAGACCCATCCAAAATCGCCACAGGCATAACCAAACCTCTGCACCCTACTGCGTCTGTGTAATTTAATCCTCGATCCACGGTTCTCCATAATGCAGCACAAAAAGATGCGAACAGAAAATAAACACAAAATCCCGCAGCCATCTTGGTTGCTACGTTTTAAACATAATGACTGTGTTTTCAAACAATATTTTATGGTAAGCTCTCTGGATCGATACATTTAATTCTATATCAAAGTGAAAATGTCAAGCTGTTCTGGGAACGTTTGTTTTTTGCTCATGCTACTTAAAATTACCTGACTGGCGTGAAGAACACTAGCTCACAAGCATTTAATGTCTGCTTTACGGTCTACGAGAAATAACGTATACATTTAGCCCTGTCAGTGACTGTCGCGCAGCCAGCCAGCGGGGCGGCGGGTGCAAAATTGTTGGCAATAGGTGAAGGCCAGTCTGAGTGGCAACATACAGACATTTTGCAATGAATAGGGTCAAGGTCAAACGCAAAAATGCGATGACGATCGACCTGAGGAAAGTCACTGCAATGGGCATGGCGAGGCAAAGCAATGTTGTGCCCGACAGCAGTCAGTGACCAGGTAGATTTCTAAACGACAAACTAATTTTTGTTCTAACTCAGAGACAGCACACGCCTTGGTCTTTACAGGTTGAGGTAGTAGTCGTTTGAGCAAATGAGAAACCAATGAAATCTGAAGCAGATGTCCTGTCACAAGGTGGCGGTGTGGCTGCACAGAATTCGTGAACTTGTGTCGATATTTTAGAACATTCTAAAGGTGTCATCTAAGACCAAAAGTTGCTTCCGTAGCGTAGATGTCCCATTAATTCACCTTACAACTGTTTTTTTGTTCTTTATTGGTATCTGGTGTGAATTAGACCAAACAAATGTCACTGTGTAACGTTTGTGAGTGACAGCGCGAAACGCTGCCTCGAAATACTCAGGTATTGCCATTCTCATGTAAAGTGTAGAAGACCAGCACTCACTAATATGTTACGATGTCTAAGTCCAAAAAACGTAGTTGGTTCTGGTCTGTAACCCGACTGGTTTTGAGACCTGCGCACAACTACTAAAGAAAAACACTCGCTCCTACCATGAATACAAATTTAGCTTTCTAATAAACAGGTATCTATATTGTCGTATAAAAATGTGGTGGCAACTAATTCGTTATAAGAATTCAGGCATTAGGCCTATGTAATATGACTTATGGAAACAATTTCCCGAGCGTTGGTGTCTCTTACTATTGGTCTTGGGCGCACTGCACTCTGCCAGCGCTTTTCGTCATTCTTGTGGTTTAGAATATTTGAAGGTTCTTTCCCAGTTACTAGGAATGCCGAATATTACTTCGTTTACCATGTAGAAGCTATGTTGAATGGTGCACTCACAGCGACACCTCTTGTAACACTGAGAAAGAGTGTATTAAGTGCACCTACCTTTACGACGCTTCCGTCCATCTGATTCTCGACGACTTCTTTCCCCAATTCGAATTTCTTGTCGAATAATTCGCTGACTGATTTATATGACAGCTTTTTACCTTCCATCTGGAAGACTGATAGTGGTCTATTTTTCTTCATCTGTTCAAACTCTTCGCGGGGCACCCCTGTAGACATGGATGTAGAACTAAACAATATCCCGTGCGTGCTGGGAGAGATTTACAGCAAGGTGTGAAGCACTTCCACCTGTTTGGAAACGTTTTTCGCTGCTGGTGATAACGACTAATCAGAAGAAAACATTTATTTTTCAAATGGTACTCTCCTACTTATGAAGTTGGGTGCAGCAACACTCTGCCCCCTCCACACACATACACACCGCAAGCCTGAGCGCAATTCTTGACAGTTTCACTCGTTCAAAATCGCCCGATAGAGGTCGAGGCATATGCACACGTGTGTAGGTAATGCAAATACTGAACACGTTTCTTTCAAAATCTTGGGCGCACTTTGGGCTTCGCTGTGAACACATTTCCATACTTTTCAAAGAAATTTGCACTCTGCAGACCACACGGTGCACAGTTGGTTTGTTTGAATTAGTAGCCTACAATACACGCTAAAACATGGCGTACCTCTGATTACGAGGGACAGCCTCTACAGCAGTTTCAGCTGTTTTGGGGACACGAAGTCTTATTAGCACATTGTAATTACCTACTCATACATGTACATGTAAGTAACGATTGCCTGGTGACTTCAACGGCACTCTGGAGTAACTTACCCAAAAGCTCGGCGCTTTCCTCTTCGTTAGTAGCACTCACAAATTTCCAGGTTCCATTGATGTGGTCCATGTTCTTGCTTCAAAGATCGCAGCAACAAGAGTCAAATAAGCACGATTATTGCTCTGAATGCGATGTGGTGTATAGCACGATGTAGACATACCTTATATATACGCTGACACACGAGTAGCGAGATCCGGGATGCTGGCTCTAAATTGGTTTAATTCACACATTAGATACCTAAATTTGGCATCTGCCGGTTGACTTATATAATGCAGACATTATTATGTAGGTCCCCAATTTTCTACATTTTTTTGAAAAACGGAGTCTGGGAGTTTGTTTCGTGCACATGCTGAAGAACTGGTATTCGACGCCATTCAAGTTTAAATAAATTGATTTTTTTCGATTAATGTTGCATACACTGCTGGGAAACATCATAATCGCCGCATCAAATCATGACCTATTGAAGACGAGTGAAACTATTTCTTAAAGAAAGCGTTCCGGGTATACACGAGAAAGCAGCAAAATACAAAATCATGCGAGAGCTCAGGATTTATTCCATGTATTTGGCCACAAGCAAACCACGTCGTTATCACGTTACCTTCCTTGGCGAGATTCTTACGTCAGCAAAGCACTATCGTGACATTTGTCTGAAATGGCTAGTAAGGCACGTACATGTAGGAAGGTAAAATTTATTCGGGGGGAGGGTCACAAATGAGTTTGACTTCGCCAAACTTCCCCCCTTTTCCTACTGCCATTAGGGCCTACTTCCGCCTCCTCTCCCCATTCTCTGGANCAGGGGCAAGGGGGCCATGCCCCCTCCCCAAATTCTCTCAGATTCCATTTGGCAGTTCGGGGGTGCAAATGTCTGACGGTCAAAATCCTCTGGCTAATACTCTGCTCTGACCTCCCTAACTCATAGTCTTGGATCCGTCCCTGAACTAGGCCTATACCTGTAGGCCTATAGCTGGGAGCTGGGTGTTCTGGCTCACTCAAGTGAACTATACCTGTATACTGAGCTGGGAGCTTGGTTGTCTGGCTCAAGTGAACTATACCTGTATACCTGGGAGTAGGCAACACGTAGCCCCTCGGTTGGCCAGTTAGGGGCTACAATACTTTCCATCGCTTTAATTCTGTACGAATTTCGTCCCGTGTATTTTAAACGGGCGTCAAAAATACATTCCACGCGTAAAACTATCACTTAAAAATGCACTTACTTTCTTCAGTGGTCCTTTCTTCTTCTACACACATCTTCGATGAAGCTTAGTTACGAGAATTAAGGTGACTTTGGCGAAGAATTCCAACTCCACTTTTTGGTCACATTTAACTTTTTAATCTCGCGCGTGATAACCACAAAGAATTTCAACTGAGTCACGCCTAGGCAAAGGCTAGCGCGAGACTGGGCGAAGCGCGTGACGCTGGCGCGTGACATTTGCAAAATAGCAAGGTATAAGGTGAAATTTGTAAGATTTATGTCCCTTTGACTTTTTATTCGTCAACTGCCTGATTTTGCGTAACTTCCTCAAAATGGCACCCTGTAAGAGAAAGTCGCACAAACCGCGACAGATTTTCATCCATTTCTTCAAATTATCTTGACTGAATCGACTCCAGACTTATGGTAAGTGTTAATTATAACTACATGTGCATATGTGCATGTTTCATTTGATTTTATTTCCTGTATTTTCAGGGCTCGACGTTATTAAAATCGCCAGGTCCCATTTAACCAAAATCCTAGATCGCATTTTCAAAATCCAACTGGCATTCATAAATGCCAGGTCGCAAATTTTTCCCGCCATTTTTACGCGCCAAAATTGATATTTTAGATCATCGAGAACATGTTTAGATTATACTCTTGCCTGTTGCGTTAAATACTCACAAATTTCAGATCGCAAAATTGACTTCGTTTATGCAGGTACAGCGTTACTGTTCTTCACGACTGCCATTGAAAGNCTGTAAGAGAAAGTCGCACAAACCGCGACAGATTTTCATCCATTTCTTCAAATTATCTTGACTGAATCGACTCCAGACTTATGGTAAGTGTTAATTATAACTACATGTGCATATGTGCATGTTTCATTTGATTTTATTTCCTGTATTTTCAGGGCTCGACGTTATTAAAATTGCCAGGTCCCATTTAGCCAAAATCCGAGATCGCATTTTCAAAATCCAACTGGCATTCATAAATGCCAGGTCGCAAATTTTTCCCGCCATTTTTACGCGCCAAAATTGATTTTTTAGATCATCGAGAAAATGTTTAGATTATACTCTTGCCTGCTGCGTTAAATACTCACAAATTTCAGATCGCAAAATTGACTTCGTTTATGCAGGTACAGCGTTACTGTTCTTCACGACCGCCATTGAAAGGCTCTAGAGCGCAAGGCAAGTTGCCGACGTGAAAGTTGAATCAGTGTTCTCTAACTGACACGTGCATTCGAGTAGCTAAGTTTGCGAAGTGAAGAGGGAGAAGATGTCCGATGAAAAAGAATCCGGGATTTTGCTAGGTCTAACCTGCTACTGTCTGTCATCAAACTCGTTAAAGATTCAAACTAACTCGGAGTGCAAATTCTCTCCACTTTTTGTTCGCAGCCCTAATTTTGCAACTTAACTCGACGTTCGAAAAACATCTGTCAAAGAATCCGTGAAACGATGTCATAACCGAATGACCTATTTGGATGCGCGGGAACAATTCAGTGCAAATTTCACTACAAAATATGGTACTTATGCTGTTTACGTACTCAACAATTATTTTTCCATGAAATGAATAGCCTCGAAATAATTCCCGACTCCCTCCGTGCGGGTTTCCATCGGGTAATGACGAGTTTGCTCCTCAATATACCTTCCAAGCGCGAGAAAAATAGGTCAGTCACAAAACGACACGCACGTGACTAGTGTTAACTTTCTTTCAGAGGTATGAAACAAAGCCGGGATTTGGTTTTTACATATTGAGAATAGACGTTTTGTTTGAAAACTGAGTTTGTTGCGTTTTCAGAGTGACACAACATATACAATGTAGGCTGCGTGTAGATTTTAAACCACGCGGGGTCGTTTGCAGTGCGCTGTGATGGGCGCTAGCCTAAACTGTGGGCGCTCAGTTGGAATTTCTCAAAAGTTGAGGGGAACGCTTAGAGGATCAGTGAGCGTTTATTATGAAACACTTCAAAGGTAGGGAGTAGGCTTGTGCGTGAGCATAGTCGTTAAACTGAGTGTTTGCGGTAAGACTGCAATGGTACAAAACGTTATAATAATACGATTTTGCGAGGCAAATTCCATTTAGTAGGGGTGAATTTCTAGAAACCGTTACCACCTACACTGTGCCCTATTTAGGCACCCGGAATGATTTTATTTTTAATTGTCCGTTTCAGCCGGAAGATTGTTTCTATTGAAGTCTGAAAATTTTACGGCGAGAGTGATCCTGGCTGCGAAAAGTTGCCAGTTGCCGGGGGGAGGGGGTGTATGAAGAGAAGAAAAAAGTTCACTAACCACAATTTTGCATCTAGTACCCATTTAGTTGCAATAGCTGGCTACGGGCTTAGAATAGGGTTTAGGGAACATCGACCTCGGGAAACACCGGAACAGGAATATGTTTGTTCCGGGTTATATCGGTCCCGGGGAATATCGTAAAGCATCGGGTCCTTTATAGCCGCCCGGAATCTACTGAGTTCACTTTCAAATAAACCACTGGCACCCGGATGCTTAACAGAGCCAAGCCGGTATACTCTTTCATTTAGGACTGTCGCTGTTTTCGTTCGATGTGCAGCTTTGAAGTGGTGCGCACGCGTGAGTTCACGCACTTGAATCGCATTTTACGTTGGCAACAAGGTGTGAAAAACAAATCATATTTCGCGCACGTAGTCCCAGAAACAAGTGTAAAGGGGTTTGAGAATTTCTTGGCAATTGAAATTAAAGACGTGGCCGTCGTTTGGCGATTAATAGGATTGTTATTTTCACATTGGTTGCCTTATGCCATAAAAACGAAACGCACATCTCCAAGTCACGATTGTCTGCTGGGACCGCTTGCACGCTAACAACGGGAACGAGCAGTCCCGCAGGGATATCGTAGTGGATATTTGGTACATGTAATAACGGACATCTTACGAGAAAAATAAACATATTTGTCTACCACAAAGTTTGGTAATTAAAACTAGCAGAAACACTGCTGTTATGTGACGTTTTATCACGTGTTATGCATGAGTGGCCCGAAACTTCCTTCGGCGATTCCGCAAACTTGCAAAAGTGCATGACGGCGACATCCCGTTGCTCCCAACTTGTTCGATTCTATAGCCCAACAACAAGTTGGGAAGTTTACCTCCGTAGACACTATCTTACACGACTGATTAACTCCATTCTGGCATTGATGGTTGGAGGGCCTGCGCTCTTTTGTTCGACAATTGCTCTAATCTCCGATAAGTTCGTATCTAGCCTGACTGGATTGGGCTGATGAAAATGAAAGTTGAGTTATTACATATTTGAGCTTAAACCAATAGCATTTCTGAATTCCTCGCCAAATGTTGATCATGTTCCGTTTTTTGAATCACCAAAATCGCCCAACTACAACAGAAGTTAAGACAATCTATTCTGTCCAAACGGCCCGTACTGGGTTTGACTGTGTTCATACGTGTTCGGTAATAGCGACAAAGGGCTGAGCTGGGCAGTTAACAAAAGAGCCAGCTGTTATCGCAGGTTCAGCACTCCTCACGTCTGGAAAAGTTACTGAACGACAGAACGCTGTAATGGGCCAAAAATGTTAGCCAATGAAACGCGTCAAAGATCGATTCTGCATATCGCATGTTCACGCCACTTACTTACTAGTCATCGGGAGGGCTGTTCTCGGCTAATGTTCTATTGAACTTGGATTTGGCAACAACCAAATAACGGTCGGATTATCAAGAGTTGCTTTGTACCATTGTTAGGTATCTGCCGAGAAGTGTAGCAACTCAGATCGCATTCGTTGGAAATTCCAGGTCGCATTTTGCGAATTGATACGAGATGACTAAAATCTCAGCTCGCATTTTCAAATTTTAGGTCGCAAATGCGACCTGCAGCTCGTTTTGTCGAGCCCTGAATTTTGAAATTCGTAACGTTTTATGAATGGGGATGCACTATCGCTCCTGTATGCCTGCGGCACCGAGGGGGGGTTGTATATTGCCTAAGCTGGGAGCTGAGTTGTCTGGATAACTCTAGCTGTGATCATGAGCAAGGAGTACTCCTTGCTGTGAGCTTACAGCTTACGCCATCTGCCTGAAGGCGTAAAAATATGAATTGGATGTACTAGGAAGCAACAGATCAACTCATTTGAGACTGGCTAATCACCTCATACCTTTCTGTCTGCAGATTAATTTTTTGCTCCAGTTTGTGGAAAGTTAATTTTCATGTTTTAAAAGTATACATGTACTATGAAAGGGTTGGGTTCCGGAATTCCTAGTACAATGCCGTTACTAAGACTCTTTCAAATCCTTTGTTAAAACACCGGTAGTCCAGTCTCCGGTGGCTGGGGATAAACGATACACAGGACGTTGCAAACATGTACTCGTGCAATTCAGTACATCACCGAGTGTTCAAATTCATCTCCCAAGAATCAAATTCTGCCCCCATGCCTACTGTACGTATACGTTGTGTTGTACATGTAAATGGATACGTAAGCCACCACTTGCTCTGTTTTTATGCACGGGAATTGCAAACAAAGGACTCAATTTTTGAAAAACGAAAATTTATTGTGGAATACTACTGGAAACTGAAAATGTCAAGAAAGTGCAAAGACAAAATAATGAGCAAAGTGTTGATTTCTAGACTTAATTCCTTTTTAATCTCCTGGTTGTGAATTTAAAAAGGAAATATTGTTCTTTAGTTAAAAAATCAACGCGATTATTTTCATTTGAATTGTGAATACTCAGCCTAGCATACTTTGCTATTTGGAGATCGGTTGATAGAGATTTTACAAATTTCAGCCTATAATTAAGTTCAGTTAAGTGCCATCAACTCTTACAAGACTTGCTCTTAATTGTCAACAAAATCACCAACAGAACGAACCAGTCAGTTTCGGCGCGTGTAAATAAAACAAACGAATTCGTTGTCAATCAAAACAGAATATCACAAGCTCACATACGTGTATCAGTGAGAGGCAACAGAAGACGATGCATCTCAAAGCCGTTTGGGTAAGCCCGAGAAATTATCGTAAACCCGACAGTCTGGTCGACATAAGCGAGTTTTTTACAAACAACTACTAGTAACGATCTTCAAAAGAAATACTATTCTGGTGGTACTGCGGTAAAACGTATCGACATTTTAGTAATTGCACCACCGGGAATGATCCTTCACAAACAGTGATCTTCAAAATTCCATCCTTTCGAGCATTTTTCGTTTGTCTTGACAGAGATGTGCTATGCACGAATTTTATTTTGTTTTTTTTTTCGAAGAATTTGGAATCTTAATCTTCTTGCCGGATTTATAGAGGGCAATTGCTCCGAACCGCCCGCCAAGAGAAGACATTGTCTGAAAGGGAACTCCTTGACATGAAAGGCCAAAATATAATTAAAAATGGAAAAGAGTGACAGTTAAGTTTGATCCTCCAAGGAGAGGCGTTTCTTAAAATAAAAGTTTCTATGATTTCACATATACAGGAAGATAGACAACCGATTCCATCATTGGTTCCTCTCTTCGTAAGCTGCCCCTTGCGACATAGTTATCAATAAAAACACGAAAGGGTGTATGGATGCCATGCATTTAACGTGTCGTCTCTAAGGGCTGGCTGCCTAAATACAGTATGAAAATATGTATTATTGATCAACACAAGAGCGTCATCTCTTCATTTATTCCTGACATTAATTAAGTTTGATAATTACTATCGTACGACCCCATCAGGAAGCCAATTAGCGCCAAAAACGTTACGTCTATTAGAGACAACATAGTTATTTAATTAGATAAAGCGACACAGAGTTCGACACTTCCACTTGCATACATGTAGAATATTCTACGGAGTCGCTGTGCCACGATAGCTTGGGGTTCTCGAAGTCTGTACAGCGCGGTCCCATCGGGGGCCACTTACTCAAACTAACATCAAAGGCTTATTCAAAAACACACCGGGGTCTAGTAAAAGTACAGGGTCCCTGTGTGCGGTGCGGGACAGGCTGGTAATCAATGGAGATTCGTACTAATCACGGCGATATTTTGGCGGAGTACGTGTACCAGATGCAATGGATTTCTCTCCAAATCCGACACTCGTATTTTCTAAGGGAATTTTTAAAAGCACTTGAAATATTTTTAACTAGCCAAAAACCATGCACTAGACATATGCATTCAAGATTATTTTTTTCTACTGTGGACCTTCACGCCGTATTTGAGCGATGAAGCGGATATTACTGGTCCATTTTTGATTGGAGGAATTCCCGTTCCAAAGCAACGCAGTTCTTAATTTGCTGTACCATTATTCCATTGAAAGCCAGGACATTTAAAAATTAACACGTGCATGTACCTATGTTCAATAAAGTTTGCATAGACGTCGAAGCGAAATTCTGCACGTTGTTGTCAATTGTACATTCTGATAGGGAAATTTTGTGATATTTAAGCTCTACTCATTTTAAAGTATAGCTTATTTTTATAGCAAATCTGTTCTATTTTGCTCGTTTAATGTGACCCACTGGGTTTAAATGTGCCCATGGGAATGCCTAAGGAAATATTCTAGATTAACCAATACGCGCTGCACAAGCACTCTAAATTTTCCAGAATGTGTTATTTTTTAACAAATCCATTTAAAATAACACGAAAATGTGCAACTTTAAATGCGGGATTTTTCCTTTTGAAAAGTATACATATAAACAAGATAGAAAACGTCAAAATATAATTTCCAGATGATACTATCCACAAAATATTTGAAAGCTTCTACAACTAAAGCAATTCGAGATGATTTGTTTTAAATACATACAATACGATTGGTTGAAAGTACACTTCACTTCTGCACTTCGAAATACTCAAGATAATATGCCATAATAGACGTTTCAAAACACTCACCTGCCACGTGCCGCGTAATTGCGGTGCGGGCCGATTTGAAGCGGGTAGTGTAATGCTCTACAAATACTGTTTGTTGTTGCCTGTCTCATGCAATGCCAGCTGTTTTGAAGACCATGCAGGGTTTTTTACATCATAAGATGGTTGCCGTCTACAAGCTAGGCAACCACTCTGTCAACAGCGAAACCTCCCATTTCGAAAACTTTGCTGGCCTACCACTGCATTGTCGCACAGCTAGCACTAATTTGGCCTTCGGGTTGTATGCTTGCCCAGGTTGATTTATCGGTTACGCGGCCAGCTGCCGACCCACCATTGTTTCGCCTATCCTGCACTTTGCAGAAGACGAACTTCTGGCACCGACAACGATGACCGATAAACAGTGCATTTATCGGGAAATAGAGAAAAAATTTCCAAAGCCGCTCTTTTGAAACCGGAGTCGAAATGAGCTCAAGTTCACCGGTGTATCCGCAAGCTGTCCGACTCCACAATGAAGTCTTAACTGAAGCGCGACATGTTTTGGGGCAAAGAACCGGCTCAGGCACTACCAGACAAGGGAAGCTCTTTTAAGTATCAAAACACACAAGTCAAAACAAGCATTCACCACGAACCCCAGTTGCAGGTACGAAAATGTGCCGCTTAATATTTTTTTCGTATTTGCATTCTACCTACGGGCCCTAGGAAAGCAAAAAGTATTGGGGGCACAAACAAATTCGACTTCGCCAAACTATCCCCGATTCCTTTCGCCACCACCTCTGCCCCTAAACTAAAGTTAGTCGCCGGTCAGCTCAGGTATGATTCATTTCAGATAGACTGCTTACCTCGTACGTATCCGTCAAAATTCGTTTTATTACGGTCCAGTTTCGGGAAAGTTTATTTTATCATGAACAATCTTTGCAGGATTTTTTTTTAAAGGTGAGGTCCCGAGATCAATGGTATAGTGCCTTTGGTGCTGTTTCAAATACCCTTTTGAAATACGACCAGTTGTCCAGCTTTTGGTGGCTGGGGAAATGATACAGTGCGTCCCAAACTGAAAATGTACACAAAGGAGTCCACGATGGAGATTCTGCGGGGACCTATAGTGAATAGTTACATGTATTTTTGACGTATTTGCGTCATATCAGTCATGACATGGTCCACATGCTCAGTCTGTGTAGTATGCACAGGAATGGCAAACAAAGGATTTAGTTTTGAGGAACAAAAATTCATTGCGCAATACAACTGGAAAAGAAAACATCAAGGAAGTGCAACGACAACCTTTCAAAGTTGATGAACAATGAGTTTAAGTTGAGTTATTTAAAGACTTAAACTTCCTTTTCGATCTATTACTTGCGAATTTAAGCAACTAATCTAGTTCCTATATCAATAAACAATTTTCTGTCATTAGAATTGTGAGAACTTTTTGAGGCACTTTTTAGAGCTGTGCGGCAGTCATCAATATCATAATTTACTGTAGTTTGCGATTTGGGGATCTGATGATAGATCGAATTTTCCCAATGTAAGCCTGCAACTACATGTAAGTTCAATGAAGCACCGTCAAGATTAACTTCTAATTGTCAAAAATCATGTTTTCAATCGGTAGACTTTGGTAGAATAGATACACAAATCAGAAACCAACAATTGATTCCATGAACAATGCATTTACCTTGATTTAATGACTCGATTTCTTTTTGATCTCCTGTTTGTGAGTTAAAACGACAAATTTTGATTCTGAGTCAAAAAGCAACACATTTACTGTCATTTGAATTGCACGTATATTTTTGGGAACTGTCTGAATTTCGTCAGTTTATTTGAGAGTTTTTTAGACAGGCTAAACTCGTCTCAGTGCACGATGTTCATTGGAGATCGGATTCGGTGGAGGATTTAGAGGGGGCCAAGGGAGCCATGGCCCCATAAAATTCTCCCAGATTCCATTTGGCAGCTCGGGAGTGCGAATGTCTGACGGGCGAATTCCTGGCTAATACTCTGCCCTGCCCCCCCCCCCAACTCAAAATCCTGGATCCGCTCCTGGGATTATAGAGCTTTACAACATCAGGCTGCAACTAAATTCACTAAAGCTTCATAAATTCCTACAAGATTGGCTTCTAATTGTCATTTTTGATCATTTCAGAGGTACCTATAACGGTTAAACTTGAAACTCAAAAAAACGCTGGAACCTTTGTTTATGATTACCAGTACTTTGAGTGCTCCCTTTTGACACGAGCATGGTCATCACAAATCGTAGCCCTGACAGTCTTTTCGACATTCCAACACCTGGTGATGATTTTCAAAAGAAATACTATTCTTGTTATACCATGGAAAAAGTAATGTTATTTTATAACTAACCATCGGAAATATTCCTTTTGTCTAATTCCCATATAGTGGTCTTCATTTGCATCAAAATTCCACCTGTCGGTCATGCTATTGTATTTTCACGTTTCGGATTGTCTGGATCGAATGTCTTGATACTGCTGTGCTGCATGTGAGCGAATCAATGTTTTGTGTTTTTGATGAATTTGGAATCTCAAATTCTCCCGGCTTTTGAATACTTGGCAATGTCGGATTTACATGTATAGAAGGACAAAGGGGCAATTCACTCGAACCGCCCCATCGAGAGAGGGTCCCGTCTGGAATGTTCACCTTAAGATCAAAGGCTAAACATTATTAAGTTTGGAAAAGAGTGACAGTCCATTCCATCGTCGTGTGACCTTGCAAGAAGTTACCTTCCTCAACATGAAAACCGGTTGTGCGATTTCTCAAAAAACAGGAAAATAGAGGTAGTCGATTCCAACAATGGACCCTCTCCTCAAAAACGGAAACCATAACAGTAATGCCCTGGCCAAGGCACTCAAAGGATAAAACATGCACTAATACTGATCGAGTAACCAAATGTTCTCTTGAAATTTCTCTCTAATCCGTACATGCATTCGCAGTCTTGGATTTGTCGACTGTCCCCGGCTCCACCCTCATGTCGGTTGCACGCAATTTTTTTTGGGGGGCACGCCAGTTGTCCGTCGGGTTGTATGACATTTTCACGAAAGGCGTCTCTCTAAGCGGCTGGCGACTGGTCTTTTAGGTATGGCATTACACTTTTACAGAATATCGCAAAAAATGGGGCTAAATCTCGCGAGATATTATCAGTTTGTATCCGTGCCAAATAAACCGCGGAAAAACGGTTCGTGATTGTTTTAATTTGAATGAGTTTCGCAGTAATTAGGATTACCTTAAAATGTAAAAATAACCCTTTTAGCTTAGAATTTCCGTATTTGTCGTCTCGTTTATGTATCAAAATAAAGATTTATCTCCCTTTTCATGCATACATAATTCCCTACCGATGGAAAACCCGACTAGAATCGCGACGTATGCGGACGATATTGGGGTACCTGTAGTACAGTACATGTAATAACAGAAGCAATTTTAAAACGTAAACATTATTGAAACGATTTAGTTGTCACGAAGTGACGACAAAACGTTCACTGTGCGATTAGAATGAAAGAAAAGTAACAGAAGAAGCACAGTTGACAGATCAGCTGACTAGTGCACTATTGACGTTCTCACACTGAACTAAAATTTGATAGCATATTGACCCTGTACTTCACCAAAGCTTAGGAGATATTCGAGACCATGATGGAAGATTTGGCAACTTCAAAAGTGTTGGAACATTTGAAGATTAATTTCGCTCCAAAAGATGAGCAAAAATATTGGTGAGTTGAGGGAGAAGTCCGGAATTAAATGCTGTTCACCAGATCACAATGCCAGATTAGCAACAATTTACTACGACAGCGACGTTGATACTGATGATGAAGCGACCAGCGGTGACGTTTTTAGTACTGTTCCAATGAGTGATATAATTAAAGGAAATTATCGAGCAGTGTATGCTCGCTCTGAGGCTCCGGCGTCAACAAGTGACAGTGTGAAACTCTTGCTAAACAAGGCATTGGCTTCCAAAGTGACATTTGTGGTAGTCTGTGAAGGACATACGTTGTATTAGAATGGTGAGCCTAATGCAAAAAATGATTTCAAAAATATCTATTTCTATCACAACAGCTTTCACAACACCAAACACTATTGACCAGGAATTTCCAAATCTATACCTGGAAGTTTTACGGAAATTCTGGAAAAGCTGCCAAAAATAATCAAAACATACATTTCTTCAACGGAGATGCACTAAATAAAAAATACTCCCCCCCCCCCCAAAGGACATGACATCCTGGAATTAACAGGGAACGCAGCAGCTGTTTAGGTCATCCTCAGTATAGAAAATTGAGGCAGAGAGTACAGTAGGACATTCACATCATTAATATCGGATTTTCATGGGTCAATTGTTTCTGATTTGTGACACCATCGATGATAGTGTTATCAAAGTAACAATTGTACAGAGAACATCATGCAGGCATGCATTCTCAACCTTAACTATATGTAGGAAATCCAAAATCTATAACATTTTAAGTCTTTATATAAAAGTAATTTATCCTGTGTTATACATTGGTGCTAGTCGCTAAAAACAAAATTGTAAGGTTTCATGATACACCATTTATTTTTTTCCAAAACTTGTACAAACAATAACATTTTATCACATGACACAAGTTCCCTTGGTATGTATCAGACTAACTAATTAAAAAATGCTCTTTGATCGAAATCCCCTTAAGCATATCAATTAATGAGATCATTCTGTGGCTAACTCCTTATGCAACTGATTTTGACAACATACATCATTTCTTTTGAGGAAAAAAAACCTGCAGCTTACACATCAGAAAGTCCCTCAGGATTTTTAAATCAAAGGCATTACTCTTTAACCACACAGGTACTGCCCCTATTATCATCTGCTTCATAGTCCTTAACTGAATTGGACTATTGATATCTGTTGTCACTTACTAGTTCTTCAATTAGTCACTAAAGATCAAAAACTAACCAATAAATTGTCATCACTTTTACAACCCCTTTTGTTAAATCAGATCACGTTATAAACAAGAACAATCATCTATCAGTTCCACAGTTAACTGCACACTGAAAAATTAATTACGCAAAAATTCACCAATTTGGAACGGTGAATAATTATTTTGATCAAGGTCGGAGCATGTCTAAAGTTTTAGAAATTCACACAATTGTCAAGAGAACCGGTAACAATTTTTAAAATGTTTTTGTCATGAGAGTCACTTTTAATGAAATTACAGGAACATTCTTGCAATCTGTTATGCTTAAACACAGCTTTCAGAATTTGGGAATCATTCATGTCATAAATTTCAGGATAAAGAAAATTAATTTCTCCAAGTATTTCTGTGTTCTGATTTTAGGAGGCTGTCTCAATCTGAAGAATTTCTATCGTATTATATCACCTATCTAATTGTTTTCATCAACCTTGTCACTTTGTTTAAATTTTTATCTTAAAAACAATTAAAGGAAACGAAAAAATTCAAACACCATTGCCAGCATGATGACGAGTGCACGCAGCAGCCAATAGCTTCTGTACAGACGGAGTTGGGGGTTTCTGGCAAATATAGGTATCCAATACATTTTGGGTACTGTGAAACTCGTTCTTAGTCAATAACAATATGTAGTGAATGACACATAGTAACCAGAAGTTATAGCCCATTTGGACAACGATCTTGCAGTTTTTTCACAATTTTCCAAAGAAGCATATTTTCATTCAGGTCCCACAAATTATTTTTGATGACATGCGCGTTAATAGAATGTCCCGAGTCTTCACAAGTGGAGGAGTATTTTATACAGGAAGTAAATACTTGCTGAGGTTGGTTTTGTTTTTGTTTTCAAATTCCACTGCAGTTGTATTCTTTGATAATTTGTAAAGGTTATACAGAATTTGTTAAATGCACGACACTTTTCATTGTTCACGGTCTTTATTCCATTGCGTTCATACTTTCTGAACAAAGTATGAACGCAACGGAATAAAGACCGTGAACAATGAAAAGTGTCGTGCATTTAAAAAATTCCGTATAACAGAAAACTTGCTCCCGAAGTACAATTTGTAAAGGTGTAAACAAAAATATAGTATATAGCCTTTATGCTTATGAAATACCTCGCATTTTGCCTAATGTAAGTAATTGACTTGTAAAATGCACACTTTATCTATTCATCAGTGTTACACAGTCGGTCACAAAGCCAATGTTTTGTTTATTTGACGTTGCATGGTTGTCAATACTTGCTTTTGAAGACAGCATGTTCATCTAATCAGATTTTGATTTTTTCAATGCCCCAATCACATGCAGTGCGAACACAAACCAATTTGCAATTGTAAGGAACTGGCTGTACTAATTCCAAAGAATTCTAAAGGTGTTTATTTAGTCAATAGGTAGTTCTGGTTGGTAATGGAAATTTAATCATATCATGGTAAGAACTATAAGAACATTTTATAAGCGTAAAACGAGGTGGCATTTCATTTCTTACAGTCAAATAGTGTGCAATGAAGTCTAAAGTCAAAATTAGAATGTAGGCTAATTTCAACATTCTGAACACCATAAAATTTAGTGTAACAAGAAATATTGTATTTTCCTTCAGAGAAAACAACATAGAATTTGTAGTTTGCATGTGATTCATTTTATTTTACATTGTTTCATGACACATCAGTACCGTCTTTAAGGATCTGTATTTCTAGACATACGGTATTAGTTAGCATTGATGAGACTTATTCAAAGCAGGAAGAATAAAAATGATCATTGAATAATTTGAAATAAAAATCTCATACACGCTGAATAGTGGACTAAAGTTGGATACGGCATAGGTAACTTGTTATTGAATAGGTGTAGCTTATAACTGAATACCCCTCTGACATCTCAAATAAGTTAAACTTGTTTTTATTGAACAACATTCTTTTCCTTGTTCTGTGGATGTTACTAAAGAGGGCTTCGAGGAATGCATTCAGCAGCGATCGATCAAAACAACCTACCACCTTCCAAATGAACAACCCATCCCCTCAGAAAAGATGTATTTGGATCCTAAAATATAATTACAACTAATTTACATCAAAGTAACAGCAACACTGAGTACTGAGAATGGATGATGATTATTATCAAATATTGACTACTACTTGATGCAGAATATGTTAAAAACAACACCAGTTGTGTTGTTGTCAACACTTTCCCACATTTGAGCACTTTGGAAATAAACTGGCGTCTAAACTGATGCGAAAATAATAAACAAAACCAGTAGGTGACACACAATACAACTTATCCATCTGAAAATAAAATAAGAACTGTAATCAATTGAAAATCAAGCTTTACAATGATTGGTGAATTACCTGATAAACAGTAATTGTTAAACAACATTTTGTTAATGTTTAGTAGTAAACCCTGAATTCTTAGCCCAAGTCCTTTGGACTTTATAACATCACCATGTTCATTATATAGTTCCTGAGTCATTTGAATCGGCAACTCTAGATGTGCTGCCATGTTGGAGTTTAAAGCCTGGTAGATTTAAGCCAGAATTTTATGCATCTTTTAATCAAAACTGTTAGCTGTTATGATTGAACTTTATACAAGTACAAAACGGATACCTACAATAGTAAATTAAAGGCTATGATCAGAAACGAAAATGTATTTGAGCCGCATAATACTGGACAAGGCATATTTTGCATAATGAAAATTAAATATGACTCAAACATTAAGAATCATTAACATATTCTGCATCAAGTAGTAGTCAATATTTGAAAACAGTTGAGCAACAGTTAGTTTCACGTAATAAAAATGAATAAGTGTCTTGTTTTTGAAGTAACTAATATCATTCATTTGATATTATGCTGGAGTCGCACGCTAGACAAAACCATTCCACCTCAGAGGGAGCTGGATTGACCTCAATAACATTTTCACATTTAAATTGAAACCATTCGTATTATCTGTCACAATGAATAGATGGTTGAATTCCATCATTCGGGTCCTTGTTTTTGGCCTTACTTTGACGGTTTAGAGGAAAGCTTATGTTTGGCAATTTTTGCCAAACCAAGTTTCTTGGGATTCTACCAGTCTTGTATTTTTTTAATTGGAAAGTGAGGCATAGGAGACATACACATGTAGAAGATATGATAGAATGCTTTTTGAGATGGTTGCAGAATTCTTGGAGATTTTTGAAAATACAATTCACTCCTTCTTCATAACAATACATAAATCTTCGCTTCCTATGATTGGACTGAATGCGTTTGCGCAGGCTACCCTCATTAGTAAAACAGAACGGTGTAATTCGGAAAGCACGCTTGGCACTGAATCATTAAATAATTTGTTTACGATTTTGCCTCATTTTGTGGATGGGTGTTTGAGATGGGAAGACAAGTAATCTGGAATATGAGGCACAGTACTCCTATACAATTCATGTAATTTGTTTTAGTCCGTTTCCTGGTTTTTATAAAGTATGGTTTCCCTATAACAATAAATGACAGACAAGTGCAAAGGTGCACAAATGACATTTACAAATATTGTGACCAGCAAGCAGCACATGATACTCTTAAGGGATGTAAAATTTGGTCTTTTCTCTGTTAATTTGGAGCAACATTCCCTCCAAGTCCTTCTTGGTTCTATTAACTGGAGCATCTGCAGTATATCCATGTTCGGAAATGCTAGTTTGTAACACAGAAGGACTGAAAGTAGAAAGCGTGAGTGAATTATTCTCAAAAGACAATGGATGGAAATTCACCATCTGTCCACATGTAACATTTGCTATCCTTTTCTAAAAGTTTCAGTCACACTCGCCTTCAAGAACACAGTTCACGAATCAAACAGTTTGGTATTGACATGGGTTAACAGCACAGTTGATATGCGGACATAATTGGTGCATCTCCAACGTGAAGGGAGTAGATCATTTTCACGTGTTAGTACCAAGCAGGCCCTTTGTAAAATACATTCAACATCAAAGAGAAGCTGCAAACAAAAAATACTATTCCAAATCATTAGAACAGCAACTGGGTGAAAAAATACATAGTACTCACAACATTAACACCAGGGAAATTATGACGAACTGTGGAATGCAACCCACAACTTAGTCAGGCAAAAAATTCCATCGAAACCATTTGCAATACGTACTATTCAGTCACGCAGGACTTTCATATAATTCAAGGTATATGAAGAATTACCTAACAAATGTTGGCGAAGGCAGTATCTATTGAAGCATGCTGTGTAATCCACGTAGTGTAAATTGTCGTTCGTCAATGTCACCTTCCTAACCAGTGGCTCCAGGTGGTCTGTGTTGTACGTATATGCTGCAGCTGCATGCCTTTTAACATGTAGGTGAAGGAACAGACTATACAAACTAGGACACACAATCTAAGCAAAATGACACTATCAATTCAAAACAAACACAATGTGTGAGTGGGAATACCTCAGGAAACACTAGCAAAAAGAAAAAAAAATGCCTATCAAGAATGTGATGAACTACAGTGGAGATTGTGCAAAATAAGTCATTAAAGCTAGCTAAGCAAGGAATTGATCAGATGCATGTGGCAGTGGGCCACTAGTACATCATATGTTATCGTACATACTTATGGATACAAAATAACTATATCCTATATTGAATTCACTAGGAAGAAGGACACTTCATATTAAATGGGGATTTGGATAAGTAGTGGCATTTGTGTAAGCAGACCCAGAGCAGTCAAGTTATAAGATTTTGTGCAGAAAAGTCATTGTGTACACGGAGTTGTAGATGCCACATCTACTCATCCATTTCATCTAGGGCACATACATCAAAGTCTTCAAGAAATGTCTTGGAAGTGATTTTATTCCACTAGAGATTGTGCACATAAAGAGGAATGTAGATCCACAATGAAATGCATTTTTTGCAGAATTTTAATCTGATTTGATGTTGTGTTTCGTGATCGCACTCACATGTATAATGCAGGTTATTACCAGAAGGAGAACCCACACCAGATGAAGGAGTTAATTGAAAGCAAGAAGTTTAAGGATAGGCACAATATGCAGTGTGGTATAGTAAAGCACTAGAAGGTATGCATTCGGTCACAGACACATTTACCTGACTGTCATCTGTAAAATAAACAAACACTTATATGTTATTAGCCAGCATTTTCTGCATTGACCAATTATCACCAAAACACCGTACAAGTACCTCTACACGACACGTACTAACAAATACATTTTACTTGCTGGTATTGGAAAGTGTTCCTGGACCATATTAGCAAGAAAAAGTTTTACAGACGGAAATAAAAGACAATATTGAATTTCCGGCCACTTATACAGGATGTAATGTACCTTTAATACTACCACTATATACTTCCAAGTCGATGCTAATGGTTCTGTTGCTCGTGATGTACTTGAAAAATACTGTGATCACTTTTACCCGGAATAAATAAGTTTAGTGTTTGTAATAGAATTAATTGTTTCTATGACAAACTAATAACATTTAAAAAATCTTGAAACAGTGTAATTGTGAAAGCTATCAAGTATTTCAAGCTATAGTAAAAAACTAATGCTTATTTTTCTCTTTGTTATCAAAACATAAGACAAAGAAGTCTCCCAAATAATACTGGAAGCATGAGTACACTAAATGTTTTTTCAATCAGCTGCTAATGAATTCTTCACAACTCTGTCAATGTAACAGTTGCGGCAACTCTCAGATATTGCCTTGAAACCCAAACTCATATGTGTACTCCCTCTGTTGGTAGATGAGCCACTTCATCCTGACTCTGTCCTATATCGTATACATGTAAATATTTGTATATAGTCCCATTGTCGGAAACTATCACTTGTGTTAATGTTAACTAGATATATATCTTAAACCCAAACTTAAATTAACTTACAAAACATAGTCCACTCTTCTCAAAATTCCAGTACAACCTGTGTGTGGACTGTAAAATACTGTGGCCAATTAAGTCATGTACAGTTATCACTGTTCCTTACAAGATCAAAGGGCAGGCAATAAGTGGCCCAAATCACAATTTAGTTTTAGTTTTCAACAAACTCCGGACTTGGTAAGTGTAGGTATAGGTAAAGCGTATATTATAAATCAGGGTGTGGGTAGATACAGTACAACAAAAGAGACATTAGCACAAGTGCTACATACAGCACACATCACGAATTTTTGGCCGCCCGGTCGGAAATTGGTCGACGACTAGCCGTCGACCGGTCGTCTAATTTGCCGACCGGTCGGCTAAAAATTAGCCGACCGGCAGCCGCCCGCAGTGCCGACTCATAAGGCGACTCCCCAGCCGACCCTTCAGCCGACCGGCCATCAGCCGACCAGCTGGTCGG
>NMRA01000628.1:51177-62830 GCA_002633005.1 Phoronis australis | reverse complement strand
TAAGTCATAAAATGGTAATTGCCGACCAAGGACACGCTTAATCCGAATTGGTCGTCTACGCTAGGCGACCACTTAGCCGACCCAAGTGCCGACCACAGAGGCGACTCAGTAGACGGCTCCTAGCCGACCGTTGTTGGTCGGCTGCTGGTCGGCTAGACGACCGGTCGACGGCCGGTCGTCGACCAATTTCCGACCGGTCGGCCAAAAATTCGTGATGTGTGCTGTACATGTACAGATAGAAAATACATGTTTAGAGGATTATTTACAGAGAGGAAACATAGAAGATATACATGCAAAACATACATTACTATATATACATGTAGAAGCCATAATCAGAAACCTAATGGTTGAGTTGTAAACGTCCTTCCAGTGAACTGTATGAGTCTCTGTTAGCCACTCTCTGATTGGAAATTGCCCATTGGCTGAATGGTTAGCACACTTGCCAGGTTTATCAGGGTTACGTTTCGATACCCTGAGGTTGGATAAACTCGGCTGTAACTATAATTGCCAGCGCGATGCAAAAGACATGACACAACATCGAAACAGTTCTGGCACATTGTTTAGCGGCATTTTTTCTTTCAGGGTGCAAATTTAGATTTTTTATGTTATACAATCATATTGACAGAATTCCTTCACCTTTGGCAGATATTTGTATGATGATCTTGTTTTAGCACTAGTACTTATGACATTTACGCATTTTAAAGTATGAAAAAATGTTTATTATGGCCAGAGTAATCCTTGATATAGCTGAAAATAGCCAGAAATCCACCGTTATATTGTTTCACTGAAACATTGCATGTTTTTAATACACATGGCATTTAGTTAAATAGCACATTTAATTGAAATTTAATGTTTTTTCATGATCCTAACATGTATTCCTTGTTTTTCTTCAGGAAATTGCAGGGATCTGAAAAAGCAAACACAATTTTCAGGCACAATTGCAAAATGATTTCAGTGTTATGCAAAACACGTAAATTTGCATATGCTCCTTCTCTTACAGCCATGTCTGAAAAAGAAAAGCATTACTAGTGTTTTGAACTGTGTATTTAATGGATGATGGTATACAGAATTTGATTTAGAAACCACATATTTGTACCAGATGTTCTTCCTCGACCAAATATCACAGTCACCTAAGAAAAACTGTGTATTCTCCGTAGCCCTGTCTGAATTCCATTAAATTCTTCCATCAATGAAATATATTTGATATTGCGCAATGAGAATCTTGAAGCTATTTTTGGCCCACAAAAAATATTAGACCAAGATTATACCAAGACCTGGATTTGAATTGGTCATGAGCAAAAATGTCTTTCGTATTCTCCGTAGCCCCCAACTTTAAATTGTTCGTACATGGTTTGAAAAATCTTGTATCTAGGTGCATTTACTGAAGAAATAGAAACAAATAAACTCTCTAAGACAAGAAAAATTAAAAAAAATATATTTATGGGCGGGATTTGAGGCAAGTTTAGCTAAAATTACTTTTTCAGTTTAAACTCGTTATTGATAAAACATGAATGTTCTTTGGTCATTCAGAATTGTTGGTATTAACAAGTAAATGAATTATATTGCATTGCTCAAGTGTTCATCCAGGTATCTGCATATTTCGTATTCTCCGTCCCCTCCATGACCTCTTTGTTATGTGGGATTTATGCAGTCAATGTTTCCTGATGATGAAAAGTGCTTTCCTTGTATTTCTTTGCGGGTAGTTGATGGAAATAGGCACCCCATTGATGGTGACGTGGCTCTGATGATAGTTCAGAGCTGAGTATGTCCTAGGATAAAATTTTATTTTCCATTATGTTGCATTTTTGTATTTGCACAAGTGTGAAGAAAATTGAGACGGTATTATCTCCCTTTTTCTAAACACAACTGTTTTTTATAATTCAGAAGTAGTAGTATTGACAAGTAAATGAATTCTTTTGCATTGCTCCAGTATTTTTCTTCCCACAAATGGTTACCTTCGCATTTTGTATTCTCCGTAGACCCCCACTGACCTATGTGTTATGTGAGATTTATTTGTGCATACAATGTTCACTGATAATGAAAAGTGTTTTCCTGTACTTCTTTGGTGGTAGTTAATGGAATTAGGCATTCCTTTTGACAGTGATGTGACTCTGATGATAGTGCTAAGTATGTCTAAGGATTAAGTACAATTGGTATGTTTTATTTGTATACTCACACCTTGTGAAGCATACACAGGTGTAAACCTGTTTTTTATATTGATGTTCAGTGATCAAGTACATGAGTTACCAGAATAATAAACTTTCTTGTTCCTAAGCCAGATTTAAGCCTTTTCCAACATGGATGTAACGATACCAATGATGTATTCTCCGTAGCCCACATTTCTTATTTTTGTTATTTCAACAGGCCAAATCTTAAAAACTAAATCAGGATACTTCACAAAAATTTAACCTGATATTCCCTGAAAAAAGGCCGTAACATCTTATTGATGCAGGCAATTTGTTCCGGAGAAACACTTCAATTGAGATGTAATAATTTTATGGACTCAACCTCATTCTCATTTGATGATTTATTGCAGATCAAGCGTCTGAAAGTCTACAACCAAATTCATGAGTTACTGGAACACTTAAAATCATTATGAAAGTTAGGCCCAAATTAATACCTAACGAACGGTTACTAACTACGCCAGGTTACAAAACAATTGTCTGCTCTAGACCTTTAAACACGGAGCTGCAAACTAATGATAAATGGCAAATTATGCACTACTATGTAATTCAGCCTTTACAACTGTAATCTTGAACACGTTAACAATTAGAAGGAATCAGTAACTTTGTAACAGAAGACGCATGGCAGGTAAGTGTCGCTTGTATATTCGCTTTCAATCGCAGTCTGTTTCAGCACCAGCAAGTGACAGAATCAGAAAGAGGTCAAAGAACTACATCAGGTAATACGCTATCTTGGCGCTAGATGTCGCGAGAGTAAAAAAGGTTATTTTGCGACAGGGTCGCGTTTGCATACCACAGACGCTAACAAGACTATTCACCGAGGCCGCCGCCATTATTGTGTCATGGATCGTGGCGACACCTAGCGGGTGTGTGTGGGCCGACGAACTTACGCAAGGCATTGACTATGGCCGATCTCAGATTGTCATATTCAAAATTGTCAGTGAAGTGTCTTTGTTTAAAATATTGAAAACAGAAAACACGAGCACTGTAATGGAAAACTACACATAGGCAAAATATAGAATAAACTAAGAAAATATGGGCAGCAAAGGTAATATAAATTACGAGAAATACATCATAAGCCGCAAGAGGGAGACTCAGTAATAAGAGCTGGGCCGATGAAAGTAGGTTATTGGTTTATGGGCAGGTACCGAACCTGTAGGATTTTGTCCAGGGGGGTCAGGAATGTAATAAACATCAAATGGATCTGCTGAAGAAGATATAGGAGCGGGCGGTGCCCCTCAACCAATTGAAAAGTTGAGGGCAGAGATAGCTTCTTCCCCCAATATTCCGAGGTGTTAATATCAATTCAATTAACAATTAATTATGTAAGCTTTCAACACACAAACTTTGTTTTACAATAAAATGGAAAAATTAGTAGATCTTTCTTTCGAAACTTCACATCTTAAGAGTTCTAGATTCAAGCAGTTGTGTCTGTGCCCATTTACATGAAACTGTCCCAAATATCTACCCAACAGGGTCATATCCAGGATTTTTTAAAGGGGGTCGGATAATGATTTTTTAAGAAAAGTGGCCCAAGTCAACAATTTGGAAATTTTAGCATTGATATCACTACAATCAAGGAAAATGGGGGATCCAGATCCCTTTGACCCCCACCCTGGATCCGCTTGTACTCAACTGAGTTGGTAAATCTTTTAGGCATTTTTTTGTTCTTTGCTCACAGTTTTTATATTTCTTATCATTTTATCTTTATTATGAGCTCCTCTTTTGTTTTATGACGTTTTATAATAATATAACTAAAAACTGAGCTCTTAATTCAGTCAAAACCTTTAGGGACTTAGTCCTTAAATTAGGCGCACTGCATGAAAAGATCCCTACTTTTTTCATTCATATTGAGAATTTAACGTAGAAAACTTCCAAAAACGTAGTAGTTTTAGGGAACAGTAACAGTGAAGTCGCCGGGACCAATTCACTGGACCCAAAGCATCCGTGCCCGAGGGTATCTGAAATGGGTAGCGAATTGGGGTGGGTTGTGGTGAATGGAACTGGATGCAAGAGGTATAGGGGTTCCAAATCAGCAAGAGATGGAATTCCTGCCTGAAGTCCAGTAAACCTGCCTTGTATGCTCCCATAAAACAGTCAAGATGCCTATTGAATACGCAATCCATTTCGGGTACTTTTTACGAATCTTTCCCGCTCTTATAAATCATTCACTTCTTTTAAATCAACTATCAGCAGTTAGTTAAAGGCATATTCAGCCTGTGTCGGCAGGCCAACTTCATAGTACATAACATAACGACGCCTTATTTCCTGACTTGATGTTTTAAGACCATGACAAAACAAAAATCTAAACAAACGACATCGTCACTGGAGTGTAACAAGTTTCCAAGGTACTACACAAAGTACTACCGAAGTGGTCGCGGATGTATGGCTCAATGTGCCTTTAAAAGAACACTTCCTTCACCACTTCCTATGGCAAATAATCAAGTAGGTTACCAAACCATAAAAGTAATATTTATTATGCACTGATGTCCATATCATGATCATATATAGATTATTGATCAACGACAGCCAGTATGTTGACTGTATGGGATCACAAGAAAAAAATTAAATAAGTAACAGCAAATAAACAAAAAATAAATAATAAATAATCAAGAATAGATATAAAACAAATATATGATAAAAACAATAATAAAATTAGTAAATAATAGTAAGTATAATTATCTTTTAGATCTGGATGTATTAAGACTGCAGAACGAAATGAAAAAAGTAATTAGAAACATCAATGGGCATAGAATAAACTAATCAGTAGTTACCAAAATCATGCAAACAATTTACGATAGTTTTCTATATCAGCAATCAAATGCAGGAAACAGTAAAGACATTAAGTTCAAATCACCCAGTCCATCACTGAATGACTGGCAACAGTTTCACGCAGAAATATCCTCTGTTTCAAGCATGAACATCACCTATCTAATCATTGAGGAAGCAAAAAAGCATAAGTCACGAATTTTCAATTAATTGTTGCTGCAGCCGTAGGCAGTGCAAAAAATACCATTGCTTTTTTACTGGCGGGAGCCGTGATATCTCACCACATGTTTTAATGCACGTACACTCGCTAGACGTCTCTATGGTCCATGAAACAACAATGTCCGCCAGTGGCCATCCGATGGGATTTCGCTAGGTGGACTGTCTCCCTATCTACTGTCTCTGATGGTTGCACCAAAGATGCTGCAGTTACTGGCGCCATGCCTAATCGGACAGCACCACTGACAATTCCCTCTACAGTGACAGGCACAACAGGGTCTGCTGGGTGCAGACTTGTCGGCATCCCGCTTGACTTACTTTCTCATTCAAGTCAACAGCTTTCTGAAATGAATGAATACAAAAATACATTTAGGGTATCTACATGTACACATATTAACTGTCTACTTGTCCACACCCACATTTTTAACAAACAGTCTGACTCAAGACTCATCCTCAGATTTTCAGCATATTTTTCGTTCAACGGGCTTTAAAAATCCCCAGTGTGTTAAACCAAACAAATACTTAAAATACCCTTTCAGATAAATAAAAGTAAACATCCAAGTCATGAAATCAAAAACAACAGAGTCTGCTTTTTATAACTATAGTAAGTAGAGAGGTTAGCTTCAGGTAGAAATACAATATATATAACAACAGAGTCCGCTTTTTATAACTATAGTAACTAGAGAGGTGAGCTTCAGATAGCAATACAATAGGTATAACAAAACCATCAGTCATGGAGGATGGAATTGTGGTCATTATCAATTATGTCCTATTACCTCACCTAAGAGCTTTACTAAAGCAGCACTGTATGGTGCTCAGCAGATGAGGGTGTTTCACTGGGCTCACTCGTGACGTGGCTGTGATCTATTGGCTGAAAAAGTATCATTTACATTATAACAAATACAGCATGCAGGAAAAATATGTGGCATCAACAATATTGTCTATGCAACGTCACTCACTCTTTCCCATTAATACAGCTAAGTAATCACACTTCGAAGTAATGTTGCTTTGGAATAACGCCTGATTCATATATTTTTCAAGTAATGACCCTTGGGACTATAGGTCCTTCAAAGTACAACCGTACGAAGGCCCATCACAGTAAAGACCTAAACCCATACTAGTTTACTGGACTAAGTTAACATCACAGCATTTCTTCTTAGCAGGTCCTCACATTTGCTGTTTATCACCTACCTCTTGGATCAGAATGTATAAACACTGAAGTGAATTGAAGAAATGACAGAAATTACAGCCAGATCCAATCATAGAATTGTTATCAGTAGGCCCTAAGTCATGCAGGACAATTTCGGTTATAGTTTGATAGGTGGGTCCCTCACTCAAAATTCATTTGAGAAGCAGTTACTACCACTGAATAACGAGCGTAATTCATTGGGAGTAACTGGCTCTAAAATCAAGTACCCATCATGCGGGCCATGTATCTGATTACCACAATTTTGCTTTGAGTAATCAAATAAAACCTTGAAACTTATGAAGGTAAGACAAGTTCAAATAACCCTACCAACACCAATGGTTGACTGGCAGCATTTTCACAAAAGTAACTCTTTGTATCACTCGTATATCTCACCTGTCTTTATCATTGGGGAGAAGTGCAATTAAGTCCCGGTTTTTCAACTGACTTTTGCTGCAGCGCAAAAAGCTCCTCTGGTCCTCTTTTAAGGAACTGCAGCCGCCATATCTTGTTTTAAAGTTATTTGACGCAGCACTACCCTCAGAAGTATTAACTATGGGAAATCTATATGAGCTACATGATCAGGTAAAATCTATATTGGCAATGACATCGATACAAGTGTTGGCTACGTCAACGTTACTAACGTGAGTTGACGTCATTCAATATTTTCAAATCAACGCCGGTAATGTAGACTATTAAACAAAGAAACCGTGGAAAAGGGACCGCTCCGAAAAGCAGTACTTTCGGAACGAGGAAAATTATTAGCCATTTGGCCTTCTGACAATGCCTTCCTGATTATAGTCACGATTGAAAGGTGATTAAAGTATAGTTTTATCAAATGCCCGCGCGGAAAATTTTCCACGTGATCTATTTTAACGTCACAAGAAGACATCAACTTGTCATTAATTAAAGAGGAGTTCATGATAACAAAGATAAAATTATAGAAACACATAAAATTTGTTCGTAAAGAACGATACAAAAATGTAGAGTTTAGGGAACTTCGTGACTCCCTACCTCAGACATTTCATGCAACCGGACTCACCAGCCTCATTCTGAGATCCTCGGAGTGCGCATGAAGTCGTACTGTGGGATGGGATTATGAGCGAGATAGGAGGATACTCTCGTAATCAAACCCTTTTGCCACCAATGACAGAAAATGGCCAGAAACACGACGCGGAAGTGTATTTTTTGGCACGGTGCTTTTGAAACGTACGTTTTTCACAAGAGTTTCTTTTGTCTGAGATTGTGCTGGGACAAGGCCGTTCGAACGCACCCCATGCACTTGTTGACAGACAAACTACAGTTTACCCGTCTATCACCGTATTACTTAACTTATAAAGAATGTGCTCAAAGCACGTCATAATTACCAGAGGTGCGACACTCTTGCACCGAGCTGCTTGTCTTTAACACCTTACCTTGGAACAATTTCCTTGAATTTTATGTCACTGAAAGACTGACCTAAACGGTTAAAACTTTCCGTTACTAAGTGCATTTTGCCTCAGTTTACCTAATTAAGTTCTTAAAATAGCAGCGAACACTGTTACCGCATAAGGTTAAACACCTACGCGTAACATTCATTTTTAAACTTTCTACTATGAACGTGAAAATAACGTGACCGGAGAAAACGAAAGGATGCCACGCTGGCTTTTGATTAGTAAGTACACGAATTACCCGAGTGTTCAACAATGCTGACACCCAGCTACGGCAGCTGCGATCAGCTGCCTGACAATAAAGTTGGGTTCTCTCCAAAATGGTTTTACAATTCAAAAAAATAGTTTAGTGAACGTTGTAACTAGTTGTAAGGGTGAATGGAAGCGAATGCGCATTAATTTTAACTCTTAAGTTAATTTATACTCTCGTAGCTTTAGATTAAGGAGACGAAGTTGAGTTGTACGATAACGAAAATATCGATAATAAAAGAAAATCTTCGTTATATACTTGTACGTCCGTGGCGCAAATCAATCTAATGAGTTTGGTATCGTTTTTGTGAAATTGCTATAGGCAGTGGTGTTGTGTAAGCTACTAAGTTAATGCCTGTATGTTTTCTCGTCACAGCACGCTCAATGGCATTCATCAGTACTTTTGGTGAAATTGATCCTATTTGGCCGGAGGACAACCACGTCTGTAATTCCTCCGTTGGGTGAATACCCATGTAAATGCGTAGACAAGCCACAAGGTTTCACGGGGCTGGACCACAGCAATACAATACCAAAATTGCCTTACAATAAGTCTGCTGCCCAATTTTGCTGCGTACCGCTGATAACAACCTTAATGCTGTATGAAAAACGTTATGAACAGTAATAATACCAACAGGAACAATGCTAAAACGCAATAACAATAACAATAACAATATAATTATTAAACTAATATGATATTATTATATAAATATTAGTGCAATGAAAATCATATTAAATATCATACTATTATATTACAAGATAATTACGCTTATATTAATTGTCAGTCTATAATGATATGATGTCATTATGAATATTATTATCATTATTAAAGTTGTTATAATAATAATAATAATTATTATTATTATCAGTAGTAGTACTATAATAATAATAATAATTATTATTATTATAGTACTACTACTAATAATAATAATAATAATAATAATATTAGTAGTACTATAATAATAATTATTATTATTATAGTACTACTACTAATAATAATAATAATAATAATAATAATAATAATATTAGTAGTACTATAATAATAATAATTATTATTATTATTATAGTACTACTACTACTACTAATAATAATAATAATAATAATAATAATATTAGTAGTACTATAATAATAATAATAATTATTATTATTATAGTACTACTACTACTACTACTAATAATAATAATAATATTATTATTATTATTATTAGTAGTAGTAGTAGTAGTAGTACTATAACAATAATAATTATTATTATTGAAGCAGCTATAATCTCACGTTCGGTTAAAGAAATGGAATTTTGGTATCGTACAGGCACCACTGCCTTTACCACCATTTGTAAAACAGGGGTCCGTTCCAAGAAACTGACTTAAGTTTATTTTTAACCTAAGTCAAAGATTTGTCTCAACTTCCAAACTTTGTAACTTCTATAACCCCAAAGCTAGTCAAGAACTTAGGATATCTTTCTCGGAATGGATTTAAAACAAACTAAAGTTTTGTTTAAAAATTGATTTAAATTCAACATTTGTCTTAGCTAAGTCAGTTTTCTTGGAAAGGGCTACAGGTCTGATCTTGTCCCCTTGGGGCCTTGCACACCAAACTCTTTCTCAGAACTTTCGAGACCTTTCCTGAAATCTCGATGAAACAGCCGGGGGCAGCCGGAAACAAACAACACCTTGCGATGAGGCTTTTAGTCAGACTATAACAAGGGTTCCCACTCAGTTTTAGCTCGCTATGGTCCAATTCTTGAGAACGCAATGAAAAGTATCTCCGTATGAAGGTCCTTTACTCAGATTCGAAAAAAATTGGGCAAATCGTTACTGCTATATGGTATGACCCGGCGAACAAAACAACGCGTCTAACAAGCGATGTTCATGAGCTTGCTAAACAAACAGCTTTGTATGAACCGAGAAAGAGTTATTCCATGAAGCCATGACTCGGTGAATGAAACGAACAAATATAAAAAGACATTTTCAAGCGCCCTATTTCGTAACTGTTAGCACTTCAAAACAAAAGTTAGTTGCATGACATAAAACTGGCTAATAGCATTTTTCATAATAATAATAATAATAATAATAATATTTTTTACAATTATGGTTATTATTGTTTTCATTATTATTATTTGTTCGTTATTATTGACATTTTAACAATTTTGAAATATTATTCATACCATTTATAACAACTTATTACCGTTATAACGGTTATGATTATTATTTCCATTTTTATGAAAGCATGGAGTAATAATAACAGTAACAATAGTCGTAATACTAACAAAACAACAATTATAATAATAATATTCATGAATGGATATTATCAAGAATGTTAGAATCATAATTGCTATTATTATCATTAGTTGTACTGTAGTAGCCGCAGTAGTAGTAGCAGCAACAACAGCGGTAGCAACAGCAGTATTATTAACAGTAGCAGTGTTATTAGTAAAACCAATAGAAGTATCATTATCGTGATAATTATTGTTTTTTAATATGGTTTTGACATTGTCTCATGTGAGTTTGCCTTACCACAAATGTCTAAAATTCTGAGTAATTTTCTTTCGTCGATCTGTCCCCACAGAAGGCGTGAACACAGTCGCGCCTGAGGCGAAATGTACAGCGGTGGTGGTGCCGCAAATGGGCTGCCAGCGATTTCTGACAAGTTCGAAGTGACATCACCGAGTTAAGTTGTGAAATTGGTCTTCCTGTTTTGTTCTTGCATCATTAAATACGGTTTAGTATTTCTATGCACGCGTTTGCGGTTGCCTTGGAAATTGTTTTTAGGTCACTGAGTATCGTATTTCGAATGCAACGCGTCTTCGACCTACATCCCAGTATTTAGACCCATCCCAGTATTTAGACCCATACGTCGGTATGGTATTTATTAAATTTTTAACCTGTTTTTGAAAATGCTTTTTGTTGACCTTTTTGCTTATTTTACTTCCAATGGTGCCTATTCTTCAGCATTCTGGTGGCATATCAGGGTGAAATTCAGGCACCTTTCATACATTTCAAATTAGCAAAACTACGATCTGCTCAAATACCCTTGCCTACGCATTTTTTGGAATCTGGAGTGTTTTGACTTCCACTTTTGTTGCAGAAAAGATTAAATAATGTCCTTCCCTCATTGCACCTTGGCCAGACAAACAAAAAAATGCGAACCTGCTGAGCGCCTCCTCAGTACTGCCCCTCATGATATGAGAGTACCGCGCATGCGCCATTTGAAAGTGCCTTTATGATTGAGTGTGACTGTATGCATTAGTCAACTCTCGTGGATATTTTTTTCTCAAAAATCTCCGCGTTCACATATTGAATGATTTTTTTCATATTTTTCGTTTCTTCTCACAGCTGTCAATATGCCAAGTAATGAGTTCTTTGGAACGAGTTCAAGTGCTTTTGTAATTGCATGCTCGCACCCAGCCTTGAATTTTGGGGGCTCGAATTTCTGTCGATGTGGACCTTTTGCTGACAAAATATCGGCAGGACTAAAAAAAACGGGGTACTACCTTCGAAACAGTAAACTGTGCGTCTGCGTCCTTTTAGTGGACTTTTGCCTCGTTTTCTCGGGGTTTTTGTTTCTCTAAGGCGGACGTTTTCGCTCACTTCGCCAAATGGGGGGGGGCTTGTTTGAGTCCCCGA
>NMRA01000628.1:34131-51170 GCA_002633005.1 Phoronis australis | reverse complement strand
CCCCCCCCCTCCCCCCCCTGGGTGCACGCATGAATTGTGTGGCAAATTTTCAATGAATGCTTTGAATACTTTTAGTTTTGAAGCGCATTAAGTATTTTTGAACATCAATATCTCATTAGCACAACGATTGATTCGCACGAGATTTTGCAAAATTGTCCGATGGTCTGTAGTCAAAAGAAAGGTATCTCATATATCTGATTTGCTTTCGGAAAACGAAGGTACCAGAGGTCAAGTAAAAAAACGTGGTATGATATCCTAAAATGATAACATTGGTGGCTGGTTTCTCTGTTGTTTGAAAGTAAATCGACAATCTGAGATACCTGTGTGTTCACGGCAAAAGTACATAGTTCAACACGAAATTACCTACATGCACATTTTTTAAAAAAAATTCTTGATTTCATCAAAAAATCACACAAATGGCTACCTTCAAAGTAAGAATTTAGATTTTTCAGCCTTGGGAAAATCAACGTAGAAGTAAAAACATGACCTGAGCCCAAGTCTCGTTTGACAACGATGCAAGTAAACTTGTTCCGGGATCCAGAACAATAGGGCTAATGTTGTCCCGCTTCCGTTACACTGTTTAGGGTTGTGGCGAAAATGATTCAATTCTTTATTTTCGTCTGATGTCGAATCTCAAATATTGCTTACTAATGAATTCCACTCCCGGTCACCGAAGTACACTCAATGTCAGAACTGAAGACTATCCCACACATTTTTGTCAACCTTATATAAAGAACGATGATCCCCGCTTGTGATCAAGACTATAGCAACCATTCCAAGACACGAGACTACGCTATCCGCGAAAGGTCCGAAAAGTCAAGGTAAGTGTGTTCAACTTTGTACATGATATAATTAGTCTGATATTGTGCTTTACGAGTAGCATCGTCTTTTGCAGTTCACACCAGTAGTTTTCAGAAAGGTTAACAGGATGGCGGGTTTTTTAAGAGTCGCTCATGTTTTAACAAAGTTTTGTTAAACGATCCTACTGGATCAATCGACTTCACTTTTCAAATAGTATGCCCAAATGGAACTGTTCGATCATACTTTATAAAGGGACCGATCAGAATTATTGCCATTTCACCAGCGTACAAAGCGCGCGCTTTTTGGGGATGGGGACGGGGTTGTGTCTAGCAAATGCTTGGCGTCTTTAAATGGCGATGTCAACTAAAAGAAGTGGCCGTGTATTACCTTTTCACATAATTAAAACATCGCCAAATCCCTAAATGACCTAAATTCAAAATTGTCGCCGAGGTCTAACCAAGCAAAAACAAAATACACGAAGAATTGCCTGGAAGTAATATTTTATTTTGTGTCACTTCATTGTACAAACCAACACTCGCATTTAACTTTGAAACACACTTGCATTTTAATAGGCATAAAACACAGACGTTATGAAACATTGGCCTTTCTGTACACTTTCGGGATTTTCGAGAAGGTTGGGGAAACCGTACGGTTTGTACTCTCGTGAAAATTGCGGTAATTGAGAACGGTACATGTACCTACCATGTGGCTCAAGCTTTAATTATGTGCACGTGAATCAGGTGTTCATCAGCTTACAAGCTTAAACAAACAAATTGGGCCTCGTAAAGTATCTAATGTTTTGAAGACGTCTTTTTTCAACTCTCAGAAATAAACTGATACTTTTATCATCGTGTCGAAAACGCTGAGAAGCACGAAATTTTTACGGTGGTGCTGACATCAGCGTTAACCGAACAAAATGAAAAATTTTCATTCGTTAAGAGGTACACGTAGATACGCCGTTTTTGATAGTAATGTTTTCGTTCGTCCTTGAAAACTGCATTATAGCAAATGCTCTCACATAACGGTTTTAAACCGAGTTTTCCGTCAACTTTGTCAATATAAGGTGAATTAGTGAGAACAGCTTTTTATAGCAAAAACCTAGAAGTGACGAGATCTCAAAGTTGCTGTTCCAGTCTTCTAAAATATTTCGTTCGCATTTGATGGATTTCGGAATATCTCGGCAGCAAATTTTCCTTGGGAAAAGTCTTCTAGAAATTTTGATTTTTTTCACGAAACTGAAAAATACCCGAGAAAAAGATCATTTAATATAAGGACTTGGTTGTTATTGGAACAACACAGCCACGCAATTCTCAGGCAGTGGTCAATTTATCCTATGAATAGATACACTGTGGTTATTAACATCCGTCTTCCATTACACTGGCTACAAATTTAACTCGGAAGCGGACTAAGTGTTTCGAAACACTATCACAGAACAGACTAATGTAAAGAAACATGTGTAAATTTGTTTCAAGCATCTGGCGCAAGTCGCGTGCTTCAGTGAAACTAATTATAGTCCCGCTGGGTTTTGTTAGATAAAATGTACGAGTTGTGTCTGGCCATTGTATTCTTACGATTAATTCAAGTAAGGTGTTATTCTCACTGCAAACTTAGGGTGATATCAACGACAAAAGACATTATACACTCCCTGCACACAGTGGTTGCCGTACCGGACTAAGGAAATACATTACGGCGTTCTGCCGTTCAGTGACTTTACCAGACGTGAGGGGTTGTGAGGGTGTGATAACATGACAGAGATTGTCTTGACTTCCGTTGAAGTTGGGCGATTTTGGTGATTCAAAAATTAAATATGATCAGCATTTGACGAGGAATTCAGAAATGTTATTGGTTTATGTTCAAATATAAGTTTTAATTTTACAAGCACAGCCCAGTCAAGCTAGATAGGATCTGATCGGAGATTAGAGCAATTATCTAACAAAAAAGAGCTGGCCCTCCAACCATGAATGCCAGAATGGAGCTAATCGGTCGTGTAAGATAACTCGCTGGTTTCCTACGTGCCTAGCCAGCACGCTGGCTACCGACCACCATGAGCGGCACCTAGGGGACCAGCGAGGTAAGATAATGGCTACATATATGGGTAATCCTCCCAATTTGTCGTTGGGCTATAGAATCGAACAAGTCTGGCTCAACGGGAAAACGCCGTAGAGGTAGCCATATGTAGCCGTCTTCCTCCCATGGCTAACCGTAGAAGCATGTAATTTGCGAAATAAGTGAGCATAACAAATTTTGAACAGGAATTATTTCGGATGTTCTAGCCTGTGCATGTACATGTACCTAAACACACGCGCATTATACATGTACATGTACGTATGAAATTGACTCACACAGCACACTGTTATTCACTTCCAATCTTCATACTACGTGAATGTGTCTTCTGGGCCCAGTCTCGAATCTTTTTACTCGAAATGGCCTTTTTCACTATACTTTAGTGTGAACTCAAGATAAGTGTCTATTACTCTATATGCTCGAGTACATATTGACTTACGTGGATGATTTATAGAGTCCTAGTTTGCAGTTGGCAAATCCATCATTAAAGCTAAAAGTTCGAGTTTGAACTCGAAATTTCGAGTTTTTACTCGAGGTTGTAGCACGAATGATAAAGGTTTTTAAGTGCAAACTTGGACTAGAAACTCATATGCATAAACTATAATTATTCGACCACAGTCTGATAACCACTTATCTTGAGTTAACACAAAAGGAGCAGAGATATTGCCAAAAATAATTTCGAGTTCGTTTCCAGCACAAAGATTAGAGACCTGGCCCCGGTGTCCTAATCCTGTTGGTGCAGTTTAATGCATTGTTTTCTTAAATTTGCCTTTGTAGATATCAAAGATCTGAACACCACCATGAACTGTATCAAGTTTTGTAGAAAAGTAAGTTAACTGTTAATGTTCATAAAGTAACATTCCGCTCGTTGGTGTTGACCTTGACCTTGACAGCGAATGCACTCGAATCCGAGCAGGGTAAAGAATTCATATGCCCACTAGCGTGGTAATTAACAAGGTCGAGTTCAATAACACTAGTACTTCGCTAGAAAAGCAAGATCTTGCGAGATTAAACGGGATATTGCCGTGTATTTTCAATGAAAGCACGTGATTTTAGCAAGATTTTCTAGCACCGAGACAGCTATTGAACTCTACCCAAGGTAAACTTCTTCAGTGAAGACCCAAAAATAGTGAGGTCACGAGTTTTGCTAGCAACACGTGAAGATATCTCGTGAATTCTTGCAAAGTTCTTGCTTTTCTCACAAGAAGCTATGTCTAATGACACCTTAGTGGAGTAATCGTTGCGCTCTCTGAGGAACCGATAACAGAATGCCGTTTTCTTCTAAAATAGCAAGCAACTGGCGAACAGCAAAGCGCTTTCCGACAAATTAATGCCGCCAGCACGTGAATACAGCAGCGTTGTTTGAACTGTGTCGATAGCTCTCTAGCAATATGCATGCAAACTGGCCGCTGGGTGCAATTCGTTGAAGTTAACTGCAGTGTGACTAACGCTACAAATTACCGGGCTTCATTGCCATCCTCGACCTTTTCAAATGCTCTGTAAAATACAGCATTCGTAGAAAAACGAATGCACGATTATCTTAGATATTTGAAATTGCCTATGACAATCTAAAAATTGTAACAGGTTTTACTCTCCTGCTTACCAAGATGGTGGAGAAAAAACGTGGATTCGTGTATGATGTTGTTGTGTAAACATACATGTAAACAACTTTTGCATACAAGCTTCAAGATCATATTGAAAATATTTGTAGACTGGAATAAATAACATAGGCATACACTCTTCAAACAAATGATTGCCAACGACCATTTTTCGTACTAACAGAGTTATTGAATTTTTTAGGTGTTAATTATAATGTACTGGATTCACACCGTGACAATGAAGTCGCTGCCAACGCAAGAAGAAAACTTGGAGTGAGTATATAATTTTTTCATCATTTTTTGACCGATACAGGCTGTAGTCGTGAATCCCTGTAAAGAGACATAGGGGTGGGGGGACAATACCGGTCCCCAATCCATGCTCCATCTTATATTTTATTCATTTTACCAAAATATCGTGTAGCCCAAGGTGTTATTCTAATGTCGAACAATAATCACGTGACTGACACAGGGAGCTTTGTGAGAAAGGCGGTAGCTGAAGGTCACCTATTTCTAAGTTCAGAAGTCGAGAGTCTCTCTATTCTTTCTGAAAAAAATCAAACGAAAAACACATTTACGTAGGAAATCGGTGAACGTTTAACAAACATTACTGAGCTCCGAACAGTTGTTCAAGTTTTGTCCGAGACACAACACTCGATGTTGAATGCTGGTGTAGATGTCATAGATAGAACACTTGAATAGCTGTCTGAGATACATGTACAACACTTGGATGGTTGTCTGAGATAAATCCGTGTATCTTATTCACTTATTCGGATTAAGTTCCTTCAGCACTGTCGTCGATTATGAAACTTGAAGTACCATTTATGGTTGGTTTCATTATTATATTGTCGTTGTCATATTTCCAGGAATAACGCTGTTTCGCAGACGGTTACGGATCCATTGCTTCAGTTGTTCGAAAAGATGCAAAGTTACAATGGTGGGCGGTTTAACCAACTGTTAGCAGACGCGTCAAGTTTTTTCCACGTTTCCCATCCACGCAATCCAAGTTGTCCGTCCGTGGTCAGGTGGACCAAGCCTACAGGTGGTTACACACTCGAAGGTACAATAGTTAAATTATTTAAAAACAGGAACATTGAGCAAAAGATTCGTTCTGTCGAATGTAGAAATACGATAAACCACATCCAAATATATAGTTATTCCCTTGCTGTCGTCAAAGATAGCAACGCCACGACTAACGACTGGAGGTTGGACTATATCCGCTACAAGGCAGGGTGTTCGTGCCCTTAGCTTGTATCCTTTACTTACGTGGACACGGAAAGACAAACAAGTGCACCAACTTGGCAGAACTTTAAACGGACATTTCAAGTTTTTGACAGAGCAGTGAGCTCAAATCAGACCTTGACCGAATGAAACATGAAATAGTATGGACAGTCGACTGGCTTCCAAGTGCTGAACAATAGAACAGATAGCCGGTGTTAAAGTAAACACTCAGTATTTGGACTAAAGTCGTGAACCACCCCGGTAGCACTAGGTGGTTTCCAGTTCCTCGTATCCCGATCGCCACAAAGGCAAGTGCCAGCGCTCGCTACGTAAGGAGGACAGACATCGTGTTCAAGACTTGCAAACTCACACGAGCTCTCTTCGTACATGTTTACATCAATCACGTGATTGGAGATTCGTCGGGCTGATATTAAAAGGCACCATTTTCCCAGATAAACTGCAACATTCCGTGTTGAAATATGGCAGCACCACAAGAAAGTGAAACATTCCAGGTGTTAGCTTTAGCAGCGATGCGATCTCCACCAGCGCACTGTGGATTTGCAATCTTTCCAACGATTCCACGCGTGTTAGTTAGTTTCTATGCCAACTTCCTGTGGACTGCGTTGGGTTCCGTTAGGCAAACTTCTTGCAGATTTTGTATGAGCATACGAGATCCCGTGAGTGAAAAAATGTTTTCCAACTCGCGACCATTCAGGCGGATACTGGCAAATGACGTACGCTATTAGGTTTCAGACTGGAATGATTTGTTATGAGAGAAAACTGTAAATTCATTAAGTCCAGAGGGTTGGATGCGAGTATCCTACATTCTGGTGAACACTTCGGCTTATTTCACCACGAGCCCAAACATGCACCAAATGCATCTGCGGCTCTGCAGTCAATCTTCTTCTACACTTGGAGTGGTAATAATAGGTGAATTAATGTGATTTTACTTTAGCGAAAACTTTACTCACACCACCAGAGGGCACAAATGATGTTAACAAGCGTGAAGAAACGACGTGAGTGCGAACCAAAGCAGACGATTTTTCTTTGTTTTTTGTTTTCTTTACTTTTGGTATTTTTGCTCAATATTGTGTTTCATTAAGTAAGTCAGTGTTTTATACATGTAGTTAAAAGTCTGGATATAATGGTTCGCTTTCTGTGCTAAATATTTGTATTTTAATGTATTGCCATTCATTTGTGTAGCACTGAAAAGAAGAAGTGTGATTAAGTGTACATGTAGTTGCTATAGTTATATTTCTACGTGTTTATACTGTATCTTACGAGATGTCCATTCTCTGCATACGGCATTTTGAGACATACTGTTCAGGCATTTACCCTCGACGGTCACGTGGTGCTGGATTCGGCTCAAGTCTTAATGAGAAGTAGTTTCTTAGATTTTTACGGCCTTCATTTTCTAAACAATCTGGAAAGAGTATTTTACACGAGAAGTTCGGCATTTGCCGCTCAGTTATCCTAACTTCGCCAAAATACTTGCACCGAGTATTTCGCAAGAGGATGAAAGTCGCACATGTATAGCGAATTAATGGACATGTCTCTATATTTATGTGGTGTGATTGAATAAATTATATTTCACTTCTTCACACCTACGATGCTTAGTGTTGATAATGACAAACGCTGTCAAGTCTGGTCATAACGCCATTTGTGAATACGTCACGTGACTTCTGCTGGGTAGGTTTGAGAATCATATTTATATTAAAGGAGAATGCCACCCAAAAAACAACCTATTTTTTACCAATTTAGATCGAGTAGTTTTACTCAATAACGGCACGTTCGGTTGCGTTACCTGACACCTGACGGCAGACGGAGGTGTTGAAATTATTCAATGACGTCATTGGTTTCACACGCAGTCTGTCGTTAAACACCAATAAATCATCAAATTTTGATGTAAAACCCTTAAAAATACACCGAGTTCTTATAAAAACGTGTTATTTTATTTCGCTGTTACGGATTTATTGGTATTTGGACACACCGTTAGCCTAGAACGTTCGGCAGGGCAATTTACCAAGGTCCGTAGCAGGAGTTTGGGGTCTGTTCGGAAATAAATTCGAAGTATTCTTCCGTGAAATACAGACAGGAGAACCTAGATCATTGTTCTTTAGATTTGGGATTTTTTGAGTTCTAAACACACAAAACGCTCGTTATCCGGCCAGTGGCTCGGAACCCGATCAGGCCCGTCGCGGCCGCCGGGACTGGCACGAACATAAACCAGCTTGAGTTGGAAACTAAACCCTCAGTCACGAGGAGACTACAATAGTGAGCCAAAGAAATAATGTGTACGTAATTATTAATGTGAATTAGCCACGAAACTGAAAATCTACTTACTTGTCGGGGGCCACGAAGTCGGGTTCCCCTTTCACAGACCGTCAGGGCAAAGGTTGTACAGTAACAATGATTTGAATAATGTATTTGTATTTTTAAATAAGGATTCCCCTAAAATGTGACCATAGCATATAAAATCGAGTTATTGTTTCACAACAGCTTTCTGTCAGCAAACACTGAATTAGCATGCGCTCACACGGCCTCGGTGCCCGGTCATTGCCGGCATCAAAAGCCGGTAACGCAGTGGTTTATTCATTGCTAACTTCTCAAAATTTACACTCACGAATACTGCAAAGGCATTACAAATTGTATCTAATGAGACAGACTTTGTTTCAGTTTTATATAAGCATTGGTTAGGATGAGAATAATTCATTTTCAAACAGAACGCAGAATAATAAACGTCATGACAACTCGCCCGGCGCCCTACCCGACTGAGTCAAGAGCTCATCCGACGAAGACTTCACTGGTCGGATCGTTAGGTTTCACCGGCTACCAGTTCGAACCGGAATACACTGATCAAGAAATACTAGAGAGGCGCAGTGAACATGCAACAGAACGTATGGATAGTTCTTTGGTAATCCGGAATTCGTCCGAGAAATCACGAAATGCCGGAGACAGACACGGAGATGTTTCACGGCCTCATACTTGGTATTAACAGCGTACCTTTCGTTCTTCACTACCGCGAGCCGCTTCCTAAGCATTTTGGGCTCTCGAAGAAGTCGAAAAAACGATATACATGCTTTCTGCGCAGCTTCATATTTCGGACAAGGGCCGGGGAACGATGCACCGCAATATAGCGGCATTCACACTGCAGACGAACCACTGACGTCGCTGCGTCGTTTCTCACCTTCCCCACAGGTTAACACGACACCTCTCGGCAAGGTGAGGTCGACCGTATAATAGGCGATGTGGATATACACCGATTAAGATGGTAAAAAGACTAATTAAATCGGGTGGCATTCTCCTATGCAGTTAGTTTGCTAGAAACGAAAATCGAATTAAGCGTTCAGTAACGTGCTACGCTTCTTGTGAAACGTGTTAACCAGAGACTGAACAGTCCCCTTCCTATTTATCTTTTTAATTCCGGTGCTTCCAAATGGTCAAAATCGGGAACATTTCCACGGCCATACACCTCGGACGCAAAAGGTACCCACTCATCCAAGGCTATAACGCAACCAGGTGGCGCTTTGCACCAATCATGTGGTGTGTCGCTTTATCCAATACGGCGTTTTCCCGTTGCTCCCAATTTGTTCGATTCAACAGCCCAACAACAAGTTGGAAGTTTACCCCTGTAGCCAATATCTTACATGACTGATTAACTCCATTCTGGCATTCATGCTTGGAGGGTCAGCTCTCTTTTGTTCGATAATTGCTCTAATCTTCAATACGATTCTATTTAGCCTGACTGGGCTGTGTTATTAAAAATAAAAGTTAAGTTATGATAACATATTTGAACATAAACCAATAGCCTTTCTGAAATCCTCGTCAATCAAGTAACAGCTAGCGGTCAGAGAACTACAGCAGACTCAAATTATGTGTTTGTTTGTGTGTGTGTGTGTGTGTGTGTGCGCGCGCGCGCGCGCGCGCGCAGTGTGTGTGTATATACATATGTACGACAATAAATTACGAGAAGTACATCACAAGCAAGAAGGTGACTTAATCAGAGGAGAGCAGGTAAAGTATGTGTTTGGAGCCTGAGCAGGTACAGAACCTGTAGATTTTTGTTCAGGGAGTCAAGGAAGTAATAACCATAAGATAGATCTGCTGAAAGGAGCAAAAACGGGGGACTAGGGCCCCAAAATGTTGAGGGCGGAGAATCCTTTCTGCTCTCAGTGTTAATATCGATTAATTTACAATTAATTATTAAAAGCTTGCAACACACAAACTTTGTTTCAAAGTAAAATAGAAAAATTGACAGACTTTCCTCCCCCAACCATCAAATGTTTCCTACCGTAATGTCCAAAAACTGCCCTCTTACGCCATCCAAACACCGGACCAGGTCTTTTGTTTCGAAAATTCACACCTTACGACATTCTTCCTTCAAACAGGGGGTCTGTACCCAGTACCCAGTTACATGAAACGGTTACAAAATGGAGCAGATCCAAGACTTTTAAAAAAGTTGGTCCAAGACAACAATTTGAAAATTCTAGATTTGATATCACTAAAATAAAGAGAAAACAGGGGGGCAGGAGCCTTCTGAGCCCCCCCCCCCATGGATCCGCCTGTGCTCAACTAGGTTGCCTAGTAAATTTTTTGCGCATTTGCTTCGTTCTTTATTCACAGTTGTTATATGGTTATATTTTTCTATCGGTGTATATTGCGAACTCATCTTCGACGTTTTCAAAAACTGAGTCCTTAATGCAGTCAAAATAATTCGGGACTTAGTCCTTAAATTAGGGGCGTTGCATGAAAATTATCCATACAGTAGATGTAGAAAACATAGTGAAGTCACTATTTGGGACTGTTTTATGCAACCGGTCACTGAACCCCATTTTTTTAAATCAACTATCAGCAGTCGGTATAATGCATATTACGACTACGTCGCCAGGTAAAAACGGCCAACCTCAAAGTAAATAACATAAGAACGCTTTATTTCCTGACTTGATGTTTTATGACCCGTATCAAACCAAACATCTAAACAAACGACATTGTCACTGAGTGTAACGTGGTTTCCAATATATCAAATAAACACAGAAAAATCAGCAACCACAACTGGGAATCGAACAACAGGTCTCTAGATTGGCGGTCTAGTGGCCTCACCACTGAGGTACTGAGGACCCGATATCTGTGCAGTTATTTTTTACAGCTAACTGTAAAGTCATGCATCCCATGAGCGGCGTTTCGCCTTTTTCACAAGGGATTTAGACAATTATATATACAATCAGCTGCTAGTGGGAAACGCCGAGGGGAAATAGCTACACCTAAGAGTGAACCGATCGAGTGTTCATCGCAAGAGACAGGCATACTTCTTGAAGAGACCGTGTTCAAACCTTCAAGCACAATTTCTGTCACTTGTCAGATTTTAGTAGGCAATTGAAGTGCGCGGCTATGGGATTCTTTCCCTGGGCAGTACAAAAATCTTTCCAGAACATTTGACCCTGCCGTAACACAAAGTACGGTAATCAGATATTCTTCAGTTTAAAGTGAAAACTAAGAATGCATTTAAAATATTGTATAGTACACAAAGTATACAGTTGTCAGTGGCGGATTTAAAGGGGGGCCAAGGGGGCCATGGCCCCCCATAAAATTATCGCAGCTTCCATTTGGCAGTTCGGGGGTGCGAATGTCTCAAGGGCAAAATTCTGGCTAATACTCTATTTGCTGTGCCCCCCAACTCAAAATCCTGGATCCGCTCCTGAATGTATTTACAAAAGTTGCATCATAAATGTACATACTGAGGTAGAAAGCCAGCTAGCTGTATGAAGACTGTCGTCAACATACAGCTAGGTAGCCGTGTGCAGAGCTCCGTTAGACACCGAAATTTCACACAACCCGGGTGCTCAGTTCGTCACCTCGTCGTGAAACTTAGAGCTAACAACCTGCAGGGGTGCGGGGTGCGTCCAGAATCTGGGAATGAATGGACATTCACAGTGCCAGTTACAGCCGTTTGTAGAAGTAAACAAAATCTAATAAACGTTATTTTTCGTAATTCTCCGCCTTTTGTAACAAAGGAAAATCCTATGGCTGCCGTCGTTTTGAAAACAGTGCAATCTCGTGACACGCGCAGGTACGCGCCATTTCCCAAAACTTTGCGATATCTCTCCAGAGTATTTTCTGAAATTGTTTTTTTTTTGTTATTAAAATAGTAAAAACTTGTAACGAAATGAAACCAATTCCGATTGTTATGACATGTATGCAACCCACAGTTGATTGAAGAACATGGAAATTGGCCCGATAGGTGACGCAATGGCGCCCAAATAGCGCATCGCAATTTTAGCAGCAGAATAACTGAAGAACTCCAATTTTCCAACACCCTTGTAAATAATTTAGTTTACTCAAGGAATAGTAAATTTTTTTAATGAGGCATCATTAATTTTGGCGGCGACAGGCCCGATAAATTATATACGCGACAGAAGCCGAAGGGAGTGAAATTAAGCCGATGGAGTGACGTCACCCAGGCCTTTGAGCTTACCGACTGACGTCACCAAGGCCAGTACGAAACTGGCCACCCTCCCTCCGCGTCCGCAAAAAAACGACCCCCGAGAAAAAAATGGAACACCTCGAATCCAAATAGGGGGCCGGTGCAATACCTAGGACCAAGGCGGTGCCGAAACGGGCGGAACGAAGGTCAGTAGTGCAGCGGGGGAGACGGAGTTTGTGCAAACGATGCATTTTACAGTGGCAGATCTACGTTTTCGATAAGGGGGGGTTTAGGATTCGAGCGAATCCGAGGCGCTTAGCGCCGAGCGGAAGGAAGGTCGGGAAGGGGTTTCCCCCCTCCCGTGTAAGATTTTTTGTGGTTTTTAGCAGCTGATTTCGTTTTTCTGTCGAATTTTTTTCAATTTTTATTTTTGATCCTGTCCCGAGGGGAGGGTTTGAACCCCCTGAACCCCCCTGTGGATCCGCCTCTGTTTTACATAATAGATATTTCATTACTGACAACCTCAGCGGCTATATGTTTACTTGGTTTCCAATATAATTCACATACTACCGAAGTAGGCCTACACATGTAGGTCTCAATGTGCACAACTTTATCCCTCTAGGATAAAAACAACGTGTTCCCCGGCACCATTCTATCATAAGTACATAATCGTTGACTCAATATTATGGAGACTAAGTGAATGAAAAGACTGATGGTACATGGTACATACGAAGCTGCTCTGCATCAGGAGGGAGATTCGGTTTGATTAACAGCCCTGTGATCTTTGACTTCGGATAAGTATGTAGTAAACAAAGCACGTGGCGGTGCGGTTCCAAGGTGTTCTGCTAAATCTTTTTTTCTCGCTACACGGTATATATTTCATATTTGAAATTCCCTGAGAATGAAGATAAGGTATTTTGCTAGTCACATGTGAAATATTGTAAAAATGGCAACTTTTTGTGAATGAGGCTTGAGATATTCTTAAAGGAACACTTCCTTCCGGAAGACTTCATAAAAGCAGGCTACCAGGCCATACAATCAACATTTATGATGCACTGAAGTACGTAACAAGATAGAAAATACTGAAGTGAGCACCTCAAACTGCAGTAAAAATTGCACAACTCCGCCGTAATATATCTATGTCGTGTTTCGCTAAATAACCTGAATGCTAGTCAATGATTTGTAAACAGCAGTAACACAATGCACCCACTACTGCACCTTAAACAATATGCTTTAGGGTGCTCATTACTACATGGGCGGCGCACCATAGGGGGCTGGGGGGCTATAGCCCCCACCCCACATTTTTCAGTGCTACGTTTCACGTGGTCTATAGGCGGTGCACCAGAGGGGCTGAGGTGGCTTTAGCCCCCCACTTTTTTCAGTGCTGCGCCGCCCATGTACTATCGTATAATGATACATAATTGACCAACGACAGCCAGCATGTTGACTATATGGGATCACAAGAAGTAATAGTGAATAAATAAAAAAAAAATAAATAAATAATAAGAAATAAGTAATGAAGTATACATGTAGGTGATAACAAATATATGGTAATATTACAACAATAAAATTAGTAAATAAATAGTAATTTTAAATATAATTATCTTTTAGATCCGACTGCAGAATGAAATGAAAGGAAGTAGGTAGAAGCATGAACGGGGATAGAATAAACTAATCAGTAGTTCCCAAAATCATGCAAACCACGATAAATTTCTAAATCAGGGAACAAATGCAGGGAACAGTAAAGAGATTAACTTCAAATGACCCAGCCCATCACTGGTTGACTGGTAACAGTTTCACGCAAAAACACCCTTTGTTTCAAACGTGAACATCATCTTTCTTTGTGAACAATTTTTTCCGTGCAACAAGCACCGTTGCTCGATGTTTTCAGTGCCTACCGGAGCCCCATATCTTGCCATTTGTTTATTGCACACATGCCCACTAGACGTCTCTACGGTCCATGGAAAAACAATGATCGCCAGTCGGAGTCCTCATAGAGGTTTGTCTATCTAAACACACGTCAATGGACTCGTCACCCTTTCTTCACTCTGTCAAAAACTTCATGGAAAGAAAGAAAAGTTGTGAGTCATTCCCCATCGCAAGCCCTACAGATGAGCACAGGAACTTTGTTGTCTCTTATAATTTTGACCCTTTCACTTCAACTGAAAACCAAGCTAGACTAAGGAAAATAGGGGCAAAAAACACAAAACCGGCATCTTCCACCCCAAAACCACCACTCAGTACCTTGCCGATGCCCATCAACATTAGATTTCGAAAGCAAATTTTCTATCTATTCCAAAAATGTGGTCAAAAAAACGTCAACCAACTAGTTTTTTTGCAAATCTGGCTTCTTTGAGGGCTATCTGAAATCATGGACAATTTCTCAGTCGCTACCCAGCAATGCACAACAGGGGGTCGCCATCTTGAAGAAGAGTGCAGCTACAGCCGAGCAAGTGTTCTTTTTCATTCACAGCATGTTCACAAATACAAACAAACCACATTCACTTGCCCTACATGCAATACCTAACTAAAATTCCCTTAAGCCCGGCCTACCCCTAGATTTTACTACTTTGGCGGTGCAAATTGGTCGCGGCCACAGTCTTACTATTCAGTGCCACCTTGTTTTCCTCTTTACAGTCTCTGACGGTAGCCTACCCACAAGATTAACTGTGAAAGTGCTGAATAACCAGTAATTAAGTTTTATTTCTTCATCAATTTATAAGAATTATTTGTTAGAATTGGAAACATTAAGGCATTCTAAAGTACAGATCTTATGTATGTTTTTAGAAATACAGCACCCGGCCTTCATTCAACATGCAATGGCAATTTGAAGCGAAATTAAGAGCATTTGGTGAATTTGCTAGAGTATACTGTTTGTATAGTAATATGATGACCTGTGAGCCAATGGCCCTATGAGTTTTGAAATAAAGTTTTTGTTTGCTTTTTTGTTGTATAACAATTTTCAGTTTGTGAAATATACAAGTTAAAGCACTGAATAATTCAATAACATCAAAAGTTTGTCGGAAGCTTAGAAACAATCCATCCGGGAATATAAAAATTCCAGTTCGTCGTTTTAGCTTCGGGAAATTCTTAGTTTCCTTGGTCTATTTTCGTGTCTTAACTTCTGGATTGTAATTAGTGATAGAAACATTTCTCCGTGTTGGGAAACCGTGGACTAAGCTGTGCTGATTCGCAGAACTCAGTTGAGGTAAGGACTATTGCAAAAAGCATATTTTACGCTACCAGCGACGGAGAGTTGAGCAGACGATTGCGTCGGAAAAAACAAATACTCGATTTTGAGTCGGTTTTGACAGAGTAAAGAAAAGTCCAGTGACGTGTTTTTTTAAGAAAACCAGTGAGAACTGTTCTGTGAACCCTTAAATCATGGACGGTGCCCTCAAGCCTTTGAATGGCCGAGAACTCGCTAGATTGTGGTTTGAAGGATGCACGCATTCTCGTCCACTTGTGTGCAAACTGTGTTATCGAACGAGTTGTCAATGACATACATGTACATGTACGTGTACACAAACAATAAGAGGTGGCTGTTCCGCACACCATAGGTTTTCATTGGTTGAGAAACTACTGAAAGCAGAACATCGCGAGAAGCACAGCGCCGTAATGGAAATATGTAACGGACAATTCTCTCATAATTTTTTAGTAAATGCCTTGGGCATTGTCTGGGTAAATTCAGTGTGTAGTTAAGCCGCTGGCTATTCTCCGTGACGTTCAATAAGTCTGGCCAACTGAACCATGCGATATAGGAATGAATTTAATACATGTATTTACATCAAACTGAAGCTGCTTCAAAGTTGTTGTGCCTTGACTTCTAACCTAATTTGGCAGCGCGATGCTGCTTCGAAGATTCACTGAGGTAAAAGATGTCGCAACGTTGTTCTCGAGACACTTGTCTTTCGATAAAAGTACGACGGTGAATGCACAGAAAGGAGTACATAGGATTTTCTTTCACAATCTTTACCTAAGGACTGGGCTAACCATTACAGTGTATCTTAGTTTATGCGGGATTAATTAAGTGTAATTCGAACGTCTGCGACTGTTGCATTTTTATAACGTGCTGGATGCTTACACAAATTTCGACAGGCATCTGCCTTTTCATGCCAAGTCAATGACGTAATACTATATATTTAGAACCTTGAACCTGGGCATGCATGTGTCGCAAATCAATTACCGTCTGTGTACTATTAGGTGCTAAACAACGTGTGTAGAAAACCCTCGAAAGCCGAAGATCAGTAAACTGCATAGCCGGCATTTCTCCAAATCTATTCAGTATACATCCTAGTTATTCTGAGATGAGAGTTTTCAAGTTTTTTTGGTGATTTTTAACCCCTCCGTCAGATTTTTAAAGTTCGTTTCGAGTACGCGCTGTAATCCAACCCTTCGTTGCTTTTGATCAACTGTTTCCACTGAACGTCAATACCTCATTAAATGTCCGTTTTTTATTTGATTTCGTAGATTTACCATTTTCTGAAGTTGTCCAAATGTACCGGTCACACGCTCAAACGTGCCACGAAAACAGCTTCGTGTACTGCCCTTTACATTAGAACTCTTACAAACTGGGCTTTTCACGACTGCAATTATCTCATCCAGCTGCGCAAGGACAGCTCACTTCTACCAGTCACGGCGCCATCAAGCCTTTGATGTGCCAAGCTGGAAAATAACGATGGGGTTGCTCTTTTTGAAAAAATATTTCGAGTACGACCCTCGCTGAGAAACAGTTTCACTTTTCTGTGATGATCCCATGTTTATGCAAACATTGTTTTGTGTTCTCTGTGGGTACTGAAATCTGGTCGAAATTTGATTAATATTGATTGCTGTGTTTACTGCAGGCAAAACTACCCTAATCGATTTTATGTGATATAAAAGTTACTCGCGGCTTTCCTTGCACACAGGGGGGGGGATTCAGGGGGTTTAAACCCCCC
>NMRA01000628.1:0-33810 GCA_002633005.1 Phoronis australis | reverse complement strand
CCTCAAGGGTCTTAGTGTCAACTGAGCTGCGAAACGAGATGCTGACATTGTAGAGGCTTACAAGCTCATTGACACAGCAGTTGACGAAGTGCAAGCGTTGGGAACAAACATCGAAAATATCTGGGTAGAATGGTTCCAAGACGAGCAAATCATTGGATCCGATATACAAATTCCTCGGCAGTCTAGACAACAGAAGGATAGGACTAACGTATGAGTAACCACTGGGGATTAAAATTTTAGAGAGAAGTTTTCAATTCAAAATTTTTTGCACAGTACACTTTAGGTCTCGCGACGGACCAGGCCAGCTTGATTTGTGAAGATGTTGAGTTTCAGTGTACTTCTGGTCCCTCGGCGAACTAGTCTTGTGATTTTTTTTACCTAAGTGTGCTTTGTAAAATTATTTATCTCAGCCAGTACTGTTTGGTCTCGCGACAGATCGACTATTTTTATACGGATAATAAGCACAGGTCAGTGTACTCTTGGTCTCGTGACGGACCAGGTTAGCTTTTTGTGTACTCTCAGTGTACATCTGATCCCTCTGCAAACTAGTCCAGTGTATCTTTTCACAACTGTGCACAGGATGTTTTGGTTTCGTGAAACTGTTTTCAGATGATTTGTTTCCTGATAGATTTGACGTTTTTCAATTGTTGTCAACGTGATTCAGCTTAATAAAGTGATACCTAATTATTTATTGTCGCTTTTAATAATAGACTATGAGTTGAGAGCACATCGTTCGCCAGTTTTTCTCGTAGCGAGACAGAACACATGTTTATTTCCGGACTAACAGTACAGGTCTTCGTTATTAAACAGCTTGAGGCTGTTGCGATCATCTGATATTCAAGTTTTTACGCCCCGTTGGTGCTCCTTATGCTCTTGAATATTTGGTAGTTGTCCAAACCCCTGTATACACACCACACTTTTTCGTATGCTAAAAAGGTGTGTGTAAGTAGATGTTCCAACAAAAAAAATTGCTGGTGGTGTGACTCATGCCCAGATGTGCACAATATGGTTTCACGATAACTTATGTGCTAAGTTCATGTGACGAAATCGAGAACGGTTTTTAATTACCTTAAGAAAAACTCCAGAGACATGTTAAGTGACAGAAACTTACCAGGATGCATGGAAATTTCACTATTTGGCTACAAAAACAAAAAATATCTTACACGGGAGGGGAAACCCCCCTCCCGACCTACCCCCGCTCGGCGCTACGCGCCTAGGATTCGACCTTGGCGGGAATCCAAAACCCCCCTTGCTGAAAACGTAGATCCGCCACTGGCACATCACAAATTTTGTCAATAGGGTAGAGACCAGTAAACGTCAGGTGAATGTAAACCAGGCACTGCCATATAAATACATGTATAATAACTAATAGGTTTATTTCACAAATTAAAAATAAGAAACTACTAGAAACCTTACAATAAGAACTACACCTTTGAGAAATACAATACAACATGAATGCGACTCATATTGGAATACGCTGCTACGATAGTCTGTGTTACATGCAACCACAATAGTTCAACCTATAAGAGGAAGTTAGTCCGATTTTTTATCCGTTCCAACGCCCAAGTGTCCGACGCTTTTCTGGAACCTACTGTAGGTCAGCTAACAGGTCAGAAACGCGGCCAGTGTTGGGAGAAAGGTGTCATGACAGGAAACTTAGCTGGTCTGAAACGAGCAGCATGCAACCAAGGAGTAAATAGCATTTGGCGTTAAGCGAACTAACACATACCCTACATTCACTAGAGAACCAACGGAGAGGCCATAAAAACCCTACAGAGGGTTATGAAACGCTCTTGAAACAGTACATTTAACATGTGCAATCTTTACTTAAGCCCCTCAAATACATGTACATAGCTTCCGTTTATCATCACAACCTGACAATGGAAAGAAAACTCCATTAACACGTTTTCATCATCCAAGAATCAGACTCTCGTTTTGTAACTGTTACAGCAGATCAATCTCTAAATGTAAACAGTGAGTGCTCTTGATTCACCGACTGTTCTGTTAACGGATAAGGCACAGGAGCCACGCAGTACTGATAAAAGTGGGGTGGGGGGCTATAGCCCCCCTGTGGTGTACCGCCCATAGACAATGTGTGGCGCAGCACTGAAAAAAAGTGGGACTATAGCCCCACGCCCCTATGGTGCGCAGCCCACGAGGCATCTGATGGGATCATGGAAATAGTCGTCACCAATGCCTTTCAGGCGTCCCAGGAGCTACCACCAGGCGCAGCACACTAAAAAGGTCATGTGACATGATCCTTGTTCATTAAAAGAACGAAGTAACAATCTAACATTCTGATTGGTTCATTTTCAGAAATGAATGAGCATACTGTCTTCTATCAACAAATACCTTTGAGTCTTGCTGATGTTGCTGCAACTACAAGTAGACTAAATGGATTAATTCCACCCAAGTTCCTGCCTTTCAACCAACACAAGGTTACATGGCGTCAAAACAACATAGGGATTCCATTTACTATTTCAGCACATTCCGTATCAACCGTATCATATGCATACAGCAAACAGGCACTCGTGCCCACGCACGGATTTCTCAGTATCCTTCATCAGCCTTCCATAAGGCCACAGGTGGGAGTTGTGACAGACAACATATGCCTTAGCCAGTTAACCGGTGAAGTCAATCAGTTTTGCCCATTGCCCTAGCTTCTCTAACGCCATATCAGATATACTTTAAAGAATGCAACACTACGATTATATACCACAGGGGCAATCAGCCAGCAATAAAAATGAACAAAAACTGTCTGTCTATGGTCTAGACCAGCAACGTCTTCATTCTAGCTGAGTAATAATGATTTGAAATTGGCCACACCACTGTTGCAGCGCCACAGTGCTGAGCTTGCTACTTTAGCAAGAAAACGAAAGCCCATCATCAGAACTTGGTGGTACATTTTGGAGTCTGTGATATGCATTTCCATATCACTGTGGAAGACTTGTTATTGCTCAGAACTTCAGCATGCAGATTTTACTGGAATAACATTTGTTGCGCCTTCACGAGGCTTGATGATATTAGCAGACCAGAAGACAATTTGAGGCAAAAGATGAACATAATGAATGCCACCGATAACCTTTGTGACAACAACAATAAGAACCTTAAGCACGGTGCATTTAATGTCCCTTTCAGTTGTTGTTAGCATAGAAAACAGGCTACACAATCGGTGCAGTCTCCTATGTCATATCTGGACCCAGGGTGAAAGCAGACTGTCTTTTTTTTGAGAAGATTGCAGTTGAAGTTCGCACAGACAGCTTTCGTCAGGAAATGTCTGCCTATGGACTTGTGGGGTTGTTGCTACCTGACCACAAACGGCAGTAGTCTGCCTACTAAACACTTTCACCATGGCAACCAAGTGGACAGTTTGTTTAGGTAAGAAACCCACTAATGCAGACCAACAGAGATCAGTTTAAGTTAATCAGACAAAAAACTAAATCAACTCTTCGAGGTAACTAACAATTACTTGAACAAGACCTTCATGTATTTTTAACAACGCTCCAACATATAGTTTCAATCATACAGAGTTTTCAATCATAGGTCTACTCTACTTTCCAACCTCATCCTATTAACCGGAAATGTCCTAAAGTTGTAGCCTTTTAAGGCAACCTACTTAAAGTAACACAAACTGGACACTACGTTTCTCGCATGGCTAAATGACACTTGACCATCTAGTTGAGTAACACCTGATGTAATCTAATTTATCCAATAATGAAGTGCAGCGCACCAGCACAGGAAATTTTCTTCCAAGAACAATGAAAATTACACTAACCCTCAGTGGAGAGGAACGCTCCACTTGGCAAAGGGACTTAATACTTCTAGTTAAATCATATACAATACAGTTGTGAGCACGACAACTTGCAGACGTGAGCCAAGGTCTGTTGGAAAACGCGACTGGAAGTCAGTCAGAAGATCGGATGTTCACTTGCACTATCTGATAATCAAAGTTCCAGCGGCCATGTCTTCAGTTCAGATCTTCCACTTTAGCGGCGGACCTACGAGACAAAACAACAAAAAGGTCACAGGACAAGGCACACATTGACTAAAATGACTTGAAACTCATCGCATACCAAAAACCCCAAAGAACCCACCACCCAGTCCATCAAATGTCAAATTAGAACATCCCAAGACACTATCTGACGATATGTTAATTAGCTGATTTTGAGTTATGAGCATCTATTGGTCGAAGCACACTACGTAAAACTGGAACAACCAATCACAACACTAGTCACCCTCCGTTGTGTTTAGTGAGAAAATTTGTCAGACATTGCTGCTTGCTTTCCGGTTGTTCATGGTATGATAAGGAATGGCAAGCGTTGTGTTTGTGGTGGTTGTGACAATTAATATTTGATTACGCTGTGGCTCTTTCCACTTTCCTGCCAGACACTGCAGAAGCGGGATATGGCACATGATTGTTTGTAGCACACAGGTCTTGGTGGACACCACAGAATGGCACTGGGTAAGTTCAAACGTCACACTCATGTTTGTAGAGCTAAGAAACTAAATTGAAGTCGCTTTATTTTCGATTATCTTATTTTTGGGATAATAAATGCACAATTGTGACATACAGTGCTAAAAATGAAACTTTAATGATGGCGACAATGTGGTCTTTTGTCAAAGCAAGGTACATGGTGGTTTTAAGTACTTTAAACTTACACGTACTAAGTATCTGCATATCTACCCAAATATCTACAAAATAATAGATTTTAACTCGGTTAAATTATTCATTTTCTGAAAGTAGAAAGACAGACACTTAAATTTTATAAATTGGGTCCTGTGAACAAGCTTTTTTAGTAAAATTTAGTCAACAACAAAAGCACAACCATAGCAAAAAAATTTAATTCATTGATAAATTTAACTTCACATAACTTTTCAAAACAAAATGTCCAAAATGTCAATGAATACAGTTTCCTAAAGTATAGTTTTGTTTTTATGATAGCCCCTCACGCAAAAGAGGAACAATTTCTAATATAGAGAACACTGCATCAAGAGTATACACACACGTAGAATCTGAGAGATTTATTCAAATCTGACAAGTCATCTATGAGATATCATGTTCCGAAGTTTCTCTAGGGACCCGCACACTACATAGAGGTGCCAGGTTCGAATCCACACTTGAGCTGATTCAAGAAAAATGTTTCTCACCAATAACATTGCCCTATTCAATAAATCGCTACTTGGAAACCCTCCAGACCCACGAGACAGCGACAGAACGCGACCAAGGATGTTACAGCAGAGGCACCAGTAATGTGCAATTTTGTTTTTCCTTTCAAAATTTCCAAACAACATGATAACGCAACTTGGTGTCTGCTTCATAAAATAGACTTAAGACAGAAATTTGACTGACTGACTAGCTGTGCTGCCGTATGGTCAATTCAGTGCCCAGGAATATTAAGTTTAAAATAAAGCTATTAAAAAATAACTACATGTAGGTTTACTTTCCAAAGGTGTTTTTACAATAGTTGCGTCACGTGGCTGAAAGTTTTAGACGCTACGAGTTTTTCATCAAAAAGATTGTTTTTATGATTCATGTGCAAGCCTCATGATTTTGACGAACTTCCAAGAGGTTTTGCCCACATCATAAATCCGAGATTAGGATTCTTGTAGAAAATATTTCAGTAACTATTGTATCTCAGAGATCTCACAGTTTTGCTCAGGAAAGATTGATTTTCCATCAATAGCTGTCAGAAGCATAACACAAAATAGCTACCATTTTTACGTTTTCATGACTCCTGATCCCTTGCCTTTAACAGGGCCCTAAATGATCACGTCGCTGTTAGGGTGTAATAGCCGAGTTTGTTGAAGAGAGGTGACATGCACTTTGCTCATCAACAGTGGTACAGTAACGTTTGTGATAACCTAAAACTTTAGTTAAATGCTCTAGCTGTTAATAGGCTGTAATACAGTTAAGCATTGTTTCAAAAAAAAGTAAGCAGTTCATATTTCTTTTATCATAAAACTAGTAAGAACATCTAGTAAGCATTGCACCTTCAATCTTCCATTGCGCCCCTTCAGTCGACGTCCACCCGCCTCGTAGGGACAATGGGCTCTATAGTGTCCATGCTCTCGACAGTTGAAACAAGCATCTTCAACTGGTCGGCCAGATCGAGAGGGCACAGAATTTCGCCGGACACTAAATCAATAAGAAAGATCAAATGAGTTCACAAATTGAAGGAAGACACAACCTTGACAGCGTTGGCTTTTGAACAAAGCAACCATATGGGGATGAGTTCACAGGGAGCGCTTAACGAGGAAAACAACCTTATACAGTCCCCTGGTTATCTCTCAAAGACATTTTCCATCTGTATATTACTGTACAGTTCCCTACACTGTTTCTTAAATAACTAGAAGATTACGATTCATCCAGGTCCAAGTAACTATATGGCTAATTATGATTATTTCAGGTGGACGTACCTAGCTAAAACTTTACTTTGCCGTGACCACAAGTGTCCCCTTGTACAGAAGAATGTCTACTGGCTGTCTCAGATTTTCCTGCCTTTCCTGTGAAGCTGCACTGGCTCAAGCAGTTTCACAGGAAAGGCAGATAGACCTAAGAACACCATTACAGTATCTTCTGTAGTAGGGGACAGACGTGATCCCCACAACGTTAAGTTTTAACTACTTAGTAGGTACGTCCGGCTGAAACATTCAGAAACAGTAAAATATGCTTTTTAAATTATCATTTCGTTTTCTTTTTCAACAAATTTTTACTTTTTCATGTTAATCATAAAAGTCTTATTTTACCATTCGTGGAAAAGTGGAATACTTTAAAAACAATCAGACCAGTGTTTTGAAGAATAGCGCATAAAGTATTGCTAAGTATCTCAAAATGTCACACGAATCCGATCTGCAATTTTGAAAGATTGCGTTCTGGAGTTGGCCAAATTTTGACAATTTTCTAGGATTCTGCACAATCCGATTTTATATCCTGTATTGCAGTAGACAGCTGTTGCCGTAAGAGTTGAAATAAGTTACACCGGTTTACACTGAATTTAATTCAGAATACACAGGTAGGACTTTGTGTGTAAACATAACTGCAGTCTAGTAAAAGAATTTTGCGCTTGCAACAAAGGGCCAGAACTGGAGCTCAGCCTAGGGGTGTCACTATCATTGATAGCCCACTGATAGTCCCACTCACTGAATGCTAACTTTTGAGATAACTAACAGACAATCAAAGGTAGCGACGACGACAGGACAGATGTAGGATGTATGAACAACATGCTGAGTGTATGTGACCCGCTACATGCGAGCATGCATTTTGTGGGTACATAAAATGATTTTGAGCTTCTAACCGTTAGATTGGTGAAACTGAGAGAACAAAATTGTCGTTTTACTTTGGTATCACGGTAGCTGGCTTCAGGAAATCTAGCTCTCCCTCCTTCCAGGCATCATCGTCATAACATGACGGCACCTGAGAGACACCAGGTGGAGATGGTGACAGACGAGACTCGGCTGGCTCTAAGCTGTCATGGCGGAGTTCAGCTGTCGGTCGCGCAGCTGCAATATCTGTAAAAGCACACGAGATGAATATTGTTAAACCAATATCTCTCATGAGAGGGACAAGTTTGAGAACTCCTAAGAAAAAAGTCCTGACCATTAAAACATAAAGAAGATTTACCATTTGAGCAACTGTTGCACTTTGCCCTGTTCAGCTGACTAAGAAACAAAAATCAAAAGACCAAATTGGACCTCTTACTCCAATTCTTAAAATCGTTTCGAAGATTTTGCATTCCCAACGAAAACATCAAAACCATTAAGCTACTGAAAAAAATGCTTTAGAGTTTAGGGGAGTTGGCCTACCGTAAATGACACGCAAGAAATTCCTCTGCATTGTGTTGGCGGATCATGGACAACAATTCAGTTCTCAAGCGGATTAAATGTTTTAAAATCCCAAAGCACTTTGTTTTATAATTAAACATCAACAGCTTAACAGGGGCAAAATGCATGCTTTAAACAGACCATGAATTTTGGACCAAAGAATCTGCTTAGTGAAACAACGGAAAATTGTTTTAAAGCCCAACTTCAACGGAATTTTGTTATTTTAGGTGTATTGGGCTGACGAGATAGGCCTCAGTAAAATAAGAAAACGCAAGTTCAATCACGTAAATGTAATACCGTCAAATGACAAGTGAAGCTGCGTTTTCGTTTCATGTTGTGTCATTGCGAGATCCCAGCACAAACAACAAAAGGTCTCTAATAGTTGTTTTGAATAGGGGTCTGAATAGAACACCATTGTGTGCGGGTGTTAGGTGATTCTTGCAGTAACGTAGACAAAAGCAAGCCTATACGCCTAACAGTTCGTTACATTTGGCAATTAATGAGACTGGTGTGCTCAGAGCGATGCTCTTAACATACTGTAGGAACTAAATTCACAGACGACAGTTCTTACCATTCAAGATTAAGAGGGAAGAACAAATTGCATAAAAGTAGGGGATCTTTTTTATTAGAAGTTGAAGACAAATTACACAACTATCAGGATAGCCAGCATTAAACTTCACATGGACATTCTTGCTTTAGCAGCAATTGGTGAAGAAAAAGTCGGGTCGGAGATCTGACTTCATACACAATGCTGCAGACAATGTACTACCATGACCCATTGCATCACACAATGCCACAGATAACAAACTGATAATTTCTTTGGCATCACAAATTAAAGGACCCAAGGTATCAAGGTCTCTGCAGAAGAGGTCAAGAGCACTGTATATTAGTTTGAGAGTCATGGCTAGGAAATCTTCAATCTTGGTAATAATGTGTTAATAACTACTAATTGTGTGCATGTTTCATTTGATGTTATTTACTGTAGTAATGAATGAGATGCTTTAAATCATGGTGAAGTATCATCCGCCTCTGGGTTAGGCCATACCACAGGCGGTGCAACTAACTAACACTGACATTGTGGTGCATAGCAAGAATAAACAAGTTTATTGAAGCACCCACATTTTTACTACTTTTGTTAACACGCATCACAAAGAAAGCTTTACAGCACAGGAAATATTAGCAGAGTGATGGATGTCCGCTGTTGCATAGTTACTGGGTCAAGGCATAATTGTAAGCCAATCCAATCATAATGGTGGTATTGGTCTATTATGTAGCAAATCGGTCTCCATGTGCTGTGTGTGGAAAAAATAAAACTTCATGCCCGAACTTTGCAACTAAGTAAACATGGGTGCTCAAATGAGAAAAAAGTAATAAAAATAAACTTGTTATGGCGTGAAATGACAGTCCGCGGGTGCCTTACGTGCAGGTGCTTTTTCCAACAACGTGAATGCGATGAATAAAATTATACTGGCGCCCCCCCTATCAGGATTCAATGTCCCCAGCTCAGACACAGAGGAATGCACGACTCTTTGAAGATAAATCATTTCAAAATGATGGTTAAGAGATGTCCTTAATGTCTGAACTCCACACAGCAGAGTGGTAGTGTGCCCGACATTCTGCTTAGAAAATCCGCTCACTATGTAAGTGACCAGATAACCAACTTTTTCCCAATAACACTTTTTAGTTGCATTATTTCGTGACTGGACAAGTACCCAAGTTTATCACTGAAGGCAGTGCCACGGTAGCTGAATTCATCTCAAAACAACTAGTGGTGCCAACGATGCCTCCAAGCGATATAACTAAGTGCCGTATTTCATCAAATCAACAGACAAGCAAAGATAGAGCAGATATGCCGACAACAAGCAACCAAGATATTTTATGCATTTGCATAAAAATATGGTGAACTTGTGTAATACAGATCACAACAAGGCCTTTCCCAATGAATGCAACACTTACTATGATCCTCATTGGGTACTGTGCACAACTGGGATCTTTCAGAACACGGCCATTCTTTTTCCTCGGCATCAGTCCCAGTCTCGCCTTCACCTTGTTCAACATTCTCAACATGACCGCTACTTTCCAAAATGGTTTCAGCATGGCTAGACCTTTCCCCCTTAGTATGCACTTGACCCATTCTCTCAAAATCATCGGGCACAGGGGAAAGGATCTTTCGTTGACTCTGGTCTGCAGCAACACGAGTCATTGGCACGACATAGCGGGGCGCACTACAAGGTGGCACCGCAGGACGGTTCAAGTATTGTGGGGGCACTGGGTAATAAGGAAGGGCACTAAAATGACGAGGGTGGCCCAGACCCACTGCACCACGCCCAGGTGGAGAGAAATGGGGTCGTTGAAGCACCGTTATTGGCAGCGAGGCTGCAACATCTGAGTTGACAGAGGATGAATATCGCGAAGGATGGAACGATGAGCGTGCAGAGGCAACTTCGTTTTGGCAAGACATGGGGTAACGGACATTAGAAGTAAAGGCAGCCGGCATGGAAATGGACGACACAGTTGGCACGGAAACGGACGACACAGTTGGCATGCACGGGACCCCGGCAACAGACTGGCTATCTGCATTTTCAACTGATGATTGCAGACCATGTGGCTTCCTGTCAGACATGTCACGGCTGGCTTGTTTCAACACACACACAAAGGGATCGCTGTCATTTGGCTTGACCTCAGAACAGGTGAGCAAATTATCACAGCTTGTTGCCTCCACCAACTGAGCTCCTTCAATGACCTCTACTTGGCTGGTGGCGCCTTCTCTAGAGTCATGTTCTTGCCTATCGTCATCCAAATGTAAGACTAAATCTTGATTCTCTTTCATAGATGTCAATGACGTTCCACTTAAACACTCCGTTGACACAAGTGTCGGTTCTCGTCTGCTGCCAGTCTCTTCGGGTGACATTGGCTCCCGGACATCAACAAGAATATTGGAGGTGAGCTCACTTGATGATTCACATAAGTTCACCGGACAGTTCTGTTCAGATAACTGCACATTGTCATTGCCTGCATCACTGTGAATGCAGCAGGCACTGTCGGACATCAACTCACTAGCTTCACACGTGATATTCTTCTCCACCCAGTGACTGGCTTTCATCGACACAGAACTGTTGCTGTTGGTTTTGAAGTCTTCGTGTTGACAACCTCCCAAGTCATTCAGCTGCTGCAGTTGCACTGCTGGTGGTGACAAACCCACACATTGACGAGTACCTACAACAGACCCAGAATTGATCTCCAAGTGCTCACAGCCACCATGTACCTCGTTTTAACAAAAGATACACCTTCAGAATGTTTTAATTATTCAGCATTGCGTATCACAGCAGTCAAATTCCTTTTCCAAAAAAGCAATGAATCAGTTTCTAGTCAATTCATTTTAATTCACTTTCACTACGGACCTGAAATCGAGATGCATGTACAAAATTTCATGCACTGACTTCCAAAGCTAGTTAGTAGTGAAAAACTTTCGTTTGGCCTAATTTCATAGACACTGGGCAGCCACTTCAGGACGTCAGATGTGCCTCGTGTGCTGCCAAAAAATCCTAAATTTTCATTCACTTGACTTGTACATTAAGAAATTGGCAGAACTCATGGCCACTGTACAAATGCCTCTGTCACATCACGATTAAATGAAAACGATATCTCACCGGTGGCAAATTAGTATATTCTCACAAAAGAAAAAGGACAGTTCACAGGTATAATTTTTATTGATAAAACAGGGGTCACGGTTGGGCATTAAAAAATTAAACCATTTCATACTTCTTGTAAACACATTTCACCATTAATGAGGTTGCGACGTCTGGTGCGTTCTATAACAAAATCAAAGCCTGAATACTCCTTTATGCAGTAAGAAAAATACGTACTGCCTCCATCGAAACAATCACCAGTGTCTTTGTCCCGCAGGATGACCAAAGCAGATGGGCTGTAGTCATCACATATCATTGTCTTCTAAAACCAACGAAGATAAGTTTCAAATCAAACAATTGCTTTCATTGCTATTGACAACTAACTGGAATAACCAAGCGACAACCCTTTTCCATATGAAAATGAACGAAACTAGTACATTGCTTCCTTTCCCTTTAAAAAGTTGTAATGCAGACAGTACCTATTATGGAACATTTAGTTTTGAAATTTCCAGGTCAAACTTTTGACAGAGATCTGCCATATGTTGCCAGAAATATACGAGACGAAGCTTTGGTCAGGAAAAAAAATGCGAAACGACAGATGGAATTAGTGTGAAGTTGTACTCGGTACCTAATTATTTTAGTCAGAGAGGGCAAAATGCAGAAATAATTTTCTACAAAAACCGGAACAACTAAAGCATTGGTGTCATAAATTAAATGGACATTTATCTGCACTGTTACGCATAGTTTGAGAGATACATCATTCTATTCAGTTGATGGCCCCTATGCAACGTGCTTAAGTTCTATTTAAACAAATCATTTTTCAGATTCCGCAATTACAACACGTGACTTAAATGTGATTGGTCGAATCCTGGAACAGCTCTAGTGACAGAGGTTTACACCTTCCCTATCAATTAAACGAATGACTGGGGACAAACTATCAACCTCACATGCTCCAACAATTAAAGTTGATCAAACACTGGCTCACGGGACTTAGTATCAAGAACCCAATACATATACCACTTACTGTCTTTGCAATCAGCCATTTGTTCAACACAAAAGCAGAGAACATTTCTCTTGTTTTGTCCAAGGTCAGATTCAGACAGCATTTTATGGCCTACAAAATATGATTCAACTGACTATTAGGAAGTGTGTATGCAAGTCAGATGGACACGACATTCTCACAAGAAACGGGATTGTATGGAAAACCAGCAATTACTCGCAAACGTAAAAAAAAAGCAAAGCAGAGCATTGAATGGAACCCACGAATGCATCGCATACACACAATGTGGTTGAAGTGTTGTTTATTTGTATCATAAAAATGGCAATTAGACGACTCAGAATACCTTGAACCCATCCAAAAATGGGAAGGTGTCGTCGTCTCTCAAAACAATTGCCAAATTTTAAGGAAACCCGTCAAAGAACTCCAAAGATACAAAGGCAAACAAAAAAAAACAAAAACAAATTGCCATTAGGAACCACAGCAGTAAAATGTACCCATGTGCTGTCAAATTAATAGGAATACAAATGCAACATACGGCGTTTTCCCATTGCTCCCAACTTGTTCGATTCTATAGCCCAACAACAAGTTGAGAAGATCACCCCTGTAGCCAATATCTTATACGGCTGATTAATTCCATTCTGGCATTTATGTTTGGAGGGCTGGCTCTCTTTTGTTCGATAATTGCTCTAATGAGATCCTATCTAGCCTGACTGGGCTGTGCTGTTATAAAGTTAAGTTATAACATATTTGAACATAGACCAACAGCAACTACAACTAAAGTTAAGAAAATCCATTCTGTCAGGTTTCAGTAAGCCTGGGAGATAATTGGCCTGCCTGTTGTCTTACGGGACAAAAGACTGAGCTGGGCAGTTAACAAAAGAGCCAGATGTTATTGCACGTCAAGCACCCCTCACGTCTGGAAAAGTTGCTGAACAACAGAACGACGTCATGAATTTTCAAAAAAACATCTTGAAAGGAGCTTAGGAGATAAAGCCTTTGATGCGAAAAAAATTTCCCCAGGACGGAAACTAGCTGAACCAGTTTGAAAATCGATGTCAGTCATCCTCTTGTCAGTTGGAACACATCTACCAATTTTAATATAGATCCTTTGCGTGTATTGGCAGCTACCAAAAAGAATGATGTTGTACCCTCCATGCAAAACTTCATGAAAAAGCATCAATGCACTCTGAAGTTACAGAAAGATAAGAAAAAAAGAAAATTGCAACTAGGGAGCACAGCTGTAGTTGGATTGGACTGAAACTGGCGTCATCAGTTGCCATCTCCATAACAACACAACTTCGTTAAATTTCAGGAAGATCTTGCAAAGGGTACGGAGATACAACAGTTGGGCAAAAAATTTATAACATGTTCAAACCTCCGAAAATCAACATCAGCCTCAATCTTCCCAATAGGAATACATCTCCAGATTTCTACTCAAAAATGGTAAAATGACTCCAGAATGGCCCAAATTTATTTTTCAAATTTGTCTGAAAATAAGAAGGCGTCGTCCTCTCCTTAGCAGAAACTAAATTCAATTTAATCTGCCAACTAGTTTCAAAGAAAGAGATGACAACAAAAAAATTGTCACTAGGGGGCACAGCGGTAGTCGGTTCCATCGAAATGTCGTTGTTAACTTCATAAAATGCATTTATAACAAATTTAGTAAAGATCCTGAAGAGGGTTTGGGAGATAAAGCCATAGAATGATGCAAAGCAATGCCAGTAAGAGGTGTCACAGCTGTCAGAGTGGTCCAAAGATCATCATCATCGGTCCTCTTCACAGTAGAAACACAACTACCAATTTTCATCCTTTTGAATGGTTTGCTTTATAAAGGGGCAGACACCAAAAACAGACTCTAGAAAGCAGTAAAAATGGCAACCAGATGGTGCAAAATTTGTCGAAACCATCCGAAAACAGGATATGTCATCAATTTCATAATAGAAAGCTATTTACCAGATTTCACAAAAATCCGTCAATGAACTTCAGAGAAAAAGAGGAAAAATGAAATTGCCAATAGGGGGCACAGCATTCGTTGGATTCGTCTGAAAGTTGTCATCATTTTGGATATGCCATCTATGTATAGTAGTCAAAGTCATCGGAAAATCATCGTCAACCATCCTGTTCATACTAAGAGCATAATGCCAATTTTCACAATCATCCAGAGAGTACGTGGTTTGGTTGATAGAGGGGCGAGTGCCAAAAAACAGACTCGAAAATGGCCACTACGAATCCACTCGAAAACGCGAGGATAGCGTCCCTCACCTCACTAATATATGCCTATGTGCCAAATTTCATGAAAATCTGTTGATGACCTTTAAAGATGAGTTAAAGATGTTAAACAATTAAAATTGACACTAGGGGGCAAACCAGTAGTTACAACAGCCTGAAATTCGTCATCATCAGTTGTCAGCTTCATACTAGGAACACATAATGCTGAACCTTATCAAGATCATCTGAGGGGTTTATGAGATACAGCTGCATGAGCCGGACAGAGATGATGGCCATATGCACCCACATAATATATTATATAAATACGTTGGCGCGTAATGAGACCCATAGCACGACCTCTTCAGACAAGCGTAAATGTAACAACTACGGCATACCTGGAATGGCACATTGGTGTAGAGGTCCTTAGGCAGAGTCTTCACCTGATGACGTGGTAACACCAGACTGTTTCCATAGTCCATGTAGCGTACGGTGGCCTGCATGATAATGGTGACAATGACCTTACATTAATGAGAACAGTTAGCAAGCATTCTCAATTCTTTGCAATTCAAGTTCACTTTTATCTACAAAAAGGAAGTACATTGTATGTATCCATCAGAATTGGGGCATTCACCTGCAGTACACCAATTTCAATCTTTGATTTAACTTTCACTGGACTCCTGTTTAATATTTCAACATGATCAATTTTCTCCTTTCCCATTTTGCACGTATTTCCTAAGAATGCCAATATGTGCTGGTCCTTCAGCAAATCCTAATAAATTAATATTTACCCGTCTCCAATTCTGTGAACTGACACACGGGCAGACCGCCAGCTATGAACATACCTTTATGCCCAGACACAGTTTAATGATCAGTGATTTCGTGAATGAGAACAATTTTTGATTCCTAACACAGTTGGAATCATCGCTACCACAAAATGACAACATTTGATTCTCATATCAAACAGCTTGTGACACAAACTCAAGTGACAATTTGTGCAGAACCAGAATACTCATTAGCAGTGATCCAACAAATTATTTTACTGGAGGGTAGCTGGCTCTGAAAAAAAGTTTGGAGACTGATACACTGCAGTGAAATTTGGTTACCACAGCACTGAAAAAGGTCAAGACTGAGTAGCCTAGTACATGGACGATGGCATGCCATTTTGAAGCCTACCCTTGTTGAGTCCCAACTCTCCACTTTAACACGGTGCCACGCTCCCTCATAAGGTGCTAGGTAGGTGTCTGACAGGGTGAGACATCTAGCAGGATTGGCGGACACTGCATGGGCACTAAACAAAATGGTTGTATTAAAGACCATACTGGACACAAACACGTAAACAATAACACAGCTTCAATCAACATAGAGAAAGTTTAAAGGTCCTATAGGTCGACAACTAGCAGATAATGTTCAGTAAGACAACCTGACGTGCGCAATTCAAAGAAGCCTTGTACAACTCGCTGTTTACCATCGACAATCAATTCTGTGTGTCATAGGGATACTCCACAGAACAAAACCTTCACCACATCGAGGAGCCACATTCCAAATCCATGCTCACTCATTTTACCACTAACACAACAGTGCTTCCCAGAGATAACTGATGTCAAATGAACAAAGTAATCCACCAATCACAGAAGTTGTTTCTAACACTTTACGCCGCATGACACACGATGAATGACTAAGTCATAGGTAAATGAAAACGAAAGACGGTTAACAGCCCAAAGTCTGTCGCTGCTACATAAGTTATTTTCTGTACAAACTAATGAAGGATTGAGTAAACAAAAATATACGATTTTGAATAAGACTTCTTCGATTTCAACTATTTATGAATCATAAAGTATTACATTACACAATCATTAAGTTGCTAAGTAACCAAAGTTACATTATTTTATGCAGTTGATGCTTACTAATGCGCAACACTGAAAAGCAAATTTCTGTACGAAAATGCAATGTTTTGCATCCAGTACACAGGTTTCCTGAACCATCATAAAAATCCCAGCGGATACTTTACACACAGGACCACCATAGTCCATACTGATATCTGCTAAGAATAGTCACAGAACCACCATCACCCATAGTGATATATGCTTAGTACAGTCACAGAACTACCATCACCTGCAGTGACATCTCTGCTCAGTAAAGTCACACAACCACAGTCACATTACAATGGAAAATTTTCACATTAAAAGGAATTAATGAACCATGGATTCCAGTCTTAACAACCCGTCACTTCAATGCTGACCATTATGATAGTCTATGGAGGTCTTGAGCCTCCTCACCAAACACTCATCTGATTTGCGTGGTCTTACATGACCCGATTGTCAAGCACGCAATAACCTGACACTACGTACACACCCTGCTCCACTCTATACTCACTCAAGAATCTTCTGATATCGATCAAACTCCTCCTCTTGTTCCCGAGACATGACAAAGACGGCCCAGAATCCCCCGGCGTCATCAAGAGGTTGCTCTACAGTGATCCCGTACTCACATCCCACTTCTACACAAAGAACACAAACAAAATGTACCATTTCTTTAACCAAGTGAAACATTGAGCGTCAGTAGCCGGTGGCATGAAACAGTCCCAAATACGGACTCAACTAAGGTCCTTAAGTCTTTTTGCTATCTGTGTCTTTATGGACTCACAGATGAAATATGTTTCTAACATTTCATCTTTATTATGCGCTCCCCTTTGATTGATGACATTTTCTAATAATATAACTATTAAACAGAACCCAGAGTTCATCGAAAATAATTAGGGACTCAGTCCTTGAGGTAGGGGTGTTGCATGAAAAGATCCCCAATTATTTTCGATAATATTGACAATTCAATGTAGAGTACACTCTCGATATGTGTGAAAGTCATAAGTTGGCTTAGTAATGAAACTAAAACAATGCAAGACGAAGGGCAATTGATGTTTTCACACGTCCATAAATACATCTTAGATTTTAGAGAACTTAGTTGAGTCCCTATTAGGGACTTTTGCATGCAACCGGGCACAGGTCAAATGTCATGCCTTGTGTTCCTCAGTCCAGTTGGTCAGTGAGCAGTAATAGAAGCATAGGAAGCAAATTTGGCAAAAATCTCAAGACATAAGTATACACGAGCCAATGACTAATCACTTAGTAATGAGAGCAGATCACACAAACAATCAATGCTTGTTTACACCAAACAACAACAGAATCACGATTTGGACGCATCAACACAGATGTGGAAGTGGTCCCAATGATCTTAGCACCAGAACACCTTACAGTGCTCTGAAGTTAAAATATCCTCGGCTATTTCCAGACTGGCAACTACAAATGACCGTCTGCACCTTTTCAACATAAACTTTGGGTAAACACAAACGACTTAAATAATTTTGAGTACTAGAGTTTCAGTGGTTCATGGTAAGCACTAAATCACATGATAGTCAATTCTGCACCGAGTCTCCAACATTAAGAAACAAAGAAGGTCATAGGTCCCACTCGCAATCATCTGACAATTCTCACTTTAGTTATTAAACTTACGTCTCAACTGAGTTGATTTCAAAAAAGGAATTTTACCTCCACAAAATGCATGCAACAACTAGGTAAAACTATGTAGCTTACCTAGGTACTTAGGGGTACTCGCCAAGTGGGGAAACATGTCATATGTGACTATCAACCCAGCGGATAGCGAATCTTCTCTCCGACCTGTATCCCCGACGCATGCAGATGGATCGATATCAAGTCCTCTACTAAGGTGAACCAGAGGCTCAATCAAGTCTGTACGCTCAGATTTGTCTTCCTTCGACTTCTGTTTCTTCTTCCTTTTCTTCACCTTGCCATTACGCGAGGCCAACACACAATCAGTTGCCAGACTGGGCAAAGAATCACAGTCTGCAGACAGTTGTGTTTCTGACAGTTGATGTTTACTGCCTCCTACTTGGAGGTCATCCATCGATCGTGTGAGACCCCGCATAGTTGGTTGCACCATTCTGTCAAGGCTTATTGCTGCCACATCACATCCATCTGGCGAAGGCTGAGAGGCAGGCTGCACCAAGTCATTCTGCAGCAGTCTGATTGGTTCTCCAGTCAGGTGCATTGTCTCATTGGCCTTGCGACTACCAGCGGGAACCTCGGGTACAACATGGCTGCCAACACTGGCTGTTGATGAGCCATAAGGTTTGTGCGAATCATGGCAGGGAATAGGTTCAGATTTATAGCTGTTGCATGATTGAGAATTAAGATCGGTGCTGCCCCTTTTTGGATCAACACTGGTTAGAGATGTACAGTCAAGCAGAGGTATACAGTCGAGCAGAGGTGTGCAGTCGGGTAGAGGTGTACAGTCCACCACAGGTGTAGAGACCGGAGACACAGACGAGCTAACTGTCACAAAGGAGGTCTCGGAGCTTCCACACAGGCCAGCAATAGATGGACTGCGTTGAGTTTGCTGGCAAAAAGATTGTAATTAATAAGTCATGCTGGTGGAATGGTTGCACAAATCCAGAAGGGAGATAACTCCGACAATGCAATGGAGTTGCAAAATAGCAAACCATCACATAAATGAATCAATAGTACACAGAAGTTGTTATATAATAAATAAGGCTTGACATCAAAAAGAGGAAATAAATTAGGTAATGAAAAAATCACCATGTCTATTGAATAAAAAAGTAGACCACACATTCAACAAACATCGCCTGATGCGTAATTGGATACACGTAAAAAGTAACCAATGACGAACATTCATTCTGGAAAGCACTGTTGTCTTCAAAGCTGCCATTAGATGTTTTCGTACTGCAACTAATTACCACCAGGTGATGTTTGGTTTATGGTCTACCATTCCTCTGTCACTGGTCTTGCAAATTATGCCCACCTTATCCATGCCTTGACCAGAAACTGGGGGCGTTTACTGCAAGGTCATAAGCCCGTGAAAAATGAAACAAGAGCGACACCGAGCGTTGAGATGCACCCACCACAGCACTGCAAAGGTGTGCTTCTATGGAACGGGTGTTTATTTCTAGCCCAAAAAATGTCCGGTAGATGGCACAAATAGCATTGAACCCATCCAAAAATGGGAAGGAGTCATTCTCTCTCAAATTACTTGCCAAAATTTCACAAATATCAGTGAAAAGAACTCCAAAGATACGAACTAAAGGCAAAAGTAAAAAAAAAAAACAAGCGGCCATTAGGAATCACTGTCAGCAGTAGTCAAATCCATCCATATGCTCTGAAGTTATTGCAAAATTTCAAAAACATCTTGCAAGGGGATTTAGGAGACACAGCATGCAAAAAATGTTACAAAAGGGCACCATCGTAGATGAAAGCCAGGCCAGTCATGCTCTTGTCAGTAGGAACACATTTGCCAATTTTCATAATGATCCTCTGCATGGTTTGGCATATGCAAAAAAAAAACACATACAAAATTTCATGAAAATAAATGAAATAGTTTTGGCGATACAGCAGCGTACGCCTGACATACTGGGATGACGGCATAATACACCCACGTAATCAAAAATGCAGTTTTGGCAACTATTTTTGTCTTACAATGGTTACTGTAAGATTCTGTTCCCATTAGCACGTCAAGTCACAGTCAACAAGTAGTTCTGCCACTGTCAAATTCCCAATTTCAAGCTGACGAACCCAAATATACTCTGAAGCTCTTTCAGTCACTGAAGGCTGGCACAGAATGTTTCTGTCAGTTGGCAATGGCAACAGAGTCCTATCACGCTGAAGATCATCATAAGCTCGATTTTGTAACGGTATAAGGCACAATTCAATTTTAGTGAGCTAAACAGGGTGAAATACAGCTTGAAAAACAAATAATCAACAAAATCTGAACTTTAAAAGAAAATAGCTTCCATCAACTTGAATTGCCGAAGACTTATCACTTTAGTTTGTACTGCTGAGGTCTATTTTCGACACCTCTGTAATTTTGTCTCTTGAACCTTCATACTGACGGTAGTATTATTTTATTAAATCCATTTGATTCAGGTTACCATGGAGACAGAAGTGTGTTGCTCCTGGCCTCCATCTGTTCCTCTCTCTATGCGAATCTCGGATGTCAGTGATGGGTTGTCAGCCAAGCGAAAATCTTTGCTCACTATTGCTTCCTTTGGCTTCGAAAGGGTTTTGGCTAAACACAAGAAAAAAAAAACATTACACTAAGGTTTTGAAACGTTATGTGCCCAATATTTTTAAATAATTTTAACAAACTAACAAACCTAATTGCTACAGAGGTGACACTTTGTTGAACAATGACAGTGTCACCCAGCAAGACATGATGTCAATGTACGTTGTTATCCAGACATGAATCGATCCCTAATAAAAATCATTGCCTAGGTACGATTTTTTGGCTTATTTCTAATTCAACAAATGGACGAAGAGTAGGGGTCACTTTCACGAAAAGTGACTCAGACGTAAGACAAGAATTTGGTCTTACCCTCCACAAAGCAATTTCTGAAAAATGATTGAATCTCACTTGAGCAAGACTACAAAGTCTTTGAGACTACACAGGTACAGCTAACTGTTAGTTAAATGTGAGATAATTGCTACAAGTTACTTCTAGACTGTGATGCAATTAGCTAAACCACCATACAGGAATTGTGAAGAGGTCGGAGCATAAGATCAAGTTTCTGGCTCAGGTCCTAGGTCACTTGCGTAAAAGGATACCTGTATCTAAGCAAAAAAATCCATCAGCTTGGGAAACCCAAGACCGAATGTATTAAGACAAAAAAGTAGTCTAATGGTCTTTAGCAGTGAGTAATATTTAATATAAATACTCACTGCTAAAGACCATTAGACTACAGTGCCACCTATCATGTGGTGCACTAGATGGTGTGATTCAAGATCAATCAAGAGCAAAGCAAAGAGTTGAAATACGCCCAAAACTGTAACACAGATCGTTTGTTTCTTACGACTTATATCCAGGGGAATGATTTGACAGCCGCACCTTTGAACTCCAATTGCGGTCCCGAGATCCCCAGTCCCGGCAGACTAGTTGCATTAAAAAAGTCAGTTTGATGGAACTGTATTGTTGGCGCACCCTTGACATTATTGGACAAAGCTAAAATTTTGGCGTTATCTAACACATGTGCAAACCTTTCAGAGACTGAGGCTATTTCAGCAATAACTGAATATGAGTTTAACGACATAAACGTCTCAGAAAAGGACTGCATCTTGGTTCTGTATAATTTCCATTTAGCAAAACAAAAAGACCAGCAGACAGTTCAAACAAAAAGTCGGTCATTGCGTTTTCACACTGGAAGTGATACAAAATTAATACGCAGCCCTCTGACAGGGATATTTACGTCCCGTCTCCACTGCTGCATGTAGAATCAATACGTGTTTGAAAAACAGCAACTTCATTACGTAAAACAATGATGACCAGGTGCTTATATTTCTAAGACCTTACTTTCCTGTTATTATGTCTCTGCATGTGAATACACAATGCCGAGTTCAAGTCAGCTTTCTGCTGTAAATAATCAGTGCACTATGATTTGGTGAAGACGACCTTTGCTGTTTCAGCCAGGTTTCCAGTAAGCGTACATTAAGCACTAGATACTAGAGAAACTAGAGAAAGCACCATTTAGAGAAGTCACGCATCAAAACACTAAATTCTACTAGTTACACAGGCAGATACACTTACCACGGCAACATGTGGCTCAGACAAACTGAATCAAACAATCAACAAGGGACAATCAGTGGGAAAGACTTTGGAAAAGAGATCACGCAAAGCATGCCGGGGCAATGTCACTCTCACTTTACCAGAGATAAAAATTTTCAAAGAAAAACAATCTCAAATAATATTTAAGACGAAGAATCTTGTTCAACCATAATTTATAAAGATTTCTTAAATAAATTATTCATATCAACCACTTCTGAAAAATTAAAATTTAAATGAATGCTATGACAAAAACAATTGAATACAATTTTCAAGCGATTTTCCTGAATATTTACCAGTTCGAGAACTGAGGCTTTTCACAGACTAACGATAAATGAAGAAAAGAGATATTCCATGAACAAAGACCAGACTGGTGATCAATGACCATCAGCCAGATAAATTGAACTGATATCAACCAAAACAAACGCGTACCTTTCAGCTGTATAATCTCATTGATCGTGACCTCCTGTTCCGTCTCAGCCCACACATCCACTGACCAACAAGGCTCTTCGCCATCAGCCTCAAACTGACACAAAATGAATATTAACAATTTCCACTGAATGGACAGTCACACGAGTGAAAGTGATTTTCATATACCATACTTATTTTAAAACGTGCATGTTCACTTTGTAACAAGTCTGACTTTCAAACGCCACAGTGATCAAAACAAACAAAACTCCACTATGCTTACTTTCTTTCATGAAATGAAATCATTGGTAAACATGTCGACTGTTAAAATTGATTTAAGACAAGAAGCAAGTTCACTTACTATAAGTTAGCACAGAATTGCATTCCAATAATAATATATACTTTCTCATCTAACTATTATGTAAGTCATAACTTAAGAGAAATCTTAAAATTTAAGACTAAAAATAATCAAGATTTGTCAGTAGCTTGATGTAAAAGCCTCAAGTCTTACTGCTTCCTTGAAGATACACTTGACAAGTTGGTTCTTCACGTGGTCACCAAACAGCCAGCGTGCCTCCAGTGGTAAAGGGAACTCTTCACGGAGCAGGGACACTTGAACAGCCTGCAAGAAAGTTTACAAGAAAATAGAAGAGTAGAGCATCACCTGTCACTCTTATTTCCATGGTCTCAAATGTCAATCATAGATCATTGAGTGAATTTGACTATCTAGTAGAAAAGATAAACTTGGCAATTAAATGGAATGGCTAATTTTCAAATTATGTGATGCTACGTAATAAAGAACAATGACGGAGCTACTGAGGGTTGCTGTCAGCTGAAAAGCGGGAGGGTGAAGGGCAAAACTAGAGACACACGGGGGCAGCTAAACAACATGGGGTGGCATAAAAAGTGACAAACGAGGAAACTGAACAAAATTGGTAGCGAAAAATGGTGACCTCACAATACGACTGGCCTAGACATTGAATAATCCTAGCAGGCTAGGCTACTGGCAAACTGAAACTTAGCATGATTCAACATGATTTCATATTTCCAGAAAAAGTGACCAATTTGATGACATAGTCAATGACAATAGTGCATATTTCCACTTGAATTGTGCACTACAGTGATTGACAATGTTGAATTACATCAGGCCGCCAAAGCAATATTTCAGACCTTCCCAACCTATCTGAAAATTAATGATAAGTCGATTAGTTCCCAAAATTTTCAAATGAGAACATTTTGCTTCATTCAGTGCATGACATGATGTAGCTTTCACATGTCAAATGATAAACTTGAAAACATGGCCAAGGTAGGCAAAATTGACTGCGGCCCCTGGTGAGAACCTACCTACACCTTTAGTAAAACTCTGGACTAGGCAGATATGCACCAATATTTCCACAGTAAAACTGCTACATTTCTCTCTGCTACCTTGAGAACGTGGTTAATGTTGTCAAAATCAACAATACTTGGAGATGCTAAACCTATAAACAAAATCTAAAGCTTCCTTCTAGAGGCATAGTTTCAAGACTACTGCACAGGTCACAGACAGTCAGTCTGTATACTTTATACATTGCTTTGCGCAAACATGTAGCAGTAGACAAATGACTACCCGGCCTAATGCTCACTCTGTGTAATAGGTTTATCACTCAGCTAACATTCAAGTGTCCAAAGCAGAGGCATTAGCCAAAAATCAAAAATTGTATTATCCTTCTCAACTTCCCCCCTTTCAATGGTGAAGAAGATTAACATACAAAGAGGCCATGTCCCAAGGCCACAAAAGTTAGCACAATTCAGTCCATGATACCTGGTGGGGGATGTCTCCCGTCACTACATCATCTCGGTACGGCAACATCTGCGCAAAGGACACATACTCCAAGTTCCCAAAGTCAATGAAACGCACAGCAGCCTGGTCCTGCGATCAAACACAAAACTTTGAAGAATCGTACAGAAGACTATGGTAATAAAGTTCATGAAAGCCTAGTCAATGAGGATGGGAATTACTTGTATCCGTGGACAGATATTTTGCGTAGTTGAGCAGCGAGTCAGATTCGTTTGACTGGGTACCAAGTGCTAATAGAAGGAAATTCCTTAAACATCATGGATATCAAAAAAGCCTTTGACACCACATCATCATGAGCCAGCCCATCTGAACACCTCATTGGCTGCACAATCACTGATTCTACCTTTTTGCCGTTATCGAGAGCCTCCACTCGTCCTCGGTACCACTTTTGGTCCACGCAATACTTGGCAAAAACTAGGTCGCCAACAGAGGGCTCCTGGTGACTCTCGGCGTACGTCATCCAATGAGGCGACTGATAGAAAGCACGCCTACAACATGTCAACAAGGTAATGTCAACACTTTCACACTACCACTCAGTGAAGGAACGCAGCTACTAAGTTGATGTTGCCAAGAGCAGACGGACAGTGTTATTTAGATTTCATATTAAACTTTTAAAAATCAAGAATCAAATTCTACGCTGGCGTCTCACTTTCAAAATATATGCTTTTTTACTGGTAATCAGTTTAAAATGGACAAGTTTAATTCTCAGATATTTGGCAAAATACGCCAGACTTGACAATAAGCTTCAACATAACCTTGTAATATTTTCCAGATTGTGTACACACAACTCCCAACATACCGTATGTCATCACCAATGACTGCAATCTTCTTGTATGCAGCCTCGCTCATTTCAGGCTGGAACCAAAACCGTCCCTCTTTGTCGAGATTACTGTGAATGAGTCCGACCACCTCTGCACCCTTGACAACATGGGGTGCTGTATCCACCACTTGCTGGTCCACTGCAGTAGAACTACCTTCTGCAAACCAATAATGTTAAGCACTGCTTGTCCTACAATTATAACACTGGGAACAAGGGAGCTAACTCCCTAAATTTTGGGCGCTATTTCAGTTTCTTTGGGTCTGCGTAATGTACATAGAAAAAGTGAATAGAATCTGGAGGTACTTTCATAAAACGGAAACATGGGGAGATAACAGAGAAATGAAACCCCATGATTTCTATAATCTTTTTACTTTTATTCGTTACACCTGATCACACCATTGCCCACGGTACAACGCCCGTCACACCGTTGCCCACGGTACAACGCCCGTCAACTCAATCGGTGCCTTCCTTGACTTGATTGTATCAAATGACACAAAAATGGAGCCTGGATGAACACCAGAACAATGATTTCCATATTGTCTCTTCATAATGTATAACAGAAAATAGTAACTTAAAACGGAAAGTACGCCGGTGAACAGAGGTAGCGGGATCATTCACCTGTGTTTCATACATTACCCTGATCAAGTCAGTGGCCCATAACATTAAATCCTCGTGAGAGACCGTCCAGAGTTGTCAATGGGACAACTCTGGATGGTCTGGCATCAAGAGAAAACCATCTATTTGGCCAATTGCATTTTATTGCCCGTGAAGCGGATACTTTGATAATATATTAAGAGCTGCCTGAAGAAACATGACTTGCATTATCTCAATTTATGACCCACAAGGTGTGACAGAACAAAGCCTTTCTAAATTATACAGTGGAGCGTGAGACCCCTGAGGTCCCAGTCAAGTCCTCATGACAATTCCACGTTATCATGTATCTGAAGTGATAGGCTTCAGTTTGCAACTGACTCAACCAGAATACAACCACGTGGGTACGAATAATTTTACAAGCATCACCTGCAGGATATTCAATGCTACATGTATAGTAGGCTATATTTTCATGATTTTAAGTACCAAATACTTTTTTACAAAATACGGAATCGTTTAAGGTATAATTCAATGACATTCCACGACACTATTCATTGTATCATCTTTGGCCATCTGCATAATGAGGAATCAAAGCCAGAACAACGTATAAGATATCTCACCAAACACTATGACACAGTCCACAGCCTCAATGTCATGCTTCACTTGGGTCAAATCCATATGGAATGAAATGTCCAGAACAGGAAACTCGGTGACCAGTTCACCGATGCAAGACGGTGGCGAAATCTGTGTTAACGAAAACAAGACGGAAAAATTGCAGCAACAACATCATTTCCAAAATAATTTAGGAAACGCAAAGAATTAAAAATAAAGCAATCAAATCTATGCTCCTTTCCTTATATGCATCATTCTCAATTAAAAATTGTTCCTTACAGATAATTTTCGAAAATAGGTCCGGTAAAAAGTTTGAAAATACGCAATTTCGGAAAATTTTCGAAAAGTCCGCAGCTTCACTCAAATGGCTTTCATTTAACGAGATAGAGTGACTGCTCTGGTAACTTACCATATTAGCACAGTATGAAGGACATCTGCTGAAGGTACGAGTATGGTTGAACAAAATTCTTACTAGTGAAATAGAACTATGTCACTTATCTAAATAACTTCACAACTAATGTTTGTTTATAACAAAAATTGCATCATGTTTGACAGTTTCCAAAAATACTCCCCCCTCTCCGAAAATACCCCTCTCCCTCCCCTTTCTGAAAATACGTCCAGGCATATATTCCAACATGTTTTGAAAGGCCGTTATTGAATATCCACCCACAGCCATTTTTAGAAATTCTAAAATTCTGTGTAAAGCTCATTTTAGTATCAACATAAAATATAGAATGCGTTTTAGTTTCAATTCATTTTTGTAAAACGACCAGTTTCTCCACCATGTTTATTGCTGGAGAATAAAGCTAGCCTTTCACTTAAGACACAGTCACTAAAAATCACTGATTTCTAAGGAGCGTCAATGAAAAGGACACCCATCCTTGACATTTCTTCCAAAAACATCATCCTTTTGCAGGGGATGAATCTATAAGTCTAGGCTCATAGGGATTCTTGAACTGCTGAAATCTTTGCCAGCTAAGACTGAAACAGAACTAGGAGATGACATGTACAGAAAAAGGATAAAGCGTGTCTCCGAACATCAGGAAATTTAGAAAAAATACTAGAACCCCACAGTGGGTTTTGTTTATATGAAAAAAGAAACACTTTGCTGAGTTTTGACACACAAACTTTTTGTACAGATTATTAGGAAAAGGAAAATGCCTTTTATTCATAGAAAAGATAGTCATGAAAGGGACTCAGAGGTGGAAAAAATGATGGTACATAAGTCTGACCGGGAGTACATCCCACACAAAAAGCATGCAAAACTATTTTTTTCAATTGAAAATAAATCACTCGGTGAACTTTTGACAAAGTTTGTACACATGAATCTAAAGTTTAATATCCATATTATTATAAAAAGTCTGCTTTAATTTTGTCTAAAATTCATCAAAAATCCCAGAGGTTTGCGCACCTCAATGTTTACTCCAATTCTGCGTGTCTGTTATACAGTTTGCAGAAATTCTGACAACTTACTTTTTAGTGGACAAAACTACGATACAAACCACCACCCTGTGTGGCATAAGAAATTCCGTGGCACGCAACTTGCCGCAAACAGTGCATTTTTAAAATATGCAAAGTCACTGCAGTCCAAGACAGAGTTGAAGGATTGTGTGATTAACTCGCATGCCAAAAACAGATCTTGTTCATTGCCAAAATTTAGAACAGACAGGTCAACACATCTGAAGTAGCCTCTATCACTGCCATGTACTCTACGTCTAAATGTTATCATTCCATGCCTCAACTACTCACTATGACTCAACTGCCAAAACGGTTAGAGCACATATGATACACCCGTAACTGAACAGCACACCCAGTTTCATGTTCAGACGCAGAACAGACTCACTAATTAGGGCAGACGTGAGTAACGAAGAAATTGCGTTTAGTATTTAAAAGTATATTTTAAACAGGTACCTTTTCCTTAATTTTCTTTACTCCTTCTAAAAACTTTTCACCATCTTGCTCAAGTAAACTTTTCATCTCCTGAATGTTCTGAAATCAATTGAATAAAAACATTCCAATGTGACCATTTATCAATTTCTACACAGCTTTCATAAGTTGACCGTTTCACAAAAATAGAAATGCTGGCAGACACATTACTAATATAATTAACTAGCGTCAGACCTGTCAAAGGTCTCAAACTGGTTTACTCTGAATTAGCTTGATTTTGTGGAAAACAATGCCAGGCATTGATTCAGTCATACGGCTTTCCAGTGAACTATGCAATCGACTACGATGTCATTCATTTTGCCTTAAATTGACGCATTTTGTAAGCATGTCACAGATTAGCACATTCAGAAAAAACTTGCTCTATTCACTGAGAGACGGCAGGTTCACTAGCATGGATAGTCAAGTTTGTAAGATTTGTATGCTTGTTATGAGGAATGGCTTATTAAATACACTTTGAGGAAATTCTGCAATGACGGAGACATATTCCTCGTATGAAGGGGTGAGGCTGAAGTTCAATGCAACAGATGACTTTGCACATGATAAATACAGTGTTGTGCTTAACTCTAGAATTCAGAATTCACACTACTGCCCAAAGTTCCCTCCACAGTAATCATACCGCCTCACACGTAGACTGGTTGCTTGAGTAGATCTCATTGCAGCGCGCCAGCTGGGCTTTCTTCAGCTCCGTCTGTTCCCTCAGTCTGCCAATGATGGCCACCGCTTTAGCTTTCAGGGATTGTTGTAGATCGGTTATCTTCTCCCGAATACACCTTTCGTAGGTCTTCTGTCTGGAAAAGAGAATGGGATTTACAGAACAACACAATCCCAAAGAAGACATATCGCACTGCAAGGGACCTCTCATACCATTCACAGTAGGTCTATTGCACTCTAAGGGCCCTATCATTCCATTCTCAGAATGTGATCTAAGGCCTTCTCATACCATTGTCAGTATTGAGCTATAAGGCCCTCTCCTACCATTCGCAGTATTGTGCTCTAAGGCCCCTCTCATACCATTCTCAGTATTGTAATCTAAGGCCCTCTCATACCATTCTCAGTATTGTGCTCTAAGGCCCCTCTCATACCATTGTCAGTAGTAAATTTTAAGGGAGCTATCATTCCATTCTCAGTACTGTGCTCTCAGCCCCTCTCATATCATTCTCAGAATAACAGTAGCAAAACTGAGCACCAGTCTTTTGCTTCCAACTTTTTCTTCTTTGAAAACAGCAGAAAAAATGTTTCAACTGTTCTAACTCGAGTCACTTTTTACCTAAAGAGCTGGAATATAATTATACACAAAACAGCATTTGTCACAGAATGACCCAATTGCCCCTTGCCCTCTTGAGATGGATTGTGCTCTAAGGCCCCTCTCATACCATTGTCAGTAGTAAATTTTAAGGGAGCTATCATTCCATTTTCAGTACTGTGCTCTCAGCCACTCTCATACCATTCTCAGAATAACAGTAGCAAAACTGAGCACCAGTCTTTTGCTTCCAACTTTTTCTTCTTTGAAAACAGCAGAAAAAATGTTTCAACTGTTCTAACTCGAGTCAATTTTTACCTAAAGAGCTGGAATATAATTATACACAAAACAGCATTTGTCACAGAATGACCCAATTGCCCCTTGCCCTCTTGAGAAGGTGGCATTTTAAAAGGGAAAGCAACACTTATTAAAATAAAGATGACTGATATCTTGAAACTACATTTTCCATGGCTTACTTCTTTTTGAGGATGATTGAACCTTTTGACAAAATTAAAATAAGCTGGACGACGTTGAAATTCAACTGCAACTAAATAACATTCCTTTTCATCTAGGACACATTTCAATTAAAGATGAATCACATCGAAATCTGGATGGGTCTTACTCCACGCATACTGTCGAAATCGCAGTAACTTGCATTGCACATCCATTTACAAAATTAAGCTGCTAGACGTAATAACTTCACAGTAAACTCTGACAAAAATCTGACAACTTGGGACTGCATTATCCCTGCTATACCCAAGCATAGTGGGAAACTCTAACTAAAAGCAGAGTCATACCCAAGAAGAACATAAGACAAAAACACAATTTGGACTTGGAGCTCACAGATTAGATCCAGGACCAAGCCACACCAACAGTATCCAGTCACGTCGCTAACACGTAAGATTTACGTGCTTTAAAAGTGACACGTATTACGATGACGGGCACTTTAGACAGAGCTTACCTTTCATCCAAGTCACTCCTTATGGCAGTTACCTCGTCCATCCTCGTCTGAATACAAGCATTACACCTGAAGTCATCAAAAAGTGACTTTGGGAAAAGCCAGAAACAGAATTCAATTTGCCACTTTTGTAGAAAAACTCATCAATTGTTTACACTAATGAGTGAAAGGTCAAGCTGCCAGCAGACTTCTGAGCCAAGTCAGAGAAGTTGTAACGAATTACACATTAGGAGAAAACCGCTTAATAATTACACCATTTCGTTTTCAGCACAGCGCCATTGAAATGTCTGCGGAATTTTTTCAAAAAGTGGCATAATTATATTATATTATAGTGACTACAAACCCATCTTCCATAACAAGAATTAGACCATTTACCATCGTGAAACTTAGTGGAATTGGAGGTGATTACAGGGTTTCAAAAGAACGGGATTGACAAGAAAACTCGTCAAGGCCACAACATTTTATGCACCAAGCATTGTCTTGAGAAATATTTATAGACATGTAAAGGCTGAACCAAAGTGGAAACACACATCACGGTCACGTGACGAGGCCAACAGGTGGCATGCAGACCAGACTTAAAAATGTTTGTGATCAACTTGAGAAATAACAAATTCTCAGTTTGCCTACCTAGCAATCACTTCTCGTCTGAGTAAGAACTACTTGAGACCAATATCACCGTAGCAAGGCCAAAAACCGTACTCTGTGCTCACTGACTGCAAGAAACACTCACACCTGCATCGATCAACCTCAGCCCAGGAATCGTGTTGTTTGAAAAGCTGGAAAGGCACTTTAAGTAAGGGCAAACAAGGCTGAAAACGGCATGTGCCAAACAACGAGTAAAAAATGCATCCCTTTTGCTCGTCTCGGGTCGATTTCCGTTTTTGAAAAAGTGAGCTTGGCATCCCTTGAAAGATGACAAATATGACAACTACAGCAACAATGTTTTAGATTCTCAAATCAAGTCTAAATATTCATTACTCCACAACTCACTTTTCCTGTTCAGCAACTTTGAAATTCAGGTTTTCCGTCTCTTCCTGAAAATAAAATATAAATGAAAAATAAACAAGAGATTCCGAAATTGCCCGCACACAACATCCAATTTTTTTGCAATATGAGATTACAAAATTCATAATTACTAAAAGCAAAATTGTCTTACTGCTATAATTTAACAGAAAAATTAAAGTGCCCTGCGGAAGGGCATGATGATCCCATCAGCAACTCAATGGAATGATGCAAACACATCAGCAATGACAACAAATTGTAACTGGCATTTAACCGAGACATCTCTGCCATTGACAACGAGGTCGTCTAAATTAAAGATGACGACAATGATACCACTGCCGACAATAATCAAAATATGAAATTAAAAATTGCCCAGGTGTAAAGAATGGATAATTGTGAACATAGTCCGTTACATCGCCGGCGTCAGTGTCCATAATCAGATGCTTGTATCTAAAGATTCTTAAATGAAAAGCAAAATAATGTTCTTCTCCCACAGTAATTTTCGTGCAACTCAATACGATGACAGTCACTTCTTAAGTTCAGCTTAAAATAAACCCCGCACTACCAGTCATAGCATGAACAGTCTCGTCAACTGTCAGGATTGGACGACGCATCCGCACGACCACAGTATTTGCTGTTCTGACAACGACACACGCACATGAATACCATCTTGTAACCGCATAGGAATAACAGCTAAAGGGGACACCCACAGAGTTGGTGCCTCAACCGGCTCAATAATATCAAGACTCCATCATGTCCTGGGACCTGTTCCAAGAAGCTGACATTTCGCCAAGTAATAAAAGCAGATTAATTGCAAAGATATAAATGTACCGGTAACAATTTTCTCACCTTGATGAGTATAGATGTTAGCACATGTCTGGACATTCTTTTACCCATATGGACCACCTTGCTACATTCTGTACAGAACCTTACCGGCTGGAAGTCTGAAAACAAAAATAGAACTACAGGCTGGTAGCCTGGAAAAATAAGGAAAATCATACCGGGGATTTACGAACACATAATATTACATTCTGCGGAGATACATCCATCCTATTTCTTGACTGTATTTTTGTTTATTTGACATGTACAAGACCAGTGGATCAGGTATACAAACATGTTATTTTAGAAATTTAAAACCCACACCCATTCAAGTTTGAGGGGTGTGTCACTGCCTCATGATTTGTGTCAAGCTTCATTGAGATCCGTCAAGTGGTTAAGTCTGGGGTAATTGTTTCCACTATAATAACATTGACCTGCACACATGAATTTGATATGGTTGGATTCCTCGCAATGTTGAAAATACATCTTTAATATCCGTTTCTTTAGAATTTTATTGTCCAATTTCTGCGGTCAAAAACTGAACTAATCCACCAACGCCTATATTTTGCTTAGTGCTGCTTTTCAAAGGTTCAAACTGACCGAGTCCCATCAATCCTGAGCTACGGTACCAAGGATTCAAATTGGATAGTATGGTGACCCTTGTACACGTCTGCTAGCAAGAATCTGCGAAAAAAGAGTTTGTTTTAGAGGTACAACTAAGGTATCCCTTCAGGTCATTATGTGGAAAAGTGGACAAATGAGCACAATTCTCAAAAAAAAGGGAAAAGGGTGAAATGGGGCGCCTCGATTGTTCCTTCATGTTATGTCAAGAAAACTTTAGCGGGAATCTCGCGGTCCAACAAAATTCAGAATCGATGATGCTGTTCATTCATTAGCAACAGGTATGTCCTGTAATCTTGCATTGAGCAAACATGGCAGTGTCAACCAGGAATACTTGCAAACAGAAATTCCGACCATCGAGGAAATGCGGGGGGGGGGGGGCACATTCATANACATTCATATATCTTTGGAATGAAAACAATAAGCGGAATCAAACAATAGTAACAACACCATGTGTGTAGGCCAATGTTGTCATATTATATGACTGTACGTGGATATCATGGTACACGTCCATCATGTACAAATCCATCACACTCACTCAGAACTGCTTGATGATTTTTCCATAAGTTATTATAAAAAGAGATCACATAAAAATAATAATTTTTTTTACAATTCTCAAAAAATAAAGCAAAAAAGAATTTTCAAAAATTATACTTAGTACGTCCGTCACCCCTTAA
>NMRA01000627.1:217304-241907 GCA_002633005.1 Phoronis australis | reverse complement strand
GGGTGACCGAACTTCGGGCTTGGCGAGTAGATTTTCTGGCTCCGGCACTCGCCCAGCTGGCGAGCAGGGTTTTTCAGGACTAAAAGCCTGTGTATATCCCTGACTTCTACACTTTTTCAAAAGAGGGAAAACTACTAAGGAATGGCTGAGGAGGGTAAAAGTCTGGTTGCCGTAAGTATTAGTATGTTTTTTGGAGATCGAATCAACATCAGACAACTTGATTTTTGGTAACGTTGATAAGTCATTTGACCACAACACCTTGCAGGACGATGCCATGTTTGTCAAGGCGCCTCGTTTTCGATCAACACGACAGCAGCGCCCCGCGTTCGTGAAAGAGGTGAATACACTATCAAACAGTACTGAGTAAAAATTGGCCGGCATTACAATAGCAAGAAAGGTGTTTTAAAGGACATGTAGAGCCTTTTTCATAAGTCTGCCTACATAGCCATGCATATACTAAGTAAAAGTGCGTGTTTTTAAGTAATTGCTTATTAATATTGCATTGTATCTTAAAACATTCAGCTGGTAGGATTTTATTGTGTTTTTTTACCACTCTGCCATCAGTCATGCCACCTGACCATGTCCTTAGTAGAAGTCTTGTGGTGTCCATATCTTGCGTTATGCGGATGGCACCATGCATAGCGATTTTTTGCACCATTTTCATAATGCTTAAAATGAGAAGCTTGGCGAAAGCCTATAAATGCACAGTAAAGACGATTTGGTCGTTTACATACATGTATATGTTTTGACGCAATTCATGTGAACTAACCGGTGCTGTATGCAATAACCTCCCCTACATCCGCCTGCGATTCATGCAAGATATCACGTATCGATCTAGTTTCTAAGTCGGTTATCAAGATCTCGTGACGTACAACCGTGATATCATTTGGTAAATATTGCCATCGTCAAACCTGCTGGAGTATGGGAATCGACATTCACCATATATCAAACCATCTTTGCAGGCAATCTCTGGAAAGGGGCATTTTCTCAAATAGCAATTCTGTGATTGGAAAAGTAGCACAGGTACTCTTAACATACTCTTAAAAAGAAGTCAGCCATCTCAGGTACTGAAACTGTGGACCTGCCTAACAGTAAAATACAAATATTCAGTTTATGCTGAATATTTTCCACCTATTCCATGATATTCCATGAACATCAAGGGGTGTCTCAATTTTGCATCTTTACTCAGATTAACTATCTGGGTAAAACAATTTTGAATATTCTTACATTTTAACTACCTTTCGGGGAAATCAAAGGCTATATGGTTGTAGGTGTTGTCACTTCTAGACAACTTCACAAACGATTTTGTCACAAACTACTAGAGGCGTTCTTTTGGCCGGCACATTTCACTTAAAGTAAATAAAGTTTTAATGGGACTGTAAAATCATGAAATAAACTGCACGCCGTCAGCTGGTTTGATTACAACCAAATAAAGAAGTCTCTCTACCAAAATTTCGAGGTATGTTTGTTTTACCGGTTCTCCTCATCTCAAAATAATTTACTTGGAGAAGGTAAAGACGTCGTCATGGTGTAGGTGTTTATTTAAATGTTCTAAAGGTCACATAATGGAAACGCTACTTTTAAAAATGCGCATGTTTTTATGCAAAGAAGAGTGGCTACTCCTCTGATAGGCTTGTCTTTACACGCCTCCACATACACGTGTGCATGCCGACAGCTCTATCTTGCAGGTGAACACGTGGCAACTTTCAAGAATTTATCTAATCGCAAAGAAACAAAGAACAGGCCCGTAGCTAGCATAGCGCAAGGAGTGGTTCGAATTTCTGGAACGGTGGACCGTTGATATTTTGCAAAGGTCGACAGGTCATAGTTTTCAGCAAGGCCCTCGACCCAGCCTAATTAGGGGGGTAATCTGTATACACAACGATAACTCTTACCTCTTTGTTCTTGAGATGAGACGGAAATAAGGATGCCGTGACGGTTGTCGTAAAGAATGTGAGTCAAACTCGGACAAGTAATGTGGTCCAGAAAGAGAACGTTCTCGCGTTACTGTTGGCCTTACTTTCAAATCAAGCGTGCTTAAATACGTACTCGGACGGAATTCTTTAGTCTGAGAATGACTTAACGAAATTTTTATCTGGTTGTATTTTTGCGTGTTACTTATACCGCTGGAAATGCATGTAAAAGTAAACGATACTTCGGCAATTAGATGCATTGAGCGCTGTACCTAGACTGAAAACAACTTCCGGGACCTATTGTTTTCATGCGCGTACTAACTTGCCCGCATGACTTACGAATACGGAAAATTACGTTCTTGCGTTTTTAAAAATATATCAAACCCAGATTTGGCTTTTGACTTTCCCATCCAGTTCTCTGAAACAAAACAACACTCAAAAGTTTGTTGAGAAAACTCCTTTCAAAGTTGGCTGAACGGGCAAGCGTGACCTACGCTTTTTGCGAATTACACGGCAACTGTCGAAAAAATCCACCCACCAAGGACAATATTGTCCCAACTGTGACATGGGGTTTATGAATTTTTAATTGATTCCTTCCTTAAAAAGAACTTTAAACCCTATTTTGATGGTTTCATTCAATCCTCGTTCTCGTACTTGCTGATGCATCATTGGCATCAATCTTGTAAGATAAAGCAGGAACCAACTAAGAATTCATACTTACTATCTCACGAAATCGACATTATGGTCCTTGGTGGGTGGTCTTTTCTCACAGATGCCGCGAACTCGCTAACAGCGTAGGTCACGCTTGCCCTTTTAGCTGAATTTACAAGGAATTTTCTATTTTTCCTCAAGAGTTTAGAGGGTTGTCGAGCCGTTACAGAACATTAATTTGTTTCAGAGAACTGAATGGGAAACTCGTTTTTTAGTATCTGTTAACAGGACAAAATCGGATTTGGAATTCTTTTAACTTGGGAGATTGACGCCAGTGATGCATTAGCAGGTGACAGAACGAGAATTGGTGGAAATTATCACAGGGTTCAGTATCCTTTAAAAGAATACGAAGTAGGGATATTTGAGATCATCGTCAATTCGACAGTTGAAATGCTTGCACAATACCATACTATGCTAGCAAGTATATCAAAATAGCAGAAAACAATCATATTTTCCGTTGTTTTTGTTTCTTAGTCGATTTAAGACATTCACTCCACATTACTTTTTGAGAGCTCTTTCGCTGCTTTAAAGCTTATGTTCATTTACTTCTAAATTTCCTTGATACCCTATGGTGTATCATTGGCCAAACGGGTGAACTTTACGCCGTTAAATTACGTGTGTACTATAATTCTTGTTGGAGGCGTAATTAATTGCAGCGTAAAGTAGTTATTTACGACTTAAAGTAATTATTTAAGGCGTAAAGTAATTATCAACAGCGTAAATTATGTGCGGCATCAATACACAAAACGTGCCGAGACTGGCGTACATGAAATAATATCGCACGAGACATTATTCCGCGGAATAATGTCGAGTGGGATATTATTTCATATACGCCACTCGAGGTGCGTTTTGTATTTATCGGATACGCATCGAATTCGTTGTTTTTTTGTTTTCTTTCGGCATTTTATAAATACTTCACCCTGACTGTTTACGTGGGGAATCACAACCTGTTTTGTTTGTACGTGCGCGTTGTGTTGCTAATTTACTATAGTAAAAGAAAACAGTTTTAAATGTCGCAGTTTATTACTTGAAACTGATAAGAGTGTAAAAACGACAGTTATTGCGCATTTCGAAAATAAATAAATGACAAGGATATTTATAACATTGTAAAATCCTCATCGGGTGGCTGCAGTCATTCATGAAACTAGGACATTGACCGGAGCGCGTAGCCTACACGTCGTCTGTTTTTACGAAGAACTTAAAAGTGTCACCGTTGACGACAGCTCCGGCGAATATGCCTGTTGCAGCGTTGTTGCAGGTACGTTGTCGCATTTCTACGGATTCTGTAGCTTTGGTACAAAGCTGTATACTAAATATACGACAGTGTGTTCATACCGCTATCTGGCTGGCTACGGATTCTGTAGCACGGTCGTCGTTGCTGCTCGTGTAATACTGTCGCCGATAGTATCGGGTGCTGTCATGGCCAGTGACAACAATGTTTGATATTGGCGAGGAATCGGTGCCTGAGTTGCTGACGATATAATATATAGAAATTGAAAACTGAGACAAGACTGTCATATAATTAACAGTCCTGTTCCAGATGTTACAATTGAGACCTGATTGCATGCTGAGTGGTATTTACACTGCTACAATTGTATTACTTTAAGCTATTTTCCGAAAATTTAATGATCTAACCGCCGGGCTAATGACGTCGATTTCGACATTGACCTACTTTTTGAACCTTCAGTGTCAGAGGTCGCTGTTGAGGAAGTGCGGGAGGTGAATACGGAAAACATTATTACATGGCCGTATTTCCCTCGACAGATTCAACGCGTATGGGACAAAGTAATTATTTGCGGCGTAAAGAAACTTTAAGCGCCGCAAATACTTACTTTACGCCGTAATTTATTAATTCTTTAAGTCTTAAATAATTACTTTACTCCGCAAATAATTACTTTACTCTGCAAATAATTACTTTACCCCGCAAATAATTACTTAACGTCTCTAACAAGAATTAACGTAATAACACATAATTTGACGGCGTAACATTCACCCATTTGGCGACCGATAATATCGACGATAACTGTGTAGCAACCACTTACGTTCAGTGCCAATGAGTGATGTCAAGCCTCCTCTAATGTCTGCAAGAGGCAAAACACCACTCGGGCGAAATTGGGCCCTGGGGCCATGTAGGGCCCGATGAGTATGCGAAGCGCTTTCAATCAGAAGCAAATTCTTCAAACTTAATTATAACTGTAGTTATTAGTACCAGTAACTGCAATAATTTTGTTGTTGCTGTTGCTGTTCTTGTTGTTGTCCATCTATATCCTATCTCTAACAGATGGGCTGGGGCTGGACCTTTTCAGCGTTGGGAGTTCGATCGAATCCCTAAACCCCCTGGCTATGGGCCTGAAGAAAAATATCACCTTGAGGGATATATTTTTCTTATCACAAACGTTCACATTATAAAAGGATGGTTCACGTAGGTTCTTATCACTTTGACAATCTCCAGTTGAGGACATTTGTTGCCCGTTGGTGTTGTGAAACTGCCTAGCTGTGCTTGTCGATAAACCCATGAGTAGAAATGTTCACTGTTAATCTCGTAATAGTCATCGTAGTGCTGTGTCACGAAGCCACGTGTCTACATGCGACTTCGGCTGCCGAGAAGAGATCTGTTCTCGAACAATCCGTAATCTCTTTATTGAAAGAGGAAGAAAAAAGCAACCGGATTTTCCAATCGACTGTTCTAAAAACCATAACTCACTTTCAATCGGAACTTGAAGAAATGCTAAACAAAAGCGGCGAGGAACGACTTAAGAACCGAGACTTTCAGTCAAAGGTTCTAAGAACCATGAATAGCTTTCACAAAAGTTACGCAATAGCTTTTCACTTAATGCTACCGGGGTACTACAGGAGGTGATTCGTCAACGACAAATGTCATCAACCTCATCCGAGCGCATTCTAAGTAAACTATACTGCCCAAGTCAATATCGTTACTTTGGACATTCTTGTTTCAAACTGAGCAACGTTTCAGTGGATTGGGAACCGCAAAAAGGAAATGCCTTGAAGACAATTCTCACGTAGTTCCTTTGGACTCTCATCGTTTGAAATCCTTCCTTGGTCAAGAATCGCTGAAAAAAGGGGACACCGTATGGGCTGTTGGAAAAGATTCGGAAAAAGGTATTAATACCAAAGGCAGTAAATGACAAATTTTCAGAAGCATTTTAGTAAAAGAAATCTTCGGCTCTTCATAATGCATGACCACCAAGTGAACACTTGTGCTTATTTCAAAATCTTATCATCTTACAACACAGGTTAGATGTATACACTATATTATTTTACGCTTCATTCAGTCAAGGAACTGTTAACTGTCTGTAATTTTTACCAGCATCGTTGAGGAATAAACTCCTCAGTTTTCGCGTTTCATTTCGGCTACTTTTTAACATGTTCCTGGGACAAAAATGGTATAAACTGATATTTCGGGTTCTACCATTTTTCTTGTTTCGCTTTATTTGCAATACCGAAAATTACTGTGTCACCTTGGAAGCACGGATGATACACCTATGATACGTTTGAATTTTAGACATGGGAACCATAGCTAGTTCAAACCTATTGACTACAGACCACGTAGCTTTGCTGGAAAAATGGTTCCCAGGAAAGACATTCAAGCTCCTGTACAGGGCATCACGTGATGCTATGAGCGCTTCAGTGTTTCACAGCAGATGCAACAATAAGGGCCCAACCATCTCTATTGGGAAAGATTCAACGAGCGGAACCACGTTCGGTGGTTATGCCTCTGTCTCCTGGACAAGTGTCAACAACTACAAGAAGGACAGCAACGCTTTCGTGTTTCGGCTGTGCAGACAAGGATGCACATCAGCCAGATACAGCATAGACAGCAATTATCAAACCATGGCTATGTCCGATTTGTACCACAAGGGTCCAGCATTTGGCGGGGGTCATGACCTGATGTTCTTCAGTGATAGCTACTCGTATGACAGCACCAACGAGTACTTCCCGTCTAACGGTTACTGCCATCATGCCTCCTACAAGGGCACACTCAGCTGTGGAAGGAGTGTTAAATGGACCGATGTTGAGGTGTGGAATGTTGTTGGTAAGAATTTACTTTTTCCTCGTTTCAAAGTTTGACTGCTATAGATTGTCGGCCCTGTAGCTGAATATTTAATTCGAACACTGTGTAACAAACAAACTGTAGTAGTATCGTTCTTTTAAAATAAAGCTGCGTTTTTAAATAAACAGAATTGAGTATGTACTTTTAGTTGTATTCTTTTTAGTGTAGTCGTTCGACAAGAAATTTGCTCTGCATTTATCACAAATTGCTAAATAGCTAACTATACATTTCCACAGCATTGTAAATTGATATAATGAAAAAGTCCTATTTATGAATCACGTCCAGTGTACATCAACATACACAACGATCATGCGCTTCAGCATGCTTAGTTTTAAGACCAGTAAAATTAATTACATATTCTGTATTAAACTTGATATTTTGCAGTTTAAAGTTGTATGAATAATGGGGTTGGGGGAAGGGGCGGGGGTGAGCGAATGACAATTTCTGAAGGTTTATGTTTGCGTAACGCATACAAATGACATGTCGGTCGCGTTTGTTTTTGGTCCTTCCAAAGAGGTAGGACATTGCCTCCCGAAATCCGTCGTATGTAAGTCTAGTGAATGTCTGAATAAAACTTCCGCTAGGGTCGCTCAGGCGAATAACCACAAATACTCCACCATACTCGAAATATTGGTTGACGCAAAACAAAAGAACTACTCTCGAACTAAAATTTTGTTCTAATGAATATATATATTTCTTTCACCAAACATCAAGAGAAGTTTTCAGGTAAGTAATCGGCAACTCAAGCATTTAAATGTTACTGAATTACTCATACCACGTGACCTTTGGCTCTTTTACAGACGGAAACCCTTGCACGGTCTTCAATCCCAGTAACCAGAACGTGGAAAGCAAGGGGTGCAGCGACAAAGCACGTTACATATGTGAACTTTAATTCAAAATGGTACGGCGTCTACGTCATGGCTTAAAAAGTACTCAATTATGTATTGAAAAGCATTGATGAAATTTACGTACTATTAAAGACAATGTTGAAATAAACGGCCGTGCTTGAATATAATACTTGTGTTATATATTCCACTGGTAAATTTTAGGAGGTGAATATTTTATTCCCTCAAAGTCTCCAACTGCGTCCCAAAAACATCCAATGAATTTTCAAGCTTCTTGAATTTTTTTCCAAAAGATATTGTTTGAATTTACAACTATAATTTTCATTGCTACTCAAGACAGTTTTTCAAAGCCATTGAGGAGCAAAAATATACACGATGCTTCGGTTGACTTCAGTCAATCTCAATTGCATGTCAAACTTGTATCTTTAAAGCGTAATTTGCAAGGTCCAAGTATGTTAAATTGCAATAATATCTTCAAGGTATTGCTATTTGGATGTATTTTATTCAAATCATCGTATTATTGTATCTTTAGTCATTTAAAAAAAAAGCGAAGATAAGAAAATGCGCGAAAAGTTGACCTTTGACACCGTGACATGGTGTTGGGGAACACAAACCAGATCATATCCCACAATGCAGTTCACTGCTATTATATCACAGTACACGAAACACAAAGACCGTTCAACCTTGGCGTGTTTTAGCTATGGTGCATCGGTGTGTGTGTGTGCAAACTATTTTAACACCACCCAGGTGGAAGGCATGAGCCCATTTAAATTCTAAAAAGACAAGCATCTTGCTGCGTTATGGCAGGTTTTCGTGTGCTCTGCTCGTCTTTTGAAAATGACTGTCGAGTCAGCCATCGGTCGGAGCCAAAATATGCTCCGACCATTTTGAGGACGGCTGCTTTGACGACAAACACATCATGAAGGTTGAAGCTGGTTTTATAAAAAGGTAAGTTTTCTTGAGAATTTTGACGTCTAATAATTCATGACGCTTTCGCAGTGGCTGAACAATAACAATCTTTTTTTTACAATCACCGTAGTTCTCAAGTGTTTAAAATCTGTTGTTTTTCCGTGAAAGATTTAGTTATAAATGGATCAGTAAAACTAAAAGCCACAACAAATAAAGCTGATCTCAAAAGATGCATGTATTTTGAAAAGAATGCAGACTATGAATAAAGTAAAACTGGACGGTAACTCAATTCCAAGGTTTTGATTACTAAAGTAGTCTGGTTAAAAAAAAACAGGTTTAAAATCTAGTTTTGGCATTTGCTTAAAGGTTATAAAAGAAGGCGAAAACTTGCAATTAGATATCATCGTGTTTTACTTTAATCATGGACAACTCTAGATTCAAAATGTTTTTTTTACTTTTGAATTGCCGCTGTTGTGCTTTTCAGAGTATGTGAATGAAAGGAGAACACTTTCCAATTAGTTCGGAACAAAAGAGAAGCTGGAGATCTTGAAATTCGCTTGGAAATTGATGCCCCTCCAATGCCGACTGCTGATGCTCCAGATGTGTCCAAGGAGGATGCCGTGGCACAGATACATTCAGACTTGGTGCTTTGTCAATGGACAGCACTGGAATTTCTTTCCGTCACATATTTAACAGTCACTACCAATGTTTTAGATCAAAATTTTGATAGTGGTACAGATAGCAATGCCAGAGTGTTTATAGTACCAATAGTGGAAATTGTGAAAAGCTTTTGCGTGTGGTACTTGGCTGTCCCATTTGTATAGATAAACCCAGTGATATACTATGTTCTTATATTGAAACTAGTGGCAGATTTAGAGGGGGGCCATGCCCCCCTAAAATTCTCCCAGATTCCATTTGACTGTTTGGGGGTGCGAATGTCTGACGGGCAAAATCCTGGCTAATACCGTGTCCTGGACCCCTAACTCAAAATCCTGGATCCGCACCTGGAAACATTTCAATGGTCCTTCAATACAATGACTATAAATATTGCGGCACAGCTTTTTTTAAGTATATTTGATTTGCACTAAACTGTTGCTGTCCCATACAGTGGGTCGGTAAAGGAAGACTTTCTTAAGTGGGGGTGAAAAGGTACCTGTTTGGGTCGTCAGTGTTTTCGTGCGACAATCTCATCTAAATTGTACACAGAATAATCACTTGCACAGAATTCGAACACTGTCTTGGGAATTTTTGAGTGAATGGTATAAGCACTCCCTCCAGATTTCCCAATTCCTACTCATGTTTATACTTTTTGTGTTTTCACACCATGTCATAGACATCTAAAGCTATTGCATACTGGAGCTTTTGGGTTGAGATTCAGTGGTTGCTGTGTCGTGTTATTTGATTTCTCATTGAATTACAGTAAAACTCGCTAAGTTGTATCCAGTGAGATTGAGATATTTCATCAAAGTTAGAGTTATTTGGAGGCGTTACTGCGGAATTAATGCTACCCCTTCTAAAGTTCCCACTGAAGTGCTACCAATTTAGATAGTTCTACTGTATATGAAGAGGGCAGAAGATTCAGTCTCGACTTCAGACTATGGACCAGATTCAAAACTTTTATTTTTTTATGTAACAGCCATACTGTTCAATGTGTTCGCTTCAAGCACACAAACTGGGCTCCAATGAGACAAATTCCTCTGTTTACCTAGGTAAACCATAAGTTAAACTGATGTTGAATTTAGAGGTTTATAATGTAGTCCTAGTTAAATTACACTTGTCATGACCATGTTATCATAAGTAACCAGATTGATGAGCATCAATAAATGCTGCTCGCTGTGTCAGTTATTTACCATTCTGAAACCACAGAAGTCTATTCATGGAATGTCAAATTCAATTTCATGCCGCTGAGGTTGCACTGCGATTGCATTCGTTTATTACGATGTTTGATCTTTCTATGGAATTTGTCACTACAACTTTTTGCAACTCGTTTGAATTACATAAAACTAGTCCCCGAGTCACACGTTTTTATAACAGAATACATAGGTCATGTGCAGGAGTTGGCATTCCAGAGCTAAGACAACTGTTGATATCTATAAATGGGTGAAACTTTTAAGAAAATCCTTGGAACTCAAAGTCTTCCTCATTTCCTGGCGGAGGGTAGAAAGCTCTGATCCAGGCTACTGCGCATGCTGGAATGACAACACGGACTGTTCGTCCCAAGTGACCGTGTACCCATCTTTGGAACTGTCCACGTGTCAAATCCTTTCATCCAAGGGTCTGTCATAGCCATCAGGATATTGGCTTTTGTACTGCAACCATGCAGTATGCAGTTTCCAAAACACTACGATTGATGTATACAGGTTTAAACCCCCATGCTCCACAATACATTTTTTCTTCTGTGTTAGTTGCCACGCTTCATTTCTTCATCCAGTTTTGCAACAACCTTGTCAACCTCTTGGCAACATACTCTTTCTTCAACAACTGAGGTTGTCTGACAGTTGCCCCAGGTGCACCTGCAATGTGTGTCAACAATAATACATTATTTCAGTTAACATCAAAATTTCGAATTGAAAAATTTACCAAGAGTGCCTCTACCAAATTTGAGGGGTCTGCATACGACTTCAGTTTACAGAAAAATTGGTTGGAACATTACTACCTATTTTTTTTTTGTACAAATTGATCATATATAGTAAAGATATTAACTTTTCATACAAATGAATAGTGCTACACCCAAGGCAGTGGTAGATCATGCCCGGGTGATATAGTAATGGACATTAGTTGTTTGATTTTTTAGCTGACCCTAAGACAAAAGGTAGTTGCCCTGATTCATTGATGGAGGGGACTGTTTTGTATGTAGTCGTGAGACCTGTTCTCCCAATCTGAATCCTATCATCACCCACATATCATTAATCAAACTATACAATAACAATGGGGCAAACCAACTTGAAATGCAGTGTTGCCACCCTCATTTTAAATATTACAGTATACATTAAAACTTCTTGATATGCTATATGGGCAATCACCAATCCAATGGTATACTCTCTTTACTCTATAGAAACTTTACCAGGCGGTTCCTACACAAGTCGACTCGTACCATATTTCATTGATAAATAATGGCAACATTGGGTCAATGTACATCGACATGAAATGGTTGTTTCCATTTCAAGCATCGCCGTACAAAATAAAACTGTTTTGGAACACATGTGTAGATTGATATAGGTCCGAGCTGACTTGATTACGAAAATGAAATGACTTGTTCTATAACCTATAGAATTATGCCCTCCCCCAGCACCAAGGTGAGAAAGTCTAAATTATAAAATTGCAATTCTTTCATCCCCTTCTTTACAATTCACAGTCGATTATTCCAAAGTGGTTCTCATTCATTCCCTTGCACACATTTATTCACTCACTAGTAACACCCCGCTCAGTCTCGGAGAAGTAAGAGCCAATTTTGTTCAATGCTCAGTTGCATGCCAGTGAAAGAATGGATTCGAACCTGAGTCTCACTAGCTCAAACCACTGAGCCACACAGTCTACAAATAATCAGAAACCTAACAGTTTTTGAGTGATTTGCTATAATGCCAAAAAATCCCAGTTTTATCCACGGCTGAAACACGATTCACCAATGGGGACATGGGCGCCTGGGACTACTTTTGAATTAAAAAAGACCAAGTTATAATTCGCGGTTGTAGTATACATATTGATAATATTCTTACGAATCACTAACATATAATCGCAACTCCTGCGCACCTTCAGCCTGTTGACGTTCACAGGACGAACCCGGTGGGAGTGAGTCTTCGGCGACCAGAGAAAGGGCCGTGAAAGGGATCGAGGGACAACGGCTCCACTACAGAAAAGCTGTGAACACATATTGTTCCTCTGGGATCTGTCACCTCCACCTCCCCGTCCGAAAGGTCGGGATCATCTGAAAAGTCCACCTGTCCGTCCCTGTATCGTTCAAAATATTCCTCATCTACGCTGCTGTACTCACTTGGACACAGATTGCTTCCTTTGTGTTCCCCAACACACGTCACAGATGTGTAACGAACGAAAATGGCGCCGTTTCTATTCTCCGTTACAACGATGGCGTTACAACACCAAGGCACTAAATATGTAAATAACTTTGTATAGCGGCGTACAATTCAGTTAATGTTAAGAGTATAGCAATGCTAATTATAAACTAGAATTTAGACCATATTGTTGTTCAGATTGGTTTGGACCTTGCAATTTCCTCTTTAACAATCATTTCATGCCTCTCCATTTTCGACACATTCACATATAGCAGTTTGAGACATCGATTTTGCTTTTGTGCATGAATGGATTCGCATCGTAAATTAGGCACACTTATATCATGGTCCACGCGGGTGCAAGTTTTTCATGTCTTTGTTTTACATTAGAGCAACGGTTATATTGACTGTACNGGGAGTGAGTCTTCGGCGACCAGAGAAAGGGCCGTGAAAGGGATCGAGGGAGAACGGCTCCACTACAGAAAAGCTGTGGACACATATTGTTCCTCTGGGATCTGTCACCTCCACCTCCTCGTCCGAAAGGTCGGGATCATCTGAAAAGTCCACCTGTCCGTCCCTGTATCGTTCAAAGTATTCCTCATCTACGCTACTGTACTCACTTGGACACAGATTGCTTCCTTTGTGTTCCCCAACCTCACGTCACAGATGTGTAACGAACGAAAATGGCGCCGTTTCCATTCTCCGTTACAACGATGGCGTTACAACACCAAGGCACTAAATATGTAAATAACTTTGTATAGCGGCGTACAATTCAGTTAATGTTAAGAGTAAAGCAATGATAATTATAAACTAGAATTTAGACCATATTGTTGTTCAGATTGGTTTGGACCTTGCAATTTCCGCTTTAACAATCATGTCATGCCTCTCCATTTTCGACACATTTACATATAGCAGTTTGAGACATCGATTTTGCTTTTGTGCATGAATGGATTCGCATCGTAAATTAGGCACACTTATTATATCATGGTCCACGCGGGTGCAAGTTTTTCATGTCTTTGTTTTACATTAGAGCAACGGTTATATTGACTGTACAAACCTTGATGGTCATTTAAAAAGGAATTTAATTAGGTGATACGTCTGCTGTTTGAGGATAGATAATTTGCCGAAGACACAAAATTTCCAAAATCACTGACACAAACATATGTAACTCAAACAATAAATCAATCAGAAATTTATGTTCATGATAAAAACGTCACACTTCCATCTAGCTGCGGTTACGTGATATAAAATTGTTACGCGACATTTTTAGCATATTAAATTAAAGTGGCAAAGAACGCCCAAAGAACGCTGAACTACATTATTCAAAGTGGTTCTTCACCATTTCAACAGAAATTTTAATGAGTTTAAAAACTTTTGATGTCAAAGCCTTTTCCCTTTAGTTTCAAATTTAAAAAATTATGTCAGCTGCTCGTCGATGTTTCTTCCTAGTGACTTATGGCCCAAACTACAAACCATTACTTCTTACCAAGACAAGTGTAACCCCCTAAATGACACAAATGAACCCCGGTTCTTACGCAAGGACGTCTTCACACCTGTACCTACAATGGTACCACCCTGCCAAACCTACTTACCAACCACGCAGCATCTTATCAACGTTACCAAAAATCAAGTTGTCTGATGTTGAATCGATCTCCAAAAACATACCAATACGCACAAGTTCCCTTCAAAGAGGATATCGTTTCTATTATGATTCGTATGCCCACGATATCGGAGGTAAGCGTAATTTCGATGTGTGTGTTGCTCGTTCGTGCGACGACTATTAAATTAAGCAAGAGTAGTTGAGCCCATTTCGTTATTTGCATCGTCTTTCAAAGTTTGAAAAATAGTTGTATATTATTTGAAACCGTAGTTATTTTCTTCATTGACCCAATGATAACGTAATTTACAAAAATCGATTTGTTTACTCGCCATTCTTGTGAGATTCGTCGCTTGGGCCTACCGATTCTATTGACTGGTCTTAGGAGAGACTCGGGCTCTCAGCAAGTGTCAGCGTCAGCGTGACAGTGCCTGAGCCTCCCTAAGGCAAACGATTCATGAGTCAGACTTAAGATTTCCACTAGATTGACCCTCTGGTTCTCAGTTACAAGGTCAGGCCAAGAGTTCACATTATCACCTTGGTGTGGGAGTTATTGAGGCAGGCCTATCAATGGGCCACAATTAGGTTTAACAGGTACTCAAGTGATCTTGCTCTGTCTCATCACAGTGTTCGAGCAAAATGTTTTCAAAGTCAAAAGAAGTCTGGAACACCTCATTCTCTTCGAATAAGTATTACACGTGTTATCCTTTACCTTGTTAGTATACTGCTGCTTTAATTCTAAAACTAGTATGTGTAATTTACTGGAGTGTTGAAGGAAAGTTTTTCATGGTCTTGCTAATGCTCTATTTATGAAGTGTTTGTACAATTTGTGGTAAATGCCAGATTACTAGTAAGATTTTCAGAGCTCCTAGGCTATAAAAAGTCTATTAGCCGTAGTAACTTAACCTGTAACATCGTAACAAATTATTTACATTATCCCCCTTACCAACAAGCTATTGTAACATAATTTTTGATTTTCGCTTTTCAGATTGGTTTCACCAACGAGTGGGAGATAACATCACACACTTGTACGTGCAAAGCTGGAAAAGGATTCTGTCAACATAAAGTGGCACTCTTGTACCAACTGAGCAACTTTCAACAACTCCAGATCAACAAGGTGCCTGAAATTGTTTCATCCACATCTACCCCTCAACATTGGCACGTCCCCCACGAACACATGGTTTTGCTACCCGCCCTGTGACGGATGTGACGGTTATAAAACCAGTTATCCCATCTGCTGTAGATCCACTCCCCAAGAAAGGCCGTCATGAAGATGGAGCTCGAGCAAACGTGTGGAACCCAATGCCAGTGCCACTCAGTGATGTTCAGCACACAGTTCAGCAACTTTTGCCTGCATCTAATGCACAATCTGCACCACCACAGTGGGTGCACCTGTCGAGTCTAATGGAAGACATGACCTTGGTAGATAACAAAAAATTTGGTCAAGCACCAAAGGGGTCTATGCTGTCTTATCAGGAAAAGCCTGATCAAGTTTGTGTTTTGTTTGAACTAGAGACCCCGCCTGCCTTCAGTTTGCCTGTGTTAACATTACATTTTGATCCGCATTCACTTCCTGTTGATCAGCAAGTAATCTACCAATCGAAAGAAACGTCTATAATTGAATCACAACAGTATGAAAAAGACTCCAGAGCGCAAAATAAATGCCAAGAGTGTTATCAGTTAAGAAGGCATCGGATAACGGCTTTCAATTTCAAGGCCATAACGTCAAGGAGAGGCCACGTTGAAGCTCTTGCTGTGGACCTTTTAAAGGAGAATGCCACCCGATTAAATTAGTCTTTTTTGCAGTCTTAATCGGTCTATATTGACATCGACCTTACCTTGCCAAGAGGTGTCGCGTTAGCCTGTGAGGAAGGTGAGAAACGAAGCTAGCGACGTCAGTGGTTCATATGCAGAGTGAATGCCGCTATGTTGCGGTGCATCGTTCCCGCTTGTCCGAACTAAGCAGCAGCGAGTAAAGGGGGTATATCGTTTTTTTACTTACTCGAGAGTCCGAAATGCTTAGGAAGTGGTTCATGGTAGTGAAGAATGAAATGCACGCTGTAAATAGCAAGTATGAGGCCGTGAAACATCTCCTTGTCTTGTGTGAGATATTTTCTGGCGATGCAAGTGGGAGAGCAGCTGGCAGTGGCCGGTTCTCAACCTCAAGATAGTGACTTGTTCTTGACGACAAGCTGGTGGATATGGTATTCTTGAGTCCCCATTGCTTAAAGAGAAGAACTACTGTCCTTGGAAACACTATGAATATTCATTTGTGTATTGATGTATGTGTGTAGGCAATGCCCACGATGTACAATAAATGATATTGATTGATTGATTGATTGATAATAGGTTCCTGTCATTTTGACAAGCTCTAGTGATGTTTTACATTTGAGGTTGAGGACATTTGTTCCCAGTTAGTGTTGTGAAACGGTCAAGTTGTACGAGTTCGTGTCGATAAACTCATCAGCAAAAATGTTCAACTCTAATCTCCTAGTAGTCATCGTTTGGCTGTGTCATGAAGTCGCATCTCTCCAAGCTACGTCGGCTGCGGCGAAGACATCTGTTTTTGAAGAATCTGTCATCTCTTTACTGAAAGAGAATAAAAAAAGCAACCGGATTTTCCAATCGACTGTTTTAAAAACCATGATCTTGAAGAAATGCAAGTGTTTTTCAGGAGCATCTTAGGTAAAGAAATCTTTCACTCTATACGATTTATGATCACCAAGTTAACGCTTGTGCGTATTTCAGAATCCCATCATCTTAGAACAAATATTAACTGTATACACTATATTAAGTAAGTGTTAGCTGTATGTTGTTTTTACCTGAGGTATTTTCGGTTATGTTCGCTCTGTTGATGAATAAACTACTTAGGTTTTAAGTGACTCCATTTTTGGCAGTTCATGTGAAAAATGAAACCATTTAAGATAACATTGAACACACCTTTGGAAATCACTACATCAAGTACTATATCCGAAAATTTCATCTCAATCAAATCCACCATTTTTGAGGTAGGGTGTTAGCCAAATTTAGACACTTTTACTGCCTCTAGTGAATTATGGACGTGTTGGAAATTTCCATCATCTCAGCACGTGTTTTACGTGATCGTGTTTTACCAACAAAGAACCGTTTGTTTCTCAATTAAAGATGACGATGACATTTTGTGTGCATTCTTGTGTTATACCACACTATTATCATAATTCTCATTGTCATCATTGTTCTTATTAGTACCGGCACTCTTCCTTTCATTAAAAACTCCACCAGTTTCAAGGCATGTTGAACTTCACCAGTAGATATGCACAATCCTCACACTGATTGTCAGGAGGCCCTTTTCACGGCACCTTGTACTTGGTCGTTCGATCTGTTCCCAAGAGGTTTGATAAGGAAGCAGATGTAAGTTCCAGTGAGTAGAGTAGAGTAATTACCGCATTAGCGATGGCTTCATGGCAATGAGGCACTGGCAAAAACGTATTGATATATTGTCGACTACAACTAGTGATTTTGCGAATGATATGGGTTTTGAAATTGATTGTCTCGTAAAAATTTACGTTAAGGTCATTTTAGCTGAAGAAATGCGATGTAAAAAGCCAAAATACATGTGTTAAGTTGGTGAATGATTTGAGTAATTGCAATAACTGTAAAATAATATTATACCATTAGAGGTTACTGTTTTACATAAACTAACTTTCAGATTCCTGTCTCACCTTCAACTCTGATAACCAAAGAATGGAGATCAGACCGTGTGCTGTGGATGTGCCTTCTATTTGTTCTATCTTTTCCTAAAACGATGTCATGTGATCTAATTACTGGCAGGTTGGTTTAATGTCAAAATAAAGTTCTACAGAGGTCTGAAAGTATTCACTTTTACTGAATTAAATTGTTTGTTTTAGTGACACCACCAGAAGTTAAGTGTTTGATTAGCCTCATTGCGTAACTAACTGGATTTTACAATTCGCGGTTGAACGGATGTTTTCCCCACAGCCCTCGAGTTACCCAAACCCAGCGCCAACCGGCAACTGTAAAACAGACGATAACCGGTTTTCAAAAATTCAAACCACTCGCCTTAAGTTACAATTTTTTACTTTGTGAACTTACAGTTTTAGAACTAGGTCTAAGAATTTCTTTTGTTAAACTGGACGTGATTTCAGGGCTTTCCTAGAACTGAGAGTTAGCAGTTACAGTTACGAATTATTAGCTTGTTTCATGGACAGAACACAGGCTTCACAGCAGCATAAACTTGGCATTAGTCTAGTGTAGAGATACATATTGACAACTCTGACTGATTTGCTTTATTGCAATTAAATGATCATCAAGCGATTCCATAGATGGCGTGGCTCTTGTACATTCTGGCGCACTGTTTTGACGGATGCTCTTAAAATAGATGGCACGATAGAGAAGTATGCTTATGATATACGCAAGTCTTTAGACTTGGTGTCTTTTACTTGTCACCAATCGTTGCGTTTGAAAAGTTCAGGCAAGATCTTGAAAACGAGTTCGACATGAACAATGAGCTAGAGTACAAATGTTATAGGGTCTAACCCGGTCTAACCCGACAATGAGGGCGATTGGCTCGAGAAAGCAGGGCACAACAGAGCATGTGAGTCGTTAATTGGAGTAAAACAAACAAAAACTACATTGTAGGCGCAAGTTGCATATTTCACTAGTCAGCAGAGACGCTCAGTGGTACATCATACAATACATTGGTAGATGATCTGACATGACGTATCTCGTTCTGGTTGAACCGGAATACGCGACCTTTACTGCATTCTGTTTCCCCGTTATGATGTGACATAAAATAAGAATGCTCATCATGCAACAACATGTTATTCGGGTGTTTAGTGATGACGTATAAGCTGCTATCAAGGAGCCGTGGACCCACAAATAGTAATAGAACTACTCAGTCACATCAGGTTTTCAAAGTTTTTGCAGGTCTTGGAAACACATGAATTGCTAACACAATTGTGTTTTTGGATTGATACAACAACTCTTGCACTTACTGTATGCTCCCGAAGAGTTGAGAAGGAGCAAGTCCATAATTAATGGGATAATAATTTTCCAAGACCTCAGAAATATACAACGATACATAAGTCTGTCTTCATTATTATTCTAGTTTTTAAATTTTAGCATCTTAATTTTATTTGACTGGGTTAAAAGCGTCAAAAATAACGTCATACTAAACAATCGAATAATCTGTTTACAGGTCCTTCTGTTTACCACTTTGAACTGGAAGTACATCTTAACACCACCAGGTGGCAGCTGGTGCTCCTAATGCAATACGACCAGTCACTGTAAGTTAACAAAAGTCCCTCGTGAATTCTAATATCGTTCTGGGTGAATAATACAGTAAGGTTAATTTCATAATTTCCATCAATTACGTAACAGTTGAAATTAACACTAGGTTCAATACCCATAAACTATAAAGTTAATTTCATACACGGTCTAGAACCTCAAAAAGTGCAAAAATTCACTGTAGGAACGCTTTAAACATTTTCCCTCTCAGTACACTGAGATCGCTTATTTAAAAACATGAGGACTTTTATGCAAAACATCAGGGATTACTCTCAGCGGTTTGTTGGTATGCGTGTCAACGTACATGTACGTAAGAGTATGCGTTTCGCTGTATCTTGCACATAAACTATTAACCACATTCATGGACTTATCTAATCTCAGTGTTTCTAACACAAGAAAAACATTTCACTTTATTATAAACTTTCACCTTATCAAGAAACGTTATGTCTGCGTCAATTTCACAACCTTGAGAAACGCTCTACAAGGACATTTGTTGCTATTTGTTGTTGGAAAACGGTCTAACTGTGCATGTCTATGTCGATAAATCTATGATCAGAAATGTTCTACGCTAATCTCCTGGTAGTCATCGTTGTGCTGTGCCATGGAGTTGCATCTCTCCAGGCGGCTTCGGCTGCCACGAAGAGATCTGTTGCCGAAGATTCTGTCATCTCTTCACTGGAATACGAAGAAAAAAGCAACCGGGATTTTCAATCGACTGTTCGAAAGAACATAACTCACTTTCAACCTAAGCATGAAGAAATGCGAAGCAGTAGCAACGAAGAGCAACTTAAGAACCGGGATTTTCAATCGACCATTCTAAAAGCATTGGGTTGCTTTCAAACAGAGATTGAAGAAATGCGAAACAGTAGTAACGCAGAAAGACTTAAGGACCAAATTTTTCAGGCGGCTGCTCTAAAAAGCATAACTCATTTTCAAACGAAGCTTGAAGGAATGCAAAACAAAAGCAGTGAAGAAGGACGTAAGAATCGGGAATTTCATTCAACGATTTTGAGAACCGTGAAACGCTCTCACACGAAACTACGAAAGTTCTTTTCATTTAATGCTACCGAGTTACAACAGGAAGTGATACGCCAACGAGAAATGTCATCGATCTCCTTTGAACGCATTCTAAGCAAATTGTACTGCTCAAGTCAATATCGTTACTTTGGACATTGGTGTTTTAAACTGAGCAACACATCAGTGGATTGGGAAACCGCGAAAATAAAATGCCTTGAAGACAATTCTCACCTAGTTTCAATGGATTCTCATGGCTTAAGATCCCTCCTTGGTCAAGAATCGTTGAAAACAGACGACATCATATGGGCTGGTGGGAAAGATACGGGAAAAGGTACTAATGTCAGTGGGGTTAAATGTCAATTTTCAGAAGCGATTTAGTTTATTCCACTCTATAAGTTGCATGATCCTTAGTTGTGCTTATTTCAAAATCCCATCATCTTACATGATAGCACTATCTTACTTTAAGCTTCAGACAAGTAAGTGTTAACAGTCTGTAGTTTTTACCAGTATTCTGTTATGTTGGATTCATTCATGAATAAACTACCCAGGTTTCACGTTTCATTAACTGTGACTCATTTTTTGCTGTTCATGTGACAAAATCGTAAACTAACATTTTGGTTTCTGCCATTTTTAATGTTACAATTCCATTAGCCAAAACTGCGCTGTCACCTTGAAAACATGGATGAAACTCCCTGTTTGTATGATACTCTTGACTTTTAGGCATGGGAGCCATTCTTAGTTCAAACTTATTGACTACAGACCACGTAGCTTTACTGAGAGAATGGTTCCCGGGAAAGACATTCAAGCTCCTGTACCGGGCAACACGTGACGGTATGAGGCCTTCAGTATTTCACAGCAGATGCAACAATAAGGGCCCAACCATCTCTATTGGGAAAGATTCAACGAGCGGAACCACGTTCGGTGGTTATGCCTCTGTCTCCTGGACAAGTTTTAACAGCTACAAGCCCGACAGCAACACATTCGTGTTTCAGCTGTGCAGACAAGGATGCACATCAGCCAGGTAGAGCCGGTACAGCGGGTATAAACAATACGCTATGTACGATATGTACAGCTGTTCTCCATCATTTGGCGGGGGTCACGACCTGTCGTTCTTCTCTGGTAGCCACTCATATGACAGCACCACCAAGTAGGCCTACTTCCCCTCTGACGGCTACTGCCGTCGTCAATCCTACACAGGCACACTCAGCTGTGGAAGGAGTGCTGAATGGACCGACGTTGAGGTGTGGAATGTCGTTGGTAAGAATTTACTATTTTCCTCGTTTCAAAATTTGACTCCTATAGATTGTCGGCCTTGTAGCTGAATATTTAATTCGAACACTGTGTAACGAACAAACTGTAGAAGTATCGTTCTTTTTAAATGAAGCTGCGTTTTTAAATAAACAGAATTGAGTGTGTACTTTTAGTTGTATCCTCTTTAGTGTAATCGTTCCACAATAAATTCACAAATTGATAAATAGGTCACTTTACATTGCCACTGCGTTGTAAATTGAAATAATTAAAAAATTCTCGTTTATGAATCACGTCCAGTGTACTTGAATATTCACAACAATCATGCGCTTCAGCTTGCTTATTATTTAGGGCCGAATAAATTAATTATTGATTCTCTATTAAATTTGAGGTTTTTCAGTTCAATGTTGTATGAATGATGGGATTGGGGGAATGGGCGGTGGTGATCGATTGTCAATTTCTGAAGGTTTATATCTACGTAATGCATACAAATGACATGTCGGTCGCGTTTGTTTTTGGTCCTCATACCACATGACCTTTGGCTCTTTTACAGATGAAAACCCTTGCGCGGTCTTCAATCCCAGTAACCAGAACATGGAAAGGAAGGGGTGCAGCGACAAAGCACGTTACATCTGTGAACTTTAATTCAAAATACTACGGCGCCTACGTCATGGCTTAAAAAGTACGCAATTAAGTATTGAAAAGCATTCATTTGATGAAATTCATGTACTATTAAAGACCATTTAAATTTCTATGTTGAAATAAACTTCCGTGCTTGAATATAATACTTGTGTTATATATTCCACTGGTAATTTTAGGAGGTGAATATTTTATTCCCGCAAAATCTCCAACTGCGTCCCCAAACATCCAGGGAATTTTCAAGCTTCTTGAAAGTTTTCCCAAAAATATCGTTTGAATTTACGACTATAATTTTCATTGCTACTCACGACAGTTTTTAAAGCCATTGATGAACAAAAATATGCAAGATGATTGGGTTGGCTTCAGTCGACTTCAAATGTATGATGTCAAACTTTTCTCTTTAGCAATCATTTCATGTCTCTCCACTTTCGACACATTTACATATAGCAGAGTCAGACATGAATTTACATCGTAGATTATGCACACTTGTTTCATGGTTCATGCCCGTGCAAGTTTCTCATGTCTTTCCTTTACATCCGAGCAAAGGTAATATTCACTGTACAAACCTCGATGGTCATTTAAAAAGGAATTCAATTAGCTAATACATGTGCGCACCCAGGGGGATCGGTTGTCTAGATTTCTCTTTAGTGCGAATGTTAATTCGCAGCAAAAATTATGCACATTTATTTCATGGTTAATACTTTTGTTTTACATGCGAGCGGGTTATCTGTTGCCAAAACCTTAAATAAGTATTTTGAAAAGAAAATTTCGCTGAAGACAAATAATTTGAGACCCAAAATTTTCAACGCACCGACACAAATAGGCCTATATACAGAAATCGATCACAATTTCGATTCTTTTAGAAATTAATGTTCAAGTAGAAAACTACACAACTGAATCAAGTGGCGGTCACGTGATATAAAAGTATGTCAGAATATAGACTGACACTGTTTTTAGTTGAATGGTTTTGTTTTGTAGTTCTGTTTGATTGGCATGACCCCTGAGTTAAGTACAGTGATGATGTAATTTGTTTACTGCAGAATAGTATGGAACTTTCTAGAGGACTGAGGTCGTTACAATGATGATGTCATTTGTTTACTACAATATAGTGTGGAACTTTCTAGAAGACTCTAGCATGACAGTGATTAATGCAGCCTGGAATATTCTAGAAACTAGTACATATTTTTAGAATGATAGGGTTGATTCCAGAAATTTCTGGCATGTGCTTGAATTGATGAAAAGTTATAGAACAAAGCATTAGGCTATAAATACACAAGCACGGATTGGTATTAGTAAGATCAAGTGAGTTCAAGAAAGTTAATCAGGAGAATTACAGTTGAGTTGCAGTGAAGAGAATCAGCAGTTACAGCGATAGTCAATAGAGAGCCAGCTATAGAGACAGCAGGTTATTGAATCAGCCAGTGTAACAGTTGCTGAACGTGTCTCAGAAGTGCATCACAAGTCAAGGCTTCGCAGCACTGGCTGGAGCATAGAACAGATATTACTTCGGGCGTGTTGTTTGAGTAGGTTTGTGAACGTACGGTTGAGATTAATAAAGGATTAACTCGAACCTGGGTCTTCAGTCAATTGTCGCACCGAAAGCTATTAGTACCGGTTTGTAACAACCTGCGCCCACCCACACACGGGGGAAAACGTGACAATTGGCGAGCACGCCAGAAGCTTACTAACGGTAACAAGGTGTGATAAAGTGGACTGTTGGAATTAGCAACTCACTATGGAGACAAGATCTCAACTAAGAGAGTTAATGCCCCTCGGACAAGAAATGCTGGTCTGCAGGGTGACGACTTCTGACAGTTTGTTGAAAAAAAAAACAAGCTGAGGCTGAGGAAAGAAGGCAAGCTCGTGAGGCTGAAGACAGAGCGCGAGAGGCTGAGGAGAGGAGGCAAGCCCGGGAAGCCGAAAAGCAGATGGAGAGAGAAAGAATGGAACACGAGAGGGCGCTAGCAGCACTGAAAGCTGAACGGGTTGCATCGGAGGGTAGCCATGTTAGATCAACTGGTGGAGTGAAACCTAAGCTACATAGGCTTGTGAACGTACGGTTGAGATTTGTAACAGAGCAAGTCTCCACTGAACCTCAAAATATGTATTTTCTCTCACCAGGCATTCGTTTCAGTTCAATTTGCACATGATAACATCAACTTTCCATGAAAGCAAAAGAAGGAAACACCCTTCTCCTAAGCCTGTCGCTAGCGAAGTGCCCGACACATACAGTCGCGCCCACATGCCCCCGTAACAAAGGCGAACAGAGACGCAACAAAGACATTAGCATAAGAATAACTGAACATTTGCAACTAAATAAGAATAACAATAAGCGTAAAGTTACGAACGTCCCGTCACA
>NMRA01000627.1:190558-215529 GCA_002633005.1 Phoronis australis | reverse complement strand
TTCTTGGCGAGCACGAGGATCCGTTCCAGACACCACCACGAACTTGTGACCACAGTAGCAAATTAAGACATTGTCCTTTCCAGAAAATTCTTACCCGAGTCGCGACATAAATCTTGTAAAGTCAGCAAGCAGTTCAACTTTCCATGCAAGGCCGTAGCACGGTCATAATTTTACAGACGTCGTCAGAGAAAAGTTCTGGTTTGTTCGATTTACGTTGGGCGCCAAATGTAACAGAGCAAGTCTCCACTGAACCTCAAAATATGTATTTTCTCTCACCAGGCATTCGTTTCAGTTCAATTTGCACATGATAACATCAACTTTCCATGAAAGCAAAAGAAGGAAACACCCTTCTCCTAAGCCTGTCGCTAGCGAATTGCCCGACACATACAGTCGCACCCACATGCCCCCGTAACAAAGGCGAACAGAGACGCAACAAAGACATTAGCATAAGAATAACTGAACATTTGCAACTAAATAAGAATAACAATAAGCGTAAAGTTACGAACGTCCCGTCACAGATTAATAAAGGATTAACTCGAACCAATCTTCAGTCAATCTTCGCACCGAAAGCTATTAGCACCGGTCTGTAACAACCTGCGCCCACCCACGCACGGGGGAAAACGTGAAAAAGTACTGCACGAGTTTGTGGCATGAATTAATGTGGTAAAGAATACTAAAAACAGGCTAAATTGCATTACTCAATGTGTCTTAGAGCAATTGAAAAAGAAATCACACTGTTGTTTGCAAAGGATTTTCCTTTTTGTTTCAAATTTCAAAAAAATTCTATTAGCTGCTGGTCACTTCGTCGATTGTTATACCACAATGTAAAAGCATGTCTCTTTTTTGGTATGGCAAGACATAGACGTAGCGCATTTCCTTATATAGAAATGTGATCTTGGATGTAAATAAGACAATGACGATTATTAACTAATACTTAATGGCTAATTCTTTGAGTGCAGTGAGCAAATATTTTAGTAGGGGCGGAGAATTTGGAAACGTCATTAGGATGAAAAAGTTTTGATGTTGTTTGTGATATAGTCTAACATTTCATTTCTAAAAATTCCGGCAGTATTAAAATGAATAAATCTCACGTTAACATACTGAATAAGATTCGCCACAATTTGTTTGAAATGTATTTTAAGAGTTTTCGTGTTCCAGGCCACTAAATATTTGTTCGGAAAATGTGAAGCTTTACAGGTAAAAACGACCAGTTAAAAAGCTATTTGATAAAGGGCTCCACGAAGGTTGAAAGTTTCACAACAAGCAGTGATACAGAGCGTGTAGTGAGCATATAGCACGAGTCGGTGGGTTTCTAAATCAAACTGGACAACGACAGCGAAGTGTCTACAAGCGAAACCACAGTTACATATTTAAATCTTTTCGAACCCATATAACCACAAGACACAAGTATTTTTGTAGCTATAGTCAGAGCTACATAATATCAAGAAGTCTTAACTCATTTGATAAAAATATCATTTTCAATGGCAAAACGATAATGCCCTATAAGGGCGCTACACGCTTTCGCCGGGAGCCCAACAATCAGCAATCTCCTATTAAAACACAAACGTTTTGAGTATGGCAAATACCACTAATGAGCTGCTCACGCGAAAAATGCGAGAAGAAATGTTAGGAATTTGTTTTATGAAGAAGTTGTAATTTTAGATTGTTTGCGCTTAAACTACAAATCAGTGCTGTGTATGTATAAATGTTTGAAAGTTTCTCCCGATTCTTGAAATTTCATTTAACAGGGCATTATCGTTGTACGACCAAAACGCAATTTTGGAATTATTGGGGACATATAACAACCTGCAAAGCAGGTTCCGGACAAGCTGAGTGAGCAGACCAACTGGAGTGATAAAAAAGATATTGTGAGGAACGTGGTGTTGTGGCTCAGTATGTGACACATGGGCAGGATTTTTCATGGATGAACAATCATTATTTTAGAAGGGGATAGATTTTTGGAAGTTCGGGTTCTCTCACAAATTTGCAATTCTCGCCGTTATCTGTCCGCCATGCACTGCTTTCAAGGCCAGTGTCTCTATCATTTCAGTACGCTCGACATATAATACTCTCCTCTTTATCATTTCAGTACGCTCGACATATAATACTCTCCTCTTTGACGCCTAAGTGGCATTTGGCTTAGAGGTAGAGAGGGACTGTTGTTTGTAGTTTCTGTAGATTTAGCTTTTTTGCCGAGCCTTGGCCCTTTAAGCCTGCATAGAATCGTTGGCGACTTATTGCCACGAATCCAACTTGTTTGTGAATAAGACCTCAGACCAGACTTGACTGTGAGCTTCAACATGTACCTTGTTGAACTACGATTTTGAAAAATTCGCTGATGATTAAATATTTCTGTCACGAATTTCCGAATGATGAAAAACATAGAAGTTATAGAATGTTTGCCACACTGCTGTAAATGCTGACAGTTTTCATTTTAATTACCAAATGATGTCTAATGATCAAATTACTCCGTCACTATATTTATTCAGATTTGCAACGAATGTTTAAAACATGACTGTTGTGATTCATCACACCTCAGTTTTTGTATGTTTAGAAAACACTTTCAAACATCCAGATGTTGCTTAAGGAACAAAATTTATTTAAAAATCAGCTTTTGTAAAATTTGAGCAAAGAAGATACACTTTACAGAAACAATTGAAAGGATGCAATGGATAATCAGAAAATATTAACATTTCAATTTACAAAAAGTAAAACCTAATCAAAGTAACTGAACAATGTGTAAACACTTGAACCAAATTTCTAAGCCAAATCTCACCAAGACTTAATGACGTCATCGAATAGGCGCACTTGCCAATGCTCGTTCCGCAATTTTTAAATCTATTTCTTTGGGAAGCGCCTATGATACCTCAGATAGAGCAGAGTGGGTTCATATGAAGCTTAAAGACACTGAACTGTACGCGCTATACAGGCCTGTTACGAATTGTATTTCTCTAAGAAATGTTACGATTTTCAAAAGCTGCACAAAAGATCTATGAATTGGTAACTTAGAAAACTGAAGCAGCGTTCTTGAGACTTCATCAAGAACATAATCAATGGAATTTTGATACCGTCGCGTGGTTACCCACGTGACCCAATTAAGGATGGATTGGAAAACAGTCAAAATCAGGTTTTACCGTTTTTTACTTATTCTGTAGATTTTGGTAAAACTCACAGACTTATCAAAAAGGTCCGGTATAACTTTGAAAGGCTTCAATGGCCGATTTGCCCAATACGCATCAATCATGCCATAAAAGGTACAGGATAAATATACAGTGAGGGATCAGCCAATTACTTTTTCTCGACATAGAGGTCCATCAAAAAACAATTCGGTAACACTATTATACTTTGTTACTGGACGAAACTCCCGTTACAGATACTTTGCCAATGAAAACCATGGCAAATTTCTATTCAATATTTGGTGTAGTGCCCATGTGCGTGGTACATAATAAAACAAAAACTACTTACCACAGATCCACAAAGCAAACATTAATATCCTGATTGCCGAAGCTGTTTCATCGCACACCCAATAACTGGCTGTTTGTCCACCCAAAGCTATAAGTCATACTGAAAAACTTAAGGTTGGGGCCACTTATACTGGGCGCTTTACTTCACCAACGATGCCATACAAGATACAAGACAAATGTACCCTGAAGGATCAACGAATTACTTTTACTCGCCATCAAGTTTAATCAAATGAACAATGTATAAAAACTAATATAATTTGTTACTGGGCGCAACTCTTGTTACAGCTACTTTGCTCATGAAAATGATGGCGAATGTTGATTCTATATTTGCTGTAGTGCTCATGTATGTCATTCTTAAGAAGACAAAACTCTTTACCGCAATGCCACAAAACAAACATTACTATCCTGATCGCCACCACAACAAGCAATGCAACATTGCAAAACTGTTTCATCGTTCATCCAATAATTGGATATCGACATACAGTAAATGCTGGAATCCAGCGTGTCAAATGTTTTTACCATCTCGTAGTTTTCAGACATTTGAGGCAACCCATACGCTAATATTTGGCCTTTTGTCCACCCTACGCTAAGAGTCAGACTGTGACTAACCCGTCAAATAATAACAGTAAATTATCCCGTGTATCGCAGCCTATTTTAAATATTCAAAGACGAGTAATATTAATTGTAAAGACAGTCATGCTGATCATTTGTTTTGTTTATTGTTTTTTTTTTACTTTGGGACTCGCATGCTGAACATGCGCGTTGTTACGACAACAAGCATCTCATCCAATACACATTTCGCCAAGCTCATGAAGAGCAACTAACCCACTTAATCTGTGACAGCACCATCAATCATTTCATGTTCTGAGAAGTTCGCTAGAGACTGTCTGCAAACAGTGTTAGTGTAAGAGTTGCCTAACGTAAAAAATAAAACACTATTTTTTATTTAAAATTCAAATTTCTTCAATTGTTCCCGAAAATAAGTATCTCTTTTTTAGATTTTTGTCATAAAAATTTTGTACACGGTCTAGAACCTTAAAAAGCGTAAGTATTCACTGTAGGAACGCTTTGAAAGTTTTGCTTCTCATTACACTGATACTGCGTATTTTAAGACATGGTGACTTTCATGCAAAAAACCTGAGATTACTCTCATGGGTTTGTTAATATACGTGTCAGCGTACATGTGTGAATGGGTTTCGGTGTATCATGCACACAAACTATTGACCATGGAATTATCTAATCTCAGTGTTTCTCTTACAAGTAAAACATTTCACTTTACTATAAACTTCAAGCTTATCAAGAGATGTTATGTCTATGTTTTAACATAAAAATGTCACAAACTTGAGAAACACTCTACAACTGAGGACATTTGTTGCGTGTTAGTGTTGTGAAACGATCTAACTGTACATGTTTTTGTGGATAAACCTATCAGCAGAAATGTTCTATGCTAATCTACTAGTAGTCAGCGGTTTGCTGTGTCACAAAGTCGCGCCTTCCCAGGCAACTTCGGCTGTGGTTAAGAGGTCTGTTCTTGAAGAATCCGTCATTTCCTTGCTGAAAGATGAAGAAAAAAGCAACCGAGACTTTCAATCGACTGTTCTAAAAAGCATAACTAGCTTCCAAACGAAGCTTGAAGAAATGCAAAACAAAAGCAGTGAAGAGAGACGTAAGAGCCTGGAGTTTCATTCAATGGTTTTAAGAACCATGAATCGCTCTCACACGGAACTACGCAATGCATTTTCACTTAATGCTACCGAGTTACGACAGGAAGTTATACGTCAACGAGCAATGTCATCGTCTTCCTTCGAGCGCATTCTAAGTAAACTGTACTGCCCAAGTCAATATCGTTATTTTAGACATTCGTGTTTCAAACTGAGCAACGTATCTGTGGATTGGGAAACCGCGAAAAGGAAATGTCTTGAAGACAATTCTCGCGTAGTCTTTATGGACGCTCAACGTTTGAGATCTTTGCTTGGTCAAGATTCGTTGAGAAAGGGCGACACCATTTGGGCTGCAGGTAAAGACACGGAAAATGTATTAATGCCAATGACGTTAACTATCAAATTTCAGAAGCATTTTTAAGTGAAACAAATCGTCCACTCTATACGATGCAGGATCCCCTAGTTAAGAATTATGCTTATTTCAAAATCCCATCATCTTGACAATAGATTAACGCCACTGTCTTTCTTTACGCTTCAGACAAGTAAGTTTTAACTGTCTGTCGTTTTTACCAGCATTCTGTTACGTTGGCTTGTTCATGAATACACTACTAAGGTTTCACGTTTCATTGTGACTCCTTTTCGGATGTTAATGTGACAAAAATCGTGTAAACTAACATTTCGGTTTCTGCCATTTTTATTATTTGGCTATACTTCCAATAGCACAATTGCAATGTCAGCTTGGAAACATGAATGATACTCCCTTTTTGCATGAAACTCTTGAATTTCAGACAAGGAGGCCATTCTTAGTTCAAACCTACTGACTACAGACCACGTATCTTTGCTAAGAAAATGGTTCCCGGAAAAGACATCCAAGCTCCTGTACCGGGCATCACGTGACGGTATGAACAGTTCAGCATTTCACGACAGATGTGACAATAAGGGCCCAACCATCACTATGGGAAAAGATTCAGCGAGCGGAACCACGTTCGGTGGTTATGCCTCTGTCTCCTGGACAAGCACCGTTGGTGAGAAACGCGACAGCAACGCATTCGTGTTTCGGCTGTGTAGACAAGGATGCACATCAGCCAGATACAACCAGTACAGGAATCAACACAGCGCTCTGGTGGATGATTCCTTTCATGGTCCAACCTTTGGTAAGGGTCGCGATCTGGTGGTGTTCTATGGTGATAGCAAATATTATGAAAGCTCCAACAAGTACTTCCTGTCTAACGGCTACTGTAATAAATCCACCTACAACGGAACACTCGGCTGTGGACATGCTGTTAAATGGACCGACGTTGAGGTGTGGAGTGTTGTTGGTAAGAATTTACTTTTTACCCACGTTTCAAAACAGGACTCTTATAGATTTTCGGCCTTGTTGCTGAATATTAAATTCGACCACTGTTTAACAAACAAATTATAGTAGCATCGTTCTTTGAAAATGAAACTGCGTTTTTAAATGAACAGAATTATGTATGTACTTTTAGTTGTAATCTTATTTGTGTAGCTGTTCTACAAGAAATTTACTCTGTATTGATCATAAATTGCTAATTAGCTCACTATACATTAGCAGTGCGTTGTAACTTGAAATAAAGAAAAATCCTTGTAAGTCACGTTCAGTGTACAGGACTACATTTCAACTGGCTTAGTTAGTGAGAACCAGAAAATTCATTACTGAACCTACTGAACCTTCATGAAACTTGATGTTCGGCCCTGCTGGCGGATCAAGGTTAGATGGAAGGTTACCACACTTTTTTGACGAAAAATTGGGGACGAATCACAATTTTATGAAGGCAAATGTTCGCATAACATCTGCCCATTACATGTCTGTCGCGTTTGTTTTTGGTCGTTTCCGAAGAGGTGGGGCCCTGTCTCCCTAAGTTCGTCTTAGATGTATCAACTAACTTTCAGCATAAAATTTACATTAGTGCTGCTGATCACAGATACTCTATTGTACTGGAAATGTTGTTTGCGGCAAGACACAAGCACACGTGCGCACGCCCACACATATAGGTAAAACAACAAATTTATTGCACCAGCACTGAGTTATGATGTTTTCACGTAAGTAGTCAGTACCTCAAACATCTGTAAATTGCTGCATATAACCGTTGTCTCTTTTTCAGATCCATGCGCGGTTTACAATCCCAGTACCCTGAACATGAAAAACAAAAGATGCAGCTACAAAGCACGTTACATATGTGAACTTTAAGTCAGAATAATACGGCTCTCACGACACGGCTTAAAGTGTACGCATTTAGGAATTGAAAGCACTGACGAAGTTTGTGTACTGCCAAAGAGCATTCAAACTTCAAAGATTAAATAAACATATCTGCTTAAATACAATTCTTGTGTTGTTTTTTCATTGGTAAGTTGTAGAAGTTGAACGTTTTATTCCGGTAAAACCTGTCATTGCGGTCAAAATCAACGATACCATTGATTTCACAAATACAGCATCCTAGGGAATTTTTAACCTTCGTGATTTTATACCAAAATACTTAATTGTATAAATTTAGAGCTATGATTTCCATTGTTATTCACTACATTACTTAAGCATGTCTCTAAAATATGCAAGTTGCTTGAGATGACTCCATTAGGTTGCAATTTGATGACAAACTTGAATCTTAAGCAGTCATTCCAGTGTTTTCCAAGTATGACAATATTAGCAAATTGAGACACCGGTTTCTTCTAAGTGCGAATGTTGATTTGCAACATTCAGTATGCACACAGATTTCATGGTTTCTGACCAAAGTTCTCATATTTTTGTTTTACATTCTAGCAACGGAGACATTGGCTGTCAAACCTTCGACAGTGATTCAAAATGGAATTTAATTAGCCGATATCCATGTTGTTCGAGTACAAATAATTTGAGACACAAAATTTACAATACACGGACACAAAATACATAACTAGAAGTACTTCAACAGCAAGTTTTCCGACTTACAAAATTGGTTGAATACACGACACTTGTCGTCATTAACAATGGTTATTTTTAAGTGTATCCATACGAACATAGCGAAACATGAGCTCATATTTGAGAAGAATTTCATAAAGAAACTGCCCAGTCTCTACCACAGTGACGTTAAACTACCAGAGGAACGTGAAACCTATGTGAACCTGTCAGACTATGATTGGGACTCTGCAGAAAAGGACTTTCTCGCACGGGTATCAGTGTCGCATCAAAAATCATCAGTGTGCTCTCTCCTTAGTCGTCTGCAGAGATGCTTCCAAGCGGCTCAACAATAATGATGGTATCGTTATTCGCTGCGCCGACATGTCTGCTCAGTACGTTATTTTAAACAAAGATGACTATCCCGATAAATTGAGTATTAATATGTGACCCTACCAAGTTTACCAACGTTAGTCGGACACCCTTCATCCATCTTAACCATGAACTTAATCGTCCCATTAAGGCTATAAATTCTAAGGTTGGTGGTCACATTTTCTCTGTAATCGAAGGTGACTTCTCCGAAGGTTATCTCAATGGTAACCCTAAAATGCACAAAAAGATGTTCTTCTTCGGCCAATAATATCCCAAGTCATGACGCCTACGTACAAGAGAGCGAAGCATCTAGTTAACATCACAAAACCGTACATTCAGAGTCAATACTCCATTAAATCTCGTACAGATTTCATTGATATTATGCGCACGCAAGTGCCATCCCCTCATTACCAACTTATGTTTTTATTCACCAACATGCTTGTTGATGCGACAATTGCTATCATTTTTTATAGTGTTTACCATCACCCACATTTAATGCCACCCAAGATTTCACCAACTCATATGAGAGAGTTGCTGACCATCTGCACTACCAAAGTGCTATTTTGCCATTACCTGCTTTGCAGGTTGTTATAGCCCAGTTGGCTGTTTGATGTACCTACTTGGTACTTTATATGATATTTGCCCATTTGGCAGTTTGTACCCACTTGGTACTTGTTATTGAGTTTGCCGCTTTGCTCGACCCAGTTGGTAGGCAATCGGCCAATACCCATTTGGTATTATGTACCCACTTGGTACTATGCTAACCTGTGCCACTTAGTATCCGATACTCAATTACACTTTGGGTATCGGAAATGTGTGTGTTATCTCTTGTAAATAAGGAACCCATCTGGTTCCTTCTGTGAAATCTTTATATGTAGAGCTGTGACCCTGAAATTCCCAATACAACTTAAAATATTTATTATTGTTGTTGTTTTATTTGTCCCCAATAAATGGTAAATTGTTTCTACAAAAAAGATGTTGTCAGCACTGGCTCTCCTCTGGGTCCAAACTTTTCAAAGTTATTTAAGTCTGAAGAGGAAAACCATACTAGCAATGTGATCGGTGGTATTCCTAGCTATGTAAGATAATTGGCTGGTATTGATAATTATTGTAATCTTGATGGCCTGTTATCAGTACGTAATGAACTTCAGAGTCACTTTTTTAAGTTTATCCACGAACTTCCTGGAAATGACAAGATTCTATTTTCAACATCAGTTTATCACAAGCATACTGATAAAGGTTTTTGTCTTCACGCCAAAAGTGAGTGCTCTGAGCTGTATGAGGTTGCAGTTGTGGTCGACTTCCTAAGAAGTGCGTATTTGGTTCTCTTAATTGGCTGTTTTTCAATCAAGAGGTAGGTTGCACACGACAAACCCTGATGATTATTGGCTGCACCAATGCTTTTGTATACTGTCCTGAATTAATTGTGAATCCATTGCGCGTCGGACCGGTGTTACCAAAAAGTTATTTTACAAAACTGTCATGTCCAATAACTACCTCAAGGACGAACACTCCACTAAGGAAATCAATAGCCTAAAGGGATAATGTAAAAGTTTGCAAGCCCGATGATTACATCGATGTCAATATTTATTATCGGAGTAGGACGTCTTTCAACTTCGTCATGAAAAACAACAATTCGAAAGTTTTGGATTACAGTTAAACGGGGACGATTTTTTGAAGTTACTACCGTTGACTGGAGGTACAAAACAACAAAATACGGTGTGTTTTGTGGTTTTATTACAAATAAATTTAGCCGTTGTGTGTCTGACAATCGGCGTATTTATCATTTGAGTACCCTCTGCTTATTAAAGTACTCCGCTGTTTAACGCGTAAGTGGGATTTGGTTTAGGAGTAGTGCGTCCGGATGCTTTTGCAGAATTAGTAGGCAGTTCGATTACGGGCTGCTATCAGTGATGTCTGTAGAATTACTTTATTTGCTTAGCCTTGCTCTTTAAGCCTGCATAAAATCTCAAAAAAATCGTAAGTGATTAACTGCCACAGTATGAATCTGAGTACGAAAATGGTAGTCTAGGCAATTGACAACATAAAAAAATGCGCACATCTTTCGCAACAGATTTGTCAGGACTTCTTTACATATCCATGTTGAAACCAAATGTGTGTAACTAGTATTTCAGTAGGATGAGCACTATTTCGAAAGTACAAAAATAATTGCAATGGCAAATAAACTTGTCAACTCCTTGTTCAACATCGTTAGAGCTACATAACATTTTTACAACAGTTAATACTTTTTGAAAACATAAGGTGTTGCCGTGACAATGAATATTCCTATTCATCCCAAGTAGTTAGGCAATGTCGGTAGCATTGTTAAAGAGTGTTCACAAAGTTATTGCGGAACGAAGCACATGATTCTTTTTCCATTAGTCTTTGATACAAACTTGAACTATTTCCAAGATATTTTGTATTGCAATATAAAAAGAAAACCGTCATTAACTCGAATGTGTTACAATTACAAACGACATTTAGTGGGATAAATTTCGTGCCATATTCTTGGTTTCGTTTATTGCATAAGCAACTTTTAACGTAAGTATCAAATAAATTGATATGAGAATATTCGAACAATAAGCCATCCGATTTCATTTCTTCTGAAGAAACACATTATTTCAACGTATGCTGTCCATTGTAACCTTTGCGGCAGGTGCTTCTCTGCAATTTCATGGAATGCTTAAGTGAATCAATACTCTATTATTGCGATAGTGTAGATCATGGCAGGTTAGCAGAAGGCACAAAAGACGACTGGCCTTGTAAAGGAATGCTATAACCTTACATTCTTATATGCCAATGCATTTGTCAGTATTCCCAGACAATGCATTATTTCGCCTGTATTTGAGCTTTCCAAAATCACACCAATAACAATTAGCCTCCATGGAAGCAGATATACAGGTAGTTGCTCTCAGTATGTGAACTTGTTTTTTATTGACTAGTGTAAACCATATGAGCTAGACATTATCCAATGAGAGTAGGGCTTACTTAATAAACTAAATTGGCCAGTCTAGGTGGTGCGCATCAGATGTTAAGTAAAATAATCATGGGTTTTTCAGAAGCATTACATAAAGAAACATTAAACTCGTGTTTTTATCAAAAGGAAAATTTGATTCACGTCATTTACCATTATGCAATTGGTCTCAACTTATTTCCGACAAATTACAGGCTAGATCAGGGTCTTAAAAGTTCAGGTCACGGTGTGAATTTTGTGAGCTTAATCAGAATTTAAAACTGTCCTTTCATTAAAGGCGAGAGTATAGAAAACTGGAGGTAGTGATTGAAGTTTGTATAGAGGACACTTGCATCAATGGATACAATGTTGATTTTCTACCATCTTTGTTATTTACGTGGCCACAGACAAATAGCGTAAGGAAGCCGACAGAGAAATAAATCCAGTTCTCAGCGTATCAAAACATTTTCTAAACAACAATACTTAATAATATGGCAGACAGTTAATTCAGTTTTACTATCGTTTTCTTGGAAATACCTGTATAATACAATACGATGTCCAATTTCTTAGAAATTTGGAGGCTGTTTAAAAGGATACTTAACATGGTTTTGTCCTATTAAAAACGACATTCCCATTCAACTCCCTGAAACAAATAATGGTATTTAGCACTCGCCAAACCTAAAAAATTTGGAATAACGGACCAGCGTGACCAACCCTTTTAACGTGTTACAAGGCATCTGTGGAAAAAACCACCAACCGGGAATCTTAATATTCTATCTGTGACATACGGAGTATAATTTGTAGTTCATTCCTGTTTCCATGTTTCAAGGTTTGCACCAATGAGGCATTAGCAGGTGACAGGACGAAGACTGGCTGAAATAATCAAAATATTGTTGAATGCCTTTTTAATTGATATGAAGTAACTTCGTGTTTTTATACAAAACTTTCCATGTTGACGCCCTCTATAGTAATGAATGCGAGAAAGCGACTTCCCTTGACCTCGACTCAGATTTGGTGGACAGAAATTCACTTCTAGACATAGTGGTTCAGTGATTTAAAAACAGAGGAATGAAACCCATTGTCAACCCTTCCCATTGCTTTATTAGGTTAAGTCCACTAATTTATTTGAGCTTGTTGACATCGGATGGCATCGAATACAGCTATATCAGTCGCAGTGAGAAATGTGTGCGAAATCATGTCCATCAACTATCGATGTTTCAAGATGTTTGCCTTTTTCGTAAGCCAATGGTATATTCTGGCAAACATGAGTAGAAAATTGCCGGAATTACGACAGCAGGAAAAGTGTTTTAAAGGATATGTTGAGCCTTATTCATAAGTTTGTCTACTTAGCCAAGTGTATACTGAGTAAAAGTGCATGTTTTCAAGTATTTGCTTTGTAAAACTAGATGTGTTCTGAAAGCATACAGCCTGTAGGAATTGATTTTTTTTACCAATCTACAATCAGTCGGGTCACCTGACAATTTCCTTAGTAGAAGTCTTGTGGTGTTCAGTAGCACTTGTCCATATCTTGCTTTACACGGATGGTACCATGCATACCGACTTTTTGTAGCATTTTTCACAATGTTTAAAGTGAGAAGCATTAGCAAAATCCTATAAATGCACAGTAAAAACGACTTGGTCGTTTACACATATATTTTGACGCAATTCATGTAAACTAACCGGTGCTTTGTGCAATAACCTTCCCTATCTACCCCTGCGATTCATGTAATATATCACGTATCGGTATAGTTTCTAAGTCGGTTATCAAGATCTTCGTGTGTTGTTTTCTCGTGACTTACAACGGTGATATGATTTGATAAATACTGTCATCGTCAAACTTGCTGGAGTATGGGAATCGACATACACCAAGTATCAAACCATGTTGGCAGACAATCGCTGAAAAGGGGCATTTTCTCAATGAGCAATTCTATGATAGGAACAGTAGCACACCTACTCCTAAAAAGAAGTCAGTCATCCCGGGGTGCTGGAAATGTTGACTTCCATAACAGTAGAATACATATGTTCAGTTTATGCTTCAGGCCCGTAACCAGGGAGGTTCTGGGGATACGATCGAAACCCCCGCGGAAAAACTGAATATTTCCCACCCATCCCATAATATTCCGGGAACATCTAGGGGTCTCTCAAATGCACATCGCTACTTAGATCAACTGTATGAGTTAAAATAATTTTGAATATTTTTACATTTTAACTACCATTCTTAGAAATATATGACGATAAAGTTGTTAGTGTTGTCACTTCTAAACAGTTTCACAAACGATTTTGTCATAAACTACTAGACATATTCTTTCGGATGGCATATTTCAACTAAAGTAAATAAAGTTTTAACGGTACTGTAAATACATGACCTAAACTCCACGTCATCGGCTGGTTAGATTACGATCAAATAACGAAGACTCTCTACAAAAATTTGTCTAGTTTGTTTTATCTGTGGTACTCATCTCAATGTAACTTATTTGGAGAAGATATGGTATCGTCATGGCGTAAGTATTTATTTAAAAGTTTTGCAGCTCATATTAATGGAAGAGCTGAATTAAAATCCGCATATTTTCATGCAAAGATCAATGGTTACTCCTCTCGCAGGTTTATCCATATACGCGTCCACATACGCGTGTGCAGGCCTACGGCTCTATCTTTCAGCAATACACGTGGCAATTTTCAAGAATTTATCTAATCTCAATATTTCTGATCAAAGAAAAATACCACCTTGAAAGAGATGTTTTTCTTATCAGAAACGTTCACCTTATAATGGGTTGTTACATGTAGGTTCCTGTCATTTTGAGGACATTTGTTGCCCGCTTGAGTTGTGAAACGGCCTAGCTGTGCTTGTCGATAAATCCATGAGCAGAAATGTACACCGCTAATCTCCTAATAGTCCTCGTTGTGCTGTGTCATGAAGTCACGTCTCTCGACGCGACTTCGGCAGCCACGAAGAGATCTGTTCTCGAACAATCCGTAATCTCTTTATTGAAACAGGAAGAAGAAAGCAACCGGATTTTCCAATCGACTGTTCTACAAACCATAACTCACTTTCAAACGGAGCTTGAAGAAGTGCGAAACAAAAGCGTGAAGAACGACGTATTGCTACTGAGTTACTTCAGGATGTCATACGTCAACGCGAAATTTCTTCGTCCTCCAAATGTCATCATCCTCCTTCGAGAGCATTCTAAGTAAACTATACTGCCCAAGTCAATATCGTTACTTTGGGCATTCGTGCTTCAAACTGAGCGACGTATCAGTGGATTGGGAAACTGCGAAAAGAAAATGCCTTGAAGACAATTCTCATATAGTTTCCATGGACTCTCATGACTTGAAATCCCTTCTTGGTCAAGAAGCGTTGAGAAAAGGCAACACCATATGGGCTCGAGGTAATGATACGGGGAAAAGTATTAAGGCCAAACGCGTGAATGACAATTTTTCAGAAGCATGGAATCTTCCATTCTATATGATGCACGAGTACCTAGTTTACACTTGTACTTATTTCAATATCCCATCATCTTACAACATAGATTAGTTGTATACAATACATCATTTTACGTTTAATTCAGTCAAGTCATTGTATGTTGTTTTTAGCAGCAACATTGTCAGTTACATTCGTTTCGTTGAAGAATAAACTCCTCAGTTTTCACGTTTCCTTGTGGGTCCTTTTTGAATATTCGTGTGACAAAAATGATGTAAACTAATATTTCAATATTTCGGGTGCTGTCATTTTTTGTTGTTTCGCTGTAATTCCAATAATGAAAGTTGAACTGACAGCTTATCAACACGGATGATACACCTATGATACGTTTGAATTTTAGACATGGAGGACATTCTCAAATCAAGCCTATTGACTTCATACCACGTATCTTTGCTGAGAAAATGGTTGCCAGGAAAGGCATTCAAGCTCCTGTACCGGGCATCACGTGACGGTATGAACGGTTCAGCATTTCACAGCAGATGCAACAATAAGGGCACAACCATCTCTATTGGGAAGGAGTTAAAGAATGGAACTACGTTCGGAGGTTATGCTTCAGTCTCTTGGACAAGTTTCCAAAGCTACAAGACGGACAACAACGCTTTCGTGTTTCAGCTGTCTAGACAAGGATGCACATCAGCCAAGTACAGCCAGTGCAGGGAGCAACAATACGCTCTATGGAGTAGCTACAGCTATAGTCCACCATTTGGCGGGGGTCACGACCTGATGTTCTTCCATAGTAGCTACTCGTATGACAACACCAACAAGTACTTCCCGTCTAATGGCTAGTGCAAAAAATCCACCTACAACGACACACTCGGCTGTGGAAGGAAAGTTAATTGGACTGATGTTGAGGTGTGGAGTGTTGTTGGTAAGAATTTATCTTTTGTCCTCTTTTCAAAATTTGACTCCTATAAATTGTCAGCTTTGTAGCTGATTATCTAGTTCAAAAACTCTTTCCAACTTAATTATTGGTAACTCGTGTAACGAACAAACTGTAGTAGTGTCGTTCTTTTAGAATAAAGCTGCGTTTTTAAATCAACAGAACCAAGTATGTACATTTTGTTGTTAAGTATGGACGTTTTACAGGAAATTCTCTCTGCCGTGATCACAAATTGCTCACTGCCTCCCTATGCATTATCGCTTTGTTGTGGAAATAACTTCATGTTTTAACTTGAAATAAAAAATCCTCATTTGTGAATCAAGTCCAGTGTACATGAACATACAAAGAGCATGCGTTTCAGCTTGATTATATTTTTAGGACCAGATAAAATAATTACTGATTCTCTATTGAGCTTTTGCACTTCAAGGAGGTGTAAGAATGGGGGGAATAGGGGAAGTGGGGGGAGGGGCGAATGATAATTTCTGAAGGTTAATGTTTGCGTAACCGCTACAAATGACATGTCGGCCGCGTTTGTTTTTGGACCTTCCAAAGCGGTGAAACATTGCCTCCCTAAATCCGGCAGTTATATATATATATATATATATATGTGTGTGTGTGTGTATATCACTATAATTTGGCAGTTATATATATATATATATATATATATGTGTTGTGTGTATCACTATAATTAGTTCAAACTACAAATTTCTTTTACATATATGAATCTTTATAGTTCAAACAATAAATTTCTTTCACCAACACCAGGAGATGTTGTGTTTTCAGGTAAGTAATCGGCAATTTAAACTTATGAGTGTTACTGTACTACTCATACCACGTGCCCTCTGGATCTTTTACAGACGGAAACGCTTGCACAGTCTTCAATCCCAGTAACCAGAACATGGAAAGTAAGGGGTGCAGCGACAAAGCACGTTACATATGTGTACTTTAAGTCAGAATAATGCTGTGATCAAGGCACGGCTTTAAAAGTTCGCAATTAAATATTAAAAAGCATTGATGAAATGTATGTGCTATTAAAGACCATTCATAATTCCATGTTGAAGTTAACTTCCGTGCTTGAATGTAATACTTGTGTTGTATATTCCACTGGTAAGTTTTAGGAGCTGAACATTTTATTCCCGCAAAAGCTCCAACTGCGCTCTTAATCAACGATACCAATGATTTCCCAAAAACAACATCCAGGAAATTTTCAAGTCTCTTAATATTTTTCTCCAGAAATATTGTATGAATTTACAACTATAGTTTTCATTGCTACTAACGACATTTTTTAATAGCTATTCATAAGCAAAATATGCAAGATGATTGGGTTCACTTCAGTCTATTTCAATTGCATGGCAAACTTGTATCTTTAGCAGCCATTTCAGCCCTCTCCATTTTCTACACATTTACATATTGCAGTTTGAGACGTCGATTTCGCTTCAGTGCAAGTGTGGTTTCGCATCGCAAATTATGCACACTTATTTCATGGTTCATGCCCGTGCAAGTTTCTCATGCCTTTGCTTTACATTCGAGCAACGAGGATATTGACAATGCAAACCTCGATAGTCATTTAAAAAGGAATTTAATTTGCTGATACATCTGTTGTTTGATGATACATTATTTGCCTTGCCGGAAACACACAATTTCTAAACGCTCTTACACAAACATATATAACTCAAACAATAAATGGATCACCTTTTAGATTTTTTTCAGAAATTTATGTTCAAAAGCACACGCTTCAAACAAGCGGCGGTTAGGAGATATAAACGCGTTAAACGACATTTTGGCATGAATTAAAGTGACAAAGAACGCCCAAAACAAGCTAAACTACATTGTTCGAAGTTTTTGTTTGCTATTGCAACAGAAATTTTAACGAGTTTAAAAATTGTTGACGTCCCATTAGTTTCTAACTTCAAAAAATTATGTCGGCTACTGGTGACTTCGTCAATGTTTATCCTACAATGCAAACGTCTCCTTATTTGGTATGGCAAGACACAGTCGTAGCACATTTCGTTGATATGGAAAATGTGAGCTTTGACCTTTGATTCTACGGTTGGCAAATGCTTACTGGGTAATTCTTTGAGCGCAGTAACCACATATTTATTAGGGGGCGGAGAATTCGGAATTTGTATAAGGATGAAGGAAGTTCATATTTCGTCTGCGTTTTGGGGTGGTGATTTTTTATTCAGAAATTCTTGCAACATGCGAAACGAATATCTCTCACGTGAACATTCTTAAGAATAAGACTCTCTACTATCTGTTGAAAAGGTATTTTACGAGTTTTCGCGTTCCACACCACTTTATGTATTGATTGTTCACTCATCTAGGATTCGGGAAATGTGAACTTTTAAATGCATAAATGGTCAATTAAAAGGCTATTTGATAAACGGCTCCAAGAAGGTTGACACTTCTACATCAACCAGTGGTGCAGAGAGTGTAGTGTGCATGCAGCACAAGACGGTGAATAACGTACTGTTCGTTTCTAAATCAAACTGGACAACGGCAGCGACGTTTCGACTCACAAAACCACGATTACATACAAGTCATTTTGAATACATATAATCGCAAAAACACAACGTGTTTTGTTGTTTTGTTGCTCCTGTCAAATCCGGTTAAAAAGTCTGTCTCATTCGACCATTTTTGTCCGTAAAAAATAATTCCACAGGGAAGCTAGTACACGCTTTCGAAAACACATCAATCAGCGTATCTTCAATTGGAAACAGAAACAAGTTTTGAGGTTGACAAATACCACTAAAGAGCTGCTCATGTAAAAAGTGCAAGTGGAAACGTTAGGCGTCTGTTTTATTGAGAAGTTGTAAGTTTAGATTGTTTGCGCTATAGCTACAAATTAATGTTGTGTATGCATGCACAGCACACATCACGAATTTTTGGCCGACCGGTAGGAAATTGGTCGACGGCCGGCCGTCGACCGGTCGGCAAATTTGCCGACCGGTCGGCTAAAAATTAGCCGACCGCCAGCCGCCCGCAGTGCCGACTCATAAGGCGACTCCCCAGCCGACCCTTCAGCCGACCCTTCAGCCGACCGGCCGTCAGCCGACCAACTGGTCGGCTTCTATTTTTAGGCTACAGTAGCAGTTGCGTAANGGTGGAGCAGCCACCGGATATTAAAGTGAAAAAATCAATAACAGCCATTTTCTATTTAGAAATTCAATTCTCTGTAAAATCAAAAACAACTGCAACCAGGATTTATCGCGTCAGGACATACAATTTATCACGCCAGGATATAAAATTTATCACGCCACGACAGCATTGTTTTCATGCTCGGAGACCACGTGACCATCCATTATGCAATTATGACAATCCAATGTGTTCCTATACATTGGCATCTGTATTGTAAAACGTGGAGGAGATGAAAGAAATTCAACCGCATTTCCAAGATAATACATGTATGTTTGTCGTTGGCGAGACGTTGAACGCTTAGCCCTTGCTTATACATGTAGTACGGACGTAATCTCTTTGAAGGATCAATGCTTGGGCATGGTGACGTGGTGTCTTGGCGTGGAAAGTTACTGACAAGGTAGATTTTATTTTTATTAAATTTTATTAAATTTTCAGTCCTGTTTAATTTTGATCCTGAAGTGAAGAATTTTTGGTCCTCACGTAATAAATTGTAGGTGCTGATGTGATAAATTTTCAGACTTGACGTGGTGAATTTGGTCTTGATTTGTTTTTTGGTCTTCTGTGTGAAAACAATCTCAATGTTTTGATTCTTGCTTAAGTAAAAGTTCTGGTTTTGGGATATTTATTTTTGGTCCTGGAGATGTATAATGTTTTGCATTAGAAAATATATGTCGTTAAATGTTTCCACTTTGGCCTTCCATAAATGTGGGAGAGCAGGTTTTGTAGCATATTACTATGAAACGTCTTATATAAATCTAGGTGTTTGTGATTTAGTAATACGATGAAAGATGAGCAGTTATGACTATGAAAAATGAGTAGTTGTGGCTTCTTTTGAAATAGCGTATCGTCTGTAGATGCCTGGTGTAGGTGGCTCAGTGTGATGTTATGTAAGCTTTATTATCCCCTAAGGCTCAACAACTATCTAATGTCGTTCTGGCATGTAATAGAGGTACTCCCATGATCATCAAGCATTTGTCTGTTTGTATTCTAATCGGGTGTGCTTCGTATGTACAATTAGCAATCATACATTTGCAGTGTTTCATAACAAACGGATTCATTAAACACGGTAAATATTTTTTCAACTACCTAGTATCTGCATATTAGGCATGCATATTACTTCATACCTCATCACAGTAAAACTTGTAATCAATCACACTACAAACAATTATTTTTATCATTGCCACAAGACGTTAACAAAAGCGGTCACTGTCTGTAACTGTAGTGTCTACATTGCTGATCAATAAATATCGGTCATAATTAATTTTTAGTACACTGATTCATGTCAATGGTTTGAAATCGCGTCCCTTAAGATTTTTGACTTGCATTGGTGATCACTAGAATCGATGCAATAAACGTACAGTATACAAGTTGTTTTTTAACCTGTATCATAGAACTGAAAATTGAGTGCGCTTTCGTTTGCCAGTGTTCTTTTTGAATCACTGGGTTAGTCATTTTTACGTTCTACATGAAAACGCAAACTACCTTCTTTAGGATTAACGTTTGGAAGTTTCTCCCCAAAATTAAACTTTCATTTAACAGAGCATTACCGTTGTACGACCAAAACCCAATTTTGGGATTATTGTTGAAGGGGATAGATTTTTCGAAGTTCTGGTTCTCTCACAAATTGTCAATTCTCGCTGTTGTCTGTCCGACATCCACTGCTTTCAAGGCCGGTTTCTCTATCGTTTCAGTGCGCTCGGCATATAATACTCTCCTCTTTAACGCCTAAGTGGCATTTGGCTTAAAGGTAGAGAGGGACTGTTGTTTGTAACTTCTGTAGATTTAGCTTTTTGCCGACCCTTGGTCCTTCAAGCCTGCCTAAAATGGTAGGTTACTTATTGCCATGAATCCAACTTGTTGTAGGTCCAAAAGTGTTTGTGAATAAGGCCCCAGTTAAGACTTGATTGTATGCTTCAACATGTAACTCGTTGTACTACGATTTTGAAAAATCCGCTAATGTCTAGATAGTTCTGTCACGAATTTCCGAATGATGAAAAAATATAGAAGTTGCTTAAAGTAGCATTATAGAATGAATCAAATGCTGACAGTTTTCATTTTGATTATCAAATGATGTTTAATGACCAAATTACTCCGACAATATATTTCTTCAGATTTGATTTTTAAAAAAGTTGTTATACAGCCAATGTTTACAAAGTGACTGACACGATTCACCACAACTCAGTTTTTCTATGTTTAGAAAACACTTTTAAGCATCATGATTTTGGTTAAAGAACAAAAATAAGCTTTTGTAAAATTTGAACAAAAAAGACACACTTCATGGATTTCGTTTGAAACAATTGAAACGATACAATAGATAATCAGAAAATATAAACATTTGAATTAAGAAAACTAAAACAAAAGCAAAATCACTGAACAATGTGTAAGCAAATGAACCAAATTTCTAAGCCAAATCTCACCAAGACTTAATGACGTCATCGAATAGGCGCACTTGCCAATGCTCGTTCCGTTAACTGATTTTTTATTTTTAAATCTATTTCCTGGGGAAGCGCTTATCATACCTCAGACATAGCAGAATGGGTTCATATTTAACTTAAAGACAGTGCATTGTATGCATTATATCGCGTTGTTAGGGATTTTATTTCACTGAGAAACGTTGTATTTTTGCAGAACGACCTGTACGATTTTCAAAGGTTGCATAAAACATCTATGAATTGGTAAGTTACTAAATTGAAGCACCGTTCTTGAGATTTCATCAAGAACATAATCACATGAAATTTCGATATCGTCGTGGGGATATCAATGCACCCATGTGATCCAATCAAAGGTAGATAGGAAAACAATAAAAAATCAGGTTATGCAGTTTTTACACTTTAAAAATATCTACTTTCATTGAGATGAAATGTATAATTTTGTATATATTTTCCAAAATTCATAGACTTGTCGATAAGATCCGGTATAGCTTCACAAGGCGATTTGCCCCATACGCATATTCAATCATGCCATAAAAGATACAAGATACATGAACATGTACAGTGAGGGATCAGTGAATTCCTTTTTTCGACATAGAAATACATCAAATGGACAAGTCGGTAATACTATTATAATTTATAACTGGATGCAAATCCTGTTACAACTACTTTGCTAATGAAAACAATGGCAAATTTCGATGCTATAGTTGCTGTAGTGCTCAAGACCGTGGTTTTTAAGAAAACAAAAACTCCTTACCACAGAGCCACAAAGCAAACATTGATATCCTGATTGCCGTCACAACAAAAAATATGCGAAACTGCTTCGTCGCTCAACCGATAACTCAAAATAGAGATAAAGTAAATGCTGGCATTCAGTTTTTTGCAATCCCATAGAATAGTTTGCAGACATATGAGGCAATTTATACGCTAACATTTGTCCTTTTGTCCCCCCAATACTAAAAGCTAGACTGAAAGTCTTCACCTTGGGTTCTTTGCTTTATCAATCATTCCATACAAGTTACAAGATAAACATACCTTGAAGGATCAGCGAATTACTTTTTTCTTACCATAGAGGTACATCAAATGAACAAGTTGGTAATTCTATAATTTTGTACTGGAAGCAATTCCTTTAACAGCTACTTCGTTAATGAAAACGATGGCGAATTTTCGATTCTATATTTGCTGCAGTGCTCATGTGCTTGGTTCTTAAGAAAATAAAACTCCTTACCACAGTGCCACAAAACAAACATCACTATCCTGATCGCCGCAACAACAAGCAAATATGAGAAACTGTTTCATCGTTCATCCAACAACTGGACATCGACATACAGTTTGTCAACTTTTTTACCATCTCTTAGAATAGTTTGCAAACATATTAGGCAACCCACAGACCTAATTCACGCCGACAGGAGGCGCGTTCCAAAATGATGCTTGCTACGATAGCTCTGTTGGCTTATCGGCACTAGTAGTTGTATTCCGCGTTGCTCCAACAGCTAGAAAAAATACGGACACTCAACTGTCTGTTTACAACCCCTAAGGACGTTGAGATTCGGAAGCGTTGGGTCGTTGCCATAAGCCGCGACGACGGAAAATATGTCCGTGTAAAATTTGTGAATGTTTTTATAGAATTAGATCATATTAAATTTTGTCTCATCTCGGTTGCCGAGCATCACAGCAACAGAGAATCTTCGGCCAGCTAGGCTGTGTTTTCATAACTACGGGTTGAAACATGATGCATTTTTCTCTCCAAAAACGACAGGACCCACAATCCCTCCATTTTGGGACCAAATATCGGCCTTATTCACCTCTAAAAGTATTGAAATATCACCCAATATACCCCCACGAGGCCTAAAAATTCCCCTAGTGATTGAAAATTTCTCCTCCAATTTCAAATCACCTAACCACACAGGTAACAATTTGAAAGAGCACAAAGTGCTACTTGAGACAGAGCCTATGAGAACTTGCAACAGGCGGGAGTGCTATTGATTGTGATCGGGAGGTAGATTTTCCCCCTCACTCAGCGAAAAAATTCCCCTCTCAGAAGGCACAGGCACCTTTCCTCTCGGATGAACGAGGTCTCTGAAGAAATATGATAACTATGCTTACTCTGTCCAGTTAAGTGAAATTGAACTCTAAAATGAGGTTATGCTTTGGACGAACAAATAAGGTGGTTTAATTTTAAAATTCAACTTGGTCTATATTGATATTTGAAACCTAACATATGAAATAGACGTAAAAATTATTAAACCAAGAATGCAGAATTGATGGTCAAAAATTTTTATTTTCAATTACGAACTTGGTTATTTATACCAATAAAAATATATTTAATAACATCAATTATTCTTTCAGATCAATGACAAATCAACTGGTTCGTGTAGAAAGCATTACCAACAATTTACAAGAAGATACGTAAACCTGCATTCACCATTATACCTAATCCGTAACATTAATGTCGCCGCAATTTGGCTATATTTAATTTTTTTGCTTCAACTGTACTTTTCCGAAAAAAAAACTTATACCCTTACATCAGACAACTCGTTGGCGCATTGACTTGTTCTCTAATGTATTATTCTACGTCTCTTTGATAAATTATTGAGACATTTTTAAGATTTAATATCCAAGTTGGACTCGAAAGACCAGCCATTTAACACTTGCAATCTCAACTTCCCCTTTGTTTATCGCAGTGAGCCCCGCTTTGGATTTTAATGTCCGCCGCGTGAATTAGCTCTATACTTTAACGTTTGGCCTTTTGTCTACCTAACGCAAAAGTCAGACTGTGAGTAACCTGTCCAATTATAAAAGTAAATTAATCCGTGTGGCTCAGCCGCACTGCTGAAGAAAACATATTTTGCTAACTTCTCTAAAAATGCGCCGATTTAAAAAATTCAAAGACGACTTATATTAAGAGGCAGTCCATATAAAAACCAGTAGATTTTCAAAAATCAGTCTATACGTCAAAATTCATTTTTTGTACATGGGTAGGTATCCTAACAAAAACCCAAATGCCAAATTTTGTGCACTCAATGACCTCTAATTTCGCCGCTGGAGCATGATAACACAACTTGGCACAATTGGGCATATTAGACGTCTCAAAAATCGCATGTTTTCAGCAACAAAAATGAGTAACATACAAAATAGATCAAAAGCTATATTTTGGTGGCTGAAATAACCAACGTATACTGTGCAAAATTCTGTGTCATTTATTAAAATCTGACAGTTTTGTGCTAGACAGGGGAGATAATCCACAGACCACTTTTTGGGGCTAATTTTAGTGGCCATTTTTGTGACCTTCTCACTGCCATAAAACACCTTGTAGCCTTATGGGACGTTTTGAACATATAGTTAAAGAGTTAGTCTTGATGACTGAGCAATAAAAAATCTTGCCTCAACTTTACACTTTAGTGAAAATTGTCTTGCAAAACAGTCTATTTTCATAGTTTGGAAATGACGAGCAGAGTTTACAGACCATTTGAACAAACTTTTGGGCAAGAAGTCTGCTTTAACTAGTTATAGAAACCAAGTCTAAAGTCTTTCAAATGAAAACAAGATGTTTCCGGGTTTATTACGCGGCTAGTATCAAAACTGAACCCGATGACCTTTGCCCACTGAGGGAGTCAGTTGAGGTTGAGCTTGAGGATATATAAAAATGTACGTGTAACCCTTTTTTATTCCTTCATTTCTTTTACATAATCAGGTTAATTTAAACACT
>NMRA01000627.1:154560-190013 GCA_002633005.1 Phoronis australis | reverse complement strand
TGCTTCGTACGCAAAAACTACATTAGAGGCAAGATTTTTTATTTTAGATTATGAACAGGTTAGGAGTGAATGAACAAATTATCATAAAGTCAATTTCAGGAAAGGTGCGTTATGGCTGCTACAGAGTGCCAAATTTGGCCAAAAATGGCTTCAGTGAAAACATGAAAAATAGCCTTTTTTGACTTATAAATTCAAAACGTACAAATTTAAAAATGAATTTTGAAAGTTATGCCATTAAATTATTCAGCCATTGACCTTTCAATTCGTATTGTTCATTTGTTTTGACCTTACCACACATGCTAGTAAAATGCATTCAAACATGCCTACTTCGACGCCCAATTTTGTTGCAAAATGGAGGTACGGGTCATAAAAAGAAAAATAATGAATGAAAATTCTTGAAAAGTGAGGTTTTTATACATCTCAACATACCAAACTCATGTGCTAAGTTTCAAAAAAATCTGTGATTTTGGGTATAGACTCTACCTGTTGGTTTATATATGGAGTCACTCTTAACTTTTGAATTTTGAAAGCAGTCACGTTGATCGCATCTGTTGCTTATTGTTTTTTCTTTACTACGACAACAAGTATTTCATCCAATACAAGCTCATGAATAGCATCCAACCCACTTAATCTGTGACAGCACCATCAATCTTTTGATGTGCTGAGAACTTCGCTAGAGACTGCGGCGTAAAAAATGCACGTTTTCTCGTCTACTTTTGTGCAAACAGTGTTTGTGTAAGGTTGGCTTACGTAGAGAATGAAACACTATTTTCCTTTAAAATTCAAATTTCCTCAATTATAGCCCAAAATAAGTATTTCTTTCTTAGATTTTTGTAAAAAAAAATTTTATACACGGTCTAGAATTTCAAAAAGTGCAAATATTCACTGTAGGAACGCTTTGAAAATTTTGCTTCTCATTACACAGATATTGCTTATTTGAACACGTGATGACTTTCATGCAAAAATCAGAATTTACTCTCATGAGTTTGTTGATATAAGTGTCAACATACATGTGTCGCTGTATCTTGCTCATAAACTATTGACCATTTTCATGGACTTATCTAATCTCAGTGTTTCTCTTACAAGAAAAACATTTCACTTTACTATAAACGTTCACCTTATCAAGAAATGTTATGTCTATGTCAGTTTCACAACCTTGAGAAACTCTCTACAACTGAGGACATTTGTTGATCGTTGGAGTTGTGAAACGGTCTAACTGTACATGTTTTGGTCGACAAACCCATGAGCAGAAATGTTCTACGTTAATCTGCTTGTGGTCTTCGTTGTGTTGCGTCACAAAGTCGCGCCTTCCCAGGAGACTTCGGCTGTCGTAAAGAGGTCTGTTCTTGAAGAATCCGTCATCTCCTTGCTGAAAGATGAAGAAAACAACAACCGAAACTTTCAATCGACTGTTCTGAAAAGCATAACTAACTTTCAAACGAAGCTTGAAAAAATGCGAAAAAACATGAATCGCTCTCACACGGAGTTACTCCAGGAAGTGATACGTCAACGAGCAATGTCATCGTCTTCCTTCGAACGCATTCTAAGTAAACTGTACTGCCCAAGTCAATATCGTTATTTTAGACATTCGTGTTTCAAACTGAGTAACACATCAGCAGATTGGGAAACCGTGAAAAGGAAATGCCATGAAGGCAATTCTCACGTAGTCTTGATGGACTCTAATCGTTTGAGAACTTTCCCGGGTCAAGATTCCTTGAGAAAGAGCGACACCATATGGGCTGCAGGTAAAATACGGGAAAATGCATTAATGCCAATGACGTTAAATATCAAATTTTCAAAAGCATTTTAGTTAAAGAAACCTTCCACTCTGTACGATGCACAACCTTATTTCAAAATCCCATCATCTTGGAAATAGATTATCGCCACTATCTTACTTTACGCTTCAGACATGTGTTACGTCAGTGTTTTCCTGTATTGTGTAATTATATTTTGGTACATAGTTGAGCCAGGACCTTATATTTAAAGGTTGTGTGTTTAGGTGGTGATAGGTAGTCTGTTAAAGTATTCACTAACTTTGATTTTGACGGTTTTTTGAACCTTAATCAATAACTCAGAAAAGTGGGGAGGCTTCAGACCTAATGTAGAGGATGAAAATGGTAAAATTTCCTCTGTTGTGTTACTTCCGTCCAATAAACGTATCAAATGTAATGAAATATTGGAATGAGAAGTTTCTGTCAATGAATGTTATTTAATTTGCAATACTTTGTACTTAAGCAATCTTGTTGTAGTGGTAAACCTGTTTACTCGTAGTCTATGTTGCATGGAAAATTTGTTCATGTGGACGTTCTTATATTGATGTGTATATTGTTTACGCATTCAACAAGTCTGTACACAATTGCAGTGTGTATATGGGGCTTTTTGTTATCTAGCATTTTTAATAAAGTAAATATTTTGGATGTTTGAAAAAAGTACTGTTAACTGTCTGTCGTTTTTACCAGTATTCAGTCACGTTGGCGTGTTCATGAATAAACTACTCAGGTTTCACGTTTCATTGTGACTCCTTTTCGGACGTTAATGTGACAAAAATCGTGTAAACTAACATTTCGGTAACCGCCATTTTTATTATTTGGCTATAATCCCAATAGCGCAATTGCACTGTCAGCTTCGAAACATGTATGATACTTCATGTTTGTATAATACGCTTGAATTTTAGACATGGGAGCCATTCTGAGTTCAAACTTATTGACTACAGCCCACGTAGCTTTGCTGAGAAAATGGTTCCCGACAAAGACATTCAAGCTCCTGTACCGGGCATCACGTGATGGAATGAACGCTTCAGTATTTCACAGCAGATGCAACAATAAGGGCCCAACTATCTCTATTGGGATAGATTCAACGAGTGGAACCACGATCGGTGGTTATGCCTCTGTGTCCTGGACAAGTGTCAACGGCTACAAGCCCGACTACAACACATTCGTGTTTCGGCTGTGTAGACAGGGATGTACATCAGTCAGGTACAGTAAGCGCAGGTATAAACCAGGTGCTGTGTACGATAACTCTAACTATGGTCCAACATTTGGCAGGGGTCAAGGCCTGAAGTTCTTCAGTGGTAGCTACTCGTATGACAGCTCAAACAGGTACTTCTCGTCTAACGGCTACTGCTACAGCAAAGTATACGTCTACAACGGCACACTCGGCTGTGGATACAATGTTAAATGGACCGACGTTGAGGTGTGGAGTGTAGCTGGTAAGAATTAACCTTTCGTAAGCGTTTGAAAATTGACTTCTATGTATTGTAATACAAAAAATCCCAAATTCAATATATCTTTCGAAACAATTGTGACAAACAAATTTCACTGGTATACTGTTCTTTTAAAATAAAACTGCGTTTTTTTAATAAACTGAATTAACATATTACTTCTAAGTCTATGTTTTAATCGTTAGCGTTCAAACTCACTGAGCAGGAGTAAAGTTAAACTCTTAAAATAGTGATCACAATTTGCTAAAGCGCTACTTATATTTTCATTGCGTTAAGGAAGTTAACTTCACGTTCTAAATTGAAGTAAAGAAACAGTCCTGACCGAGGGTTCTAATGTTTTTACTCAAAATTGAACTTCGAATTAAGTTTGGAAATTTCTGCTCTACTTTTATGCGAACTCATGATGAACATAGGTTATTACATGTTCTCAGTCGTTATGCCCCTTATCTAGAACCCTCGTGGATTTTGAGAATTATATTATACCACATACTAAACGAGAAACATCGCAATAAATTGATTTACCTTTCTCGACTCGCTTCGGCTTTGTAACTACTTTCTGAGGTCGTGACCTTTTAAGAAAAGCCGAGCTATTTTTGTTTAATAATGATTTTATTTAAAACCAATTGAAAATTTAAACAAAATAGAAATAAAGTCATAAAGTTTAACAACTAGTACAGCTTAAAACACATTTTATCACGTCAAACTTCGACCGGGAAACTATCGTCTGCTAAAGTAGGTTACCACTGGTAACTGAGTATAATTCTCAAGTCAAAGGATCCCGACGATACGATATCCGCATTCAAATTGGACATCGGGGATTTACAAGTGAAAGAAAATGAGAGATAAATTTCACTCAATTAAAATATCGTTTTGCTGGAAATTATGCGTCTTATTTTTCATAGCTTATAAATGTCAGTACAATGCCCTTTGTTGAACATGGGATTATTGAACGTGCTCACTTAAGTATTCTATTTTCACGCTCGATGACGTCAGCCGCTGAGTGGAGTGGTAAAGTCGGCGACCCAAAACTCTTGAGGCCTGGGTTCGAAACCTGCCTCGGTTTAACGCCAAAATGTTATCTCACTAGTGAGATAACTAAATGGGTTATCACACGTTTGTATTTGCCATTGGAAGTTAATATTGTGGTATAGTTGTCTATTATTCTATGATCGAGTACACAATAACTTATATAGATAATTGTTTAGTCCTAGTTTACAGTTTATAAACCCAATATTACGGGTAAAAGTTCGAGTTTGAACTCGAAATCTCGAGTTTTACTCGAGTTTGAAGCACGAATATAAAGGTTCATGAAATGCAAACTTGGACGAGAAACTCATGATATATAAACTATAATGTGTTCGAGCACAGTGTGATAACCACTTATATTGAGTACGCACAAAAATAGCAGAGAAATTACGAAAATTATTTCGAGAACGTTTCGAGTTCAAAGATTAGATTCCGGGCCCAGGTTTGTACATGTAAGTCACGTGCATTGTACATGAACGTGCTCATCGGCCGTGGATTTCAGCTGGGTTAGTTTTTGAGAATCGTGTAAATTAATTACTCATTCTGTCTTGAACTTTATGTTCCGTATTTTACTAGCGGGTCAAGCTGAGATGAAAGGGGAGGGGCTCACACTTTTCTGACGACCAATTGGGTGGCGAATCACCATTTTGTGAAGACAAATGTTCGCATAAGCCCTACACATGGCATGTCGGCCGTGTTTTTTTCTGGTCGTTTCCGAACAAGTCGCACCCTGCCTCTCTAAATTCGCCCTGTTAGAGCAAATTTTATATTAGTGCAGCCTGGGCAAATAATTCCAGAATACTCTTTGTACTCGCAAAACACAAATGCTACGCCCAAACCAAATTTGGTTGTTTACATATATTTTTATGGTCAAACATATTTCTTTCACGAACACCAGGAGTTGTGGAGTTTTCAAGTAACTGGCACCACAATTATTTCACTGTTACTGTATTACTCATACCATGTGACTCTTGCCTCTCTTTCAGACGGATGCGCGGTTTTCAATTTCAGTTCCCAGAACTTGGAAATCAAGGCCTGCAGCGACAAAGCACATTACATCTGTGAACTTTAGCTCAGAATAATACAGCGCCCACGACACGGCTTAAACTATAAGCAATTTAGAATCGGAAAACATTGATAAATTTTATGTACTATTAAAAATATTCAAACTCGAAAATTTCAATAAACTTTTGTGCTGGAATAGAATTTTTGAATTTTATTTTTCACTTGTCACTTTCTAGATCTGAACATTTTATTCATGGAAAATCTTTATAACTGCTGTCAAAATCAACGATACCATTGATTTCCCAAAAACAACATTCAGGGAATTTTCAAGCTTCGTAAAACTTTAAAACTTTATCAAACACCATATTATTTAAGTTTTGAGCTACAATTTCCATTGCTACGCATTACACTCTTTAGAATCGTGATCGATCCCTAAAAGGTGCAAGTGGCTTGGGCTGACTTCAGTTGATGGTAACAAAATGATAAACTTAAATGTTTAAAAGCCATTCCATTGCTTTCCATTTTGGACACTTTTAGCACATTGAGACACCTACTTTTTAGTGCGAATGTTGATTCGCAACGCAAGTTATGCACACACATTTCATGGTCATAGCCGAGCGAGATTCTCATTTTTTGTTTTACATTCGACCAACGGGTATATTGGCTGTCAAACCTTTATATGGTGTTATAAAAAGGGAAATTACTCAGATATATCCGTTGTTTGACGGTAATTAATTTAAAACACACAATTTCCAACGCACTGACACAAATAAATATAAATCAAACAAGAAATCGACCACTGTTTTGTTATTTTTTATCAGGAACTTATGCTGAAATGAAAAACGGGTCATTTCAAGCAAGTAGCGGTCACGTGGTGTAAAAATATTACGCGACATTTTGGGGCATGAAATAAAGAACACAATATAAAGCATGCCTCATTGTTTAGTATTGCAAGACATGGAGGTAGTACGTTTCCTTTACATGAAAAATCTTATGCACAAAAAATCTTTTGAACATTGAAAACGGGGAATTCCTTAATAATTTGTTGGATGAAATGCGAGAGCATGACGAAAACTGCAATGACTGTGCCAACACACCTGGTGATGAAATCCTGGTACAACTTAATAAGGAAATCGACGTGTCCGAAATCAATCACGCAACAAATAAACTTAAAAACGATAAAACCCCTGGAGAAGATGGTATTCCAAAAGAAGTCTTCAAATAATTGACAGAGCTACATAATATCAAGAAGTCTTAACTCATTTGATAAATATATCATTTTCAATGGCAAAACGATAAAGCCCTATAAGGGCGCTACACGCTTTCGCCGGGAGCCCAACAATCAGCAATCTCCTAATAAAACACAAACGTTTTGAGGTTGACATATACTACTAATGAGCTGCTCACGCGAAAAATGCGAGAAGAAACGTTAGGAATTTGTTTTATGAAGAAGTTGTAATTTTAGATTGTTTGCGCTTAAACTACGAATCAGTGCTGTGTATGTATAAATGTTTGAAAGTTTCTCCCGATTCTTGAAATTTCATTTAACAGGGCATTATCGTTGTACGACAAAAACGCAGTTTTGGGATTATTGGGGACATATAAAACCACAAGAATAATATATATTTTAAGTTGTATTGGGAATTTCAGGGTCACAACTCTACAAGTAAATATTTCGCTGAAGGAACCAGATGCCTTTGGGGTGGGTTCCTTAATTACAACTGATAACACACACATTTCCGATATCCAAAGTGAAATTGAGTATCGGATACTAAGTGGCACAGGTTAGCATAGTAACAAATGGGTACATAATACCAAATGGGTATTGGCCGATTGCCTACCAACTGGGTTAAGCAAATCGGCAAATTCAATAAGTACCAAGTTGGTAAAAACTGCCAAATGGGCAAATATCATATAAAGTACCAAATGAGTACACCAAACAGCCAACTGGGCTATAACAACCTGGCAAAGCAGATTCCGGACAAGCTGAGTAAGCAGACCAGCCGGAGTGATATACTATCGTATTCTTGGAAGTGCCTTAATAACACAACTCGAGTTTCTTAGAAATCAGGAGGCTGTTTAAAAGGATACTTGGCCCGGTTGTGTCCTATTAACAGATACTAAAAGCGACATTTTGATTCAATTCCCTGAAACAAAATAATGCTATGTAACACTTGGCAACCCTCAAACGTTTGGAGGAAAATTTTAAAACTCGTTTCGATGTTTGCTAAGCGGACAAGCGTGACCAAGCCTTTTAGCAAATTACATGGCAACTGTGATAAAAACAACCGAGAATCATAATATACAATCTTTGACATAGGAAGTATAAGTACGTAGTTGATTCCTGCTTCTAGTTTTCATGATTGGGAACAATGAGACAGAAAGAAGTTTGCCTGAAATTATCAATAGAGGTTGAATATCCTTTTAATGGATATAAAGTAATTTTATACAAAACCCAACAAGGAACTTTTCATATTGACGTTCTCTATAGTAATGAAAGCGAGAAAGCGACTTTCGCCTGATATCGACCCAGATTTGGAGGTCAGAAATTCTCTTCTGCATATAGCGGTTCAGTAATTTAAAAAACAGATGAATGTAACACATTGTCAACCCCTTCTTCTGCTTTATTAGGTTAAGTCCACCAATTTATTTAAGCCTTTGACATCGGATGGCATTCAACACAGCTATCTATACCAGTCTTAGCCATCGACTATATGACCGCGGATTCTTTATCGTAGTGGGAAATACATGTATGTGCGACATGATGTCCTTCACTTATCGATATTTCAAGAAGTTTGCCTTTTATTATAAGCCAATAGCGTATTCTGTCAAACATCAGTATAAATTTGCCGGCATTACGACAGCAAGACAGGTGTTTTAAAGGATATGTGGAGCCTTATTCATCAGCCTGTGCTGTTAGCCAAAAATATACAGAGTAAAAGTGCATGTTTTCAAGTATTTGCTTTGTAAAACTGCATGTGTTTTGAAAGCATACAGCCTGTAGGATTTGATTTTGATTTTTTTACCAATCTGCCATCAGTCGGGTCACCTGACCATGTCCTTAGTAGAAGTCTTCTGGTGTTCAGTAGCACTTGTATTACGGAAAGTATACTGTCTATATCTTGCTTTACACGGATGGTACCATGCATACCGACTTTTTGTACCATTTTCACAATGTTTAAAATGTGAAGCTTATCGAAAGCCTATAAATGCACAGTAAAAACGACTTGGTCGTTTACATATATGTTTTGACGCAATTCATGTGAACTAACAGGTGATGTCTGCTATGATCTCGCTTATCTCCGCCTGCGATTCATGCAAGATATCACGTATCGGTCTAGTTTCTAAGTCGGTTATCAAGATCTTCGTGTGTTGTTTTCTCGTGACGTACAACCGTGATATGATTTGATAAATATTGGCATCGTCAAACCTGCTGGAGTATGGAAATCGACATACACAAAACCATGTTGTCAGAATAAATATTGATTAAGTAATTAGTAAGAACAGATCCATTTTAAGTAGCCCCCAATTTGTGCACTTGTACTTTTAAATCAAGGGGTCAGACTTGTTGACATGTACTTTAATGTCAAAATCTATTTTTAGATGGTGTTCACAACTTTTAGTTCTGGGGTCAAAGTACTCTAGAGATTCTAGAAAATTCTGAGAACAAACTGCAACAGCCAATTCATGATTGGATATAATCGTGTGTTTTTTATTAGCCAATCACTAAATAAGTAGAATGTTATATTATGGGCTAAAATCAACAAGATATTCAGATGAGTCATAGTAGTTGAAGCATAAAGACTTGCTACGGCGTACAGAAGAAATTGTACGACAGAGCCATCTCGTGGAAGATTCTAGAAAGGATCTTGGCAAGGGTTAACGAACAGGAAGTTAACCAAGAGCTTGTCACTTGCATCGTGGGTAGTAAGATACTACCTGAAGTGTTGCGTCACCAGCCAGAGACTATGACTAACAAGAAGAATCGCGGGTAGAAGAAATTGCCTTCAAGTGTTGCATCACCAGAGACGGTGACCAGTAAGTACACTGTCGCTATACTGTGTGTGTAGTTCGAAGATTCACCAACAGGACAGACATCCAACAAGTGGAGAGTCCTAGCTTGGATAGCAGATAAGACATTTGATTATTTTGGTTGATTGATTAAAATAATCTTTAAAGAGGGCGCTAGCGTAGTTACTCTTCTTTGTAAATGATTACTTAATTAACAGCAGGTTTCACTTGTCTAATTAGGGCTGATCATATAATAAATTAATTACTGGATTTAATTACTCACTCTCCATCTACGCACATAGCTACTTTATAAACAAACCCACAGTCAATCATCCAACACATGTTTGCAGGCAATTGCTGGAAAGGGGAATTTTCTCAAAGAGCAATTCTATGACAGGAACAGTAGCACACACTCTCCTATAAAGTAGTGAATCTCCTCCGGATACTTAAACTGTTGACCTGCTTAACAATAAAATACAAATGCTCAACATTTCCCACCCATGCCATGATATTTCTGGAACATCTAGGGGTGTCTCTCAACTTTACATCTTTACTCAGATCAACTATCTGAGTTAAAACAGTTTTGAATATTTTTTCGTTTTAACTACCTTTCGGGGAAATCAATGGCGATATGGTTGTTGGTGTTGTAACTTCTAGAAAACTTTGCAAACGATTTTGTCATAAACTACTAGAGGCGTTGTTTTGGCTGGCATATTTCACTTAAAGTAAATAAAGTTTTAATGGGACTGTAAAAACATGAAATAAACTGCACGCCATCTGCTGGTTTGATTACAACCAAATAAAGAAGTCTCTCTACCAACATTTCGATGTATCTTTGTTTTACCGGTTCTCCTCATCTCAAAATAATTTACTTGGAGAAGGTAAAGACGTCGTCATGGTGTAGGTGTTTATTTAAATGTTCTAAAGGTCACATAATGGGAACGCTGCTTTTAAAAATGCGCATGTTTTTATGCAAAGACGAGTGGCTACTCCTCTCATAGGCTTGTTTGTACACGCCTCCACATACACGTGTGCTTGCCGACAGCTCTATCTTGCAAGTGAACACGTGGCAACTTTCAAGAATTTATCTAATCGCAAAGAAACAAAGAACAGGCCCGTAGCTAGCATAGCGCAAGGAGTGGTTCGAATTTCTGGAACGGTGGACCGTTGATATTTTGCAAAGGTCGACCGGTCATAGTTTTCAGTAAGGCCCTTGACGCAGCCTAATTAGGGGGGGAGGGGGTAATCTGTATACACAACGATAACTCTTACCTCTTTGTTCTTGAGATGAGACGGAAATAAGGATGCCGTGACGGTTGCTCGTAAAAAATGCGAGTCAAACTCGGACAAGTAATGTGGTCCAGAAAGAGAACGTTCTCGCGTTACTGTTGGCCATACTTTCAAATCAAGCGTGCTTAAATACGTACTTGGACGGAATTCTTTAGTCTGAGAATGACTTCATGAAATTTTTAAATGGTTGTATTTTTGCGTGTTACTTATACCGCTGGAAATGCATGTAAAAGTAAACAATACTTCGGCTATTAGATGCATTGAGCGCTGTACCTAGACTGAAAACAACTTCCGGGACCTATTGTTTTCATGCGCCTACGAAATTGCCCGTATGACTTACGAATAGGGAAAATTACGTTCTTGCGTTTTTAAAAATATATCAAACCCAGATTTGGCTTTTGACTTTCCCATCCAGTTCTCTGAAACAAAACAACACTCAAAAGTTTGTTGAAAAAACTCCTTTCAAAGTTGGCTGAACGGGCAAGCGTGACCTACGCTTTTTGCGAATTGCACGGCAACTGTCGAAAAAATCAACCCACCAAGGACAATATTGTCCAAACTGTGATATGGGGTTTATGAATTTTTAATTGATTCCTTCCTTAAAAAGAACTTTAAACCCTATTTTGATGGTTTCATTCAATCCTCGTTCTCGTACTTGCTGATGCATCATTGGCATCAATCTTGTAAGATAAAGCAGGAACCAACGAAGAATTCATACCCACTATCTCACGAAATGGACTTTATGGTCCGTGGTGGGTGGTCTTTTCTCACAGATGCCGCGAACTCGCTAACAGCGTATGTCACGCTTGCCCTTTTAGCTGAATTTACAAGGAATTTTCTATTTTTCCTCAAAAGTTTAGAGGGTTGTCGAGCCGTTACAGAACTTTAATTTGTTTCAGAGAACTGAATGGGAAACTCGTTTTTTAGTATCTGTTAACAGGACAAAATCGGATTTGGAATTCTTTTAACTTGGGAGATTGGCACCAGTGATGCATTAGCAGGTGACAGAACGAGAGTTGGTGGAAATTATCACAGGGTTTAGTATCCTTTAAAAGAATACGAAGTAGGGATATTTGAGATCATCGTCAATTCGACAGTTGAAATGCCTGCACAATACCGTACTATGCTAGCAAGCATATCAAAATAGCAGAAAACAATCATATTTTCCGCTGTTTTGTTTCTTGGTCGATTTTAAGACATTCACTCCACATTACTTTTTGAGAGCTCTTTCGCTGCTTTAAAGCTTAAGTTCATGTAATCATACATGTAGATATTTACTTCTAAATTTCCTTGATACCCTATGGCGTATCATTGGCCAAACGGGTGAACGTTACGCCGTTAAATTACGTGTGTACGATAATTCTTGTTCAAGGCGTAATTAATTGCAGCGTAAAGTAATTATTTGTGGCATAAATACACAAAACGTACCGAGAGTGGCGTGCATGATGAGACATTATTCCGCGTATCTTTTTTTTAATCATTTTATTTCTAAATACACAAATACTTACAAACAATAAGATCTTTGCAAATGAAACACAGGCACACACACGCACGCACTCATATCTAAATTACAGAAATTCACGGTTGGTCTAAAATAAATAGGCATTGATGGATTCCCAAAAGGCAGTTTTGCAGGGTTGTATATTCCTTACTTTAAAGTAATTATACAATTATTCCGCGTATCGACCGAGACAGAACGTCGAGGTCGATACGTGAAATAATGTCGAGTGGGATGTCATTTCATATACGCCACTCGAGGTGCGTTTTGGATTTATCCCATACGCATCGAATTCGTTGGTTTCTTTTGTTTTCTTTCGGCACTTTATAAATACTTCACCCTGACTGTTTACGTGGCGAATCACAACCTGTTTGTATGTACGTGCGCGTTGTGTTGCTAACTTACTATAGTAAAAGAAAACAGTTTTAAATGTAGCACTTTATTACTTGAAACTGATAAAAAGTGTGAAAACGACAGTTATTGTGCATTTCGGAAATGAATAAATAACAACAATATTTATAACAGTGTAAAATCCTCATCGGGTAGTTGCACTCATTCATGAAACTAGGTCATTGACCGCAGCGCGTAGCCTACGCGTCGTCTGTCTTCACGGAGAAGTTAAGTGCCACCGTTGATGACAGCTCCGGCGAATATGCCTGTTGTAGCGTTGTTGCAGGTACGTTGTCGCATTTCTACCGATTCTGTAGCCTTGGTACAAAGATGTATACTAAATATACGACAGTGTGTTCATACCGCGCTAGCTGGCTGGCTACGGATTCTGTAGCACGGTCGTCGTTGCTGCTCGTATAATACTGTCGCCGATAGTATCGGGTGCTGTCATGGCCAGTGACAACAATGTTTGATATTGGCGAGGAATGGGTACCTGAGTTGCAGACGATATAATATATAGAAATTGAAAACTGAGACAGAACTGTCATATAATTAACAGTCCTGTTCCATATGTTACGATTGAGATCTGATTGCATGTTGAGTGGTATTTACACTGCTACAATTGTATTACTTTAAGCTGTTTTCCGAAAATTTGATGATCTAACCGGCTAACGACGTGGAGTCGACATTGACCTACTTTTTGAACCTTTGTTGTCAGAGATCACTGTTGAAGTAGTGCGGGAGATGAATACGGAAAACATTATTACATAGCCGTATTTCCCTCGACAGATTCAACGCGTATGGGATAAAGTAATTATTTGTAGCGTAAAGTAACTTTTTACAACGTAACGTAATTATTTGCGGTGTAAAGTAATTACTTGCGGCGCAAAGAAACTTAGTAGAGCGCAAAGGAATTATTTGCGGCGTAAAGTAACTTTAAGCGCCGCAAATACTTACTTTACGCCGTAATGTATTAAGTCTTAAGTAATTACTTTACTCCGCAAATAATTACTTTACTGCGCAAATAATTACTTTACTCTGCAAATAATTACTTTATGTCTCTGACAAGAATTAACTTAATAACACATAATTTGACGGCGTAACATTCACCCGTTTGGCTACCGATAATATCGACGATAACGGTGAAGCAACCACTCACGTTCAATGCCAATTAATGATGTCAAGCCTCCTCTAATGTCTGCAAGAGGCAAAACACCACTCGGGCGAAATTGGGCCCTGGGGCCATGTAGGGCCCGATGAGTATACGAAGCGCTTAAATCAGAAGCAAATTCTTCAAACTTAATGGGGCTATTCGAACGATTCTCCACGCGGTGTCACTGCTGCACTAGTGGTGATTGAATTGCGCATGCGTCGCTGTCTGCATGTAAACAACTGGTAAAAGGTGGAATTATTTTCAAAATGCGTTGTCGCGCTAAGCCTTATTATTGCTATTTTACGTGGTGCAAGTCTTCGACAGGTAGCCAAAAATTCCCAAAAGATCTAAGGTTACTACATTCGTAGACAATTGCGGTCAAAAGGGTCAACCAACTGACAAAAACTATATGGATGCTGAAGCCCCTTGTGTACTCTCTACATTTCCATTGGGAGACTACAAAAAACATTACTTGGTAAGTTTTTAGCAATCAGTTTCTATCGACATCGTTCGGTGATGTTATCCCCACCAGTTACCCCCACTGAATAACGGGTTTATTGAGTGGAACTAAGTGTTTCATTTAGGAAACTCACCCGGGACTCGGATGCCGGGTAGGCTAGCAGCACATATTCATATTGTCCTGGGTGGGAGTGCGCCCAATATAAGAGATGTAAGGTTAATGACGCTCAGATGTCAAGGGTGACTTTTTCACAGTAGATTCTCTTCAAAACTATTCTGTGTCCAATGAAATTCTCTAGATGAGTGAGTTTCCTTATTTTATAGGGACCCCACCCCCAGGACTACCAGATTAGTTACCGAATTAACATGAATAAGCTTTAATTCAGTAAATGTTGCAACATTGCATTGGAATAAATATTTATAGTGTTACTATGTCTTCCTTAGCTTCAGTCCCTCATGTTTCTTCCAGGAAAGGAAATAAGTTATTGTCCACACATGACTCATTGCCTAGTAAAGGGCATCCTCACCGACGAGGCTTACTTGTGTAGCAGTCAGATATAATTTCTCTTCATACACAAACAATCTAATGGCGCATTGTCTTATGGTAACTTAGTGCTGCGATTCACATGTCTCCATGGCCACTGACTTGTACATTGTGCCATGCATCACTGCTGGTGTGTGAAAGTGCTGTGGGAAGAGAACGGAGTAACAAAGCTTGTCATGTTGCGGCTTGAAGTGGCCTTAAAATGTCACTGAACCCGGAATAAATATTGAAATATGAATAATTAAGTACTCCAGGTTGGGTCAAAAATGCTACCCCTGTTTTTCAAAAATATGATATGGTGACTGCTCTACTATTTTGCATAAAATTAAATAATTACTATTTTCAGAAACCAAAGGTGTTTATAATAAGTATTGCATAAAACTGCGTCTTTATTTTTCATTCGTAACCATAACAATTCTTTAAACGCATCACTTGTCTGCAAAACATACAATTTTTTGAGACAACTTCAAACCTTTGTTACCCATTTTCAAGCCTTTTTATTTTTGATATTTTCAGCAATTTTAAACTCCGATTACATATTCATGGGTCTGTCAAGCATACATGTACTTCTAGTCTAAGGCTGAGGGAAGCATTTCTCAGACTTTTTATTTTTCTTCTAATAGAAGATATGAAGACTTGGGTCGCTTAAAATGATGGATAATCTTTCTGTTGTTTAACAGTAATAACAAATCGTAACTCACCATAAAAAATCAATTTTCACAAAAAATTGCAGTCATTTGAATTTATAAACGACTTACAACATTTCAAGGCATGAGTTAAGACTATCCAGTCACTGAAAATTAGAAAATGTAATATATTATTATGTGTTTACAATTGATAGCAGAACAGTTTAATGAAATAAACTTGAAGGAACTTCATGACGGTTAAGAATTACCTTACCATGCTCTTTCCCCCAGACATGCATTACCTGTAACTTCCACACATTCAGTTGCACCAAATTTTACAACCCCAACCCCCTATTCCAATCCCCCTTTAAGGACCTGAATAAGTAAATTTAACAAAACGACTTACATACCTTTCTTTGAAAATAGCTGTTCCTTTTCAAAAGCTTTGTTCGTTGTCTCTGATACAGCAATTAGGCTTTGACAACAGATCTGCACTGGATGGGAATTAAGATCTTGCTGAGCTGCAGAAACTAATTTTTGTCCATTCAGGTACGGTGCAGCCCTCAAACCTAAAAACAAAGGTCACGTGAAAACAGACATGATAGATTTCCTATTTCAACGTGTAATAGATTTCCGGAAGACGTACCCTTTGCTATAGGGCTTGGATTGTAATCTCAACTCACTGACGAATATCGAGTTGATAACATAAACATTCAGCATAAATTGATGTAACTGTCACTGATAAACCTGTTAGAAATCATTCCAAACAATAATAATGCTTTGATGTACGAAAAGATCCCGAGTGACGTCAAGTATCTTAACACGCTTCACAACAAGCAAAGATTAACCCTACTGGCGACTGCCGCGAAGTCGACATCGGCGAATAACATGTACCAGTAGAAAAAACATGGAATAATCATTAAAATAATCACAAACCTTACCTTTGTTTAAGGTCGTGCTTACTTCCTGTCATAGAAGCACCCTTTTCACGCAAGTTCAGATTCAGTTGGCACGGCTGCAAGCCATATCACCATGTATTTAAAGGGCTGGCGAAATCGAGGCTGCTTAATCGATCACCACTAGTACACGCGCGCCCTCTAGTTATTGTAAATTTTTCGAATAGCCCCATTATAACTAGTAGTACCGGTAACTGCAATAATTTTGTTGTTGTTGTTGTTCTTGTTGTTGTTCATCTATATCCTATCTCTAACAGATGGGCTGAGGCTGGACCTTTTCAGTGGGGAGAGTCCCCCTGGTTACGGGCCTGAAGAAAAATATCACCTTGAGGGAGATATTTTCCTTATCACAAACGTTCACATTATAAAAGGATGGTACATGTAGGTTCCTGTCACTTTGACAATCTCCAGTGACGTAGTACAGTTGAGGACGATTTGTTGCCCGTTGGTGTTGTGAAACGGCCTAGCTGTGCTTGTTGATAAACCCATGAGTAGAAATGTTCACTGTTAATCTCTTAATAGTCATCGTTGTGCTATGTCACGAAGCCACGCCTCTCCACGCGACTTCGGCTGCCGCGAAGAGATCTGTTCTCGAACAATCCGTAATCTCTTTATTGAAAGAGGAAGAAAAAAGCAACCGGATTTTCCAATCGACTGTTCTAAAAACCATAACTCACTTTCAAACGGAGCTTGAAGAAATGCGAAACAAAAGCGGTGAAGAACGACGTATTGCTACCGAGTTACTCCAGGATGTCATACGTCAACGCGAAATGTCTTCGTCCTCCTTCGAACGTATTCTGAGTAAACTATATTGCCCAAGTCAATATCGTTACTTTGAACATTCGTGTTTCAAACTGAGCGACGTTTCAGTGGATTGGGAAACCGCAAAAAGGAAATGTCTTGAAGACAATTCTCACGTAGTTTCTTTGGACTCTCATCGTTTGAGATCCTTCCTTGCTCAAAGATCGTTGAGAAAAGGCGACGCCATATGGGATACAGGTAAAGGAACGCGAAAAGGTATCAACTCCAATGGCGTTAAACGCCAAATTTTTATTTATTTTTAATTGTATACTTTATATTATCCCACGCGCGGTGAATCTGTCGATGGAAATACGGCCACGAAATAACTTTTTCCGGATTCACCTCCGCACTACTTCAACAGCGACCTCTGACATGGAAAGTTCAAAAGGTAGGTCAATGTCGACTCGACGTCTTCATCCGGTTCGATCATAAAACTTTCCGAAGATAGTTTAAAGTAATACAGTTGCAACTGACACTCGACATGCAACCAGGCCCTTAACTTAAAATCTGGAACAAAACTGTTAATTATAAGACACTTATGTCTCAGTTTTCAATTGCTGAATACTATATCGTTTGCAACTCAGGCGCCGATTCCTAGGAAATTAAAACATCAAATAATGTTGTTTTTTAACTTTTCCGGGAGATGTTACAAGTCAACTGCTCAGTTGCCGTTGTTTTCATCTTTGCTACCTCTTTCCAAGAAATAAATCGTTACTTTTAAAACTGTTTCTTTTACAAAAGAAAACTTGGAACCTAACGCGCAAGTTTATACATATAAGATGTGATCCGTCATGTGAACAGTCTTGGTGAAGTATTTGAAATATCAGCCGCAAAAATGTATGAAACTTAGGAATTCGAAGCGCATAGGATAAATACAAAACGTACCTCGATTGGCGTACATGAAGTAATATCCCACTCGACCTTCGGTCTCGGTCGATACGCGGAATAATTTCTCGTGGGATCTTACTTCATGTGTGCCACTCTGGGTACGTTTTGTGTATTAACTCCTCAGGTTTCACGTTTCATTTTGGATACTTTTTTACCTGTTCAAGTGACAAAAATTGTGCCAACTAATACTTCGAGTACTGCCAATAACAAAAATTGCATTGTCAGCTTGGAAACAGTGATGATACGTCTATGATATGTTTGAATTTCAGACATGGGGGCCATTTTTAGTTCAAATTTGTTGACTATAGACAACGTAGCTTTGCTGAGAAAATGGTTCCCGGGAAAGACATTCAAGCTCCTGTACAGGGCATCACGTGACGGTATGAACGGATCAGTATTCCACAGCAGATGCAACAATAAGGGCCCAACCATCTCTATTGGGAAAGATTCAACGAGTGGAACCACGTTCGGTGGTTATGCCTCTGTCTCCTGGACAAGTGTTGGGAGTTACAAGCCCGACAGCAACACATTCGTGTTTCGGCTGTGTAGACAGGGATGTACATCAGCCAAATACAGTCAGTACAGGTATCAACAATACGCTCTGTACGATACCTACAAATATGGTCCAACCTTTGGCAATGGTCACGATCTGACGCTCTTCTATGGCAGCTACTCATATAACAGCCCCAACAAGTACTTCCCGTCTAACGGCTACTGCTTTCATCACTCCTACAACGGAACACTCGGCTGTGGACATAATGTTAAATGGACCGACGTTGAGGTGTGGAGTGTTGTTGGTAAGAATTTAAATTTTCCTGATTTCAAAATTTGACTCCTATAGGTTGTCGGCCTTGTAGCTTAATATCTAATTCGAACCCTGTGTAACAAACAACGGTAGTAGTATCGTTCTTTTAAAATAAAGCTGCGTTTTTAAATAAACAGAATTGAGTATGTACTTTTAGTTGTATCCTTTCGTTTAGTCGTTCGACAAGAAATTCGCTCTGCATTTATCACAAATTGCTAAATAGCTAACTATACATTTCCACAGCATTGTAAATTGAAATAATGAAAAAGTCCTCGTTTATGAATCACGTCCAGTTTACATCAACATACGCGGCGATCTCGCGTTTCAGCTTGTTTAGTTTTTAGGACAGGATAAATTAATTACCTATTCTGTATTAAACTGGATATTTTGCAGGTCAAGGTTGTATGAATGATGGGATTGGGGGAAGGGGCTGGGGCGAGCGAATGACAATTTCTGAAGGTTTATTTTTACGTTACACATGCAAATGACATGTCGGTCACTTTTGTTTTTGGTCCTTCCAAAGAGGTGGGACATTGCCTCCCTAAATCCGTCGTCTGTAAATCGAGTGAAAGTCTGTATAAAACTTCCGTTATTGTCGCTCAGGCGAATAACCACAAATGTTCCACTATACTCAAAATATTGGTTGACGCAGAACAAAAGAACTACGCTCGAGCTAAAATTTTGTTCTAATGAATATTCTGTCACCAGCACCAGGAGATATCGGTCTTTTCAGGTAAGTAATCGGCAACTCAAACTTATGAGTGTTATTGTAGTATTCATACCACGTGACCTTTGGCTCTTTTACAGACGGAAACGCTTGCACGGTCTTCAATCCCAGTAACCAGAACATGGAAAGCAAGGGGTGCAGCGACAAAGCACGTTACATATGTGAACTTTAATTCACAATAGTACGGCGCCTAAGTCATGGCTTAAAAAGTACGCAATTAATTCTTAAAAAGCATTGATGAAATTTATGTGCTATTGATGACCATTTAAATTTCACTGTTGAAATAAACGTCTGCGCTTGAATATAATACTTGTGTTGTATATTCCACTGGTAAATTTTATTCCCGCAAAATCTCCAACTGCGTCCCAAAACACCCACTGAATTTTCAAGCTTCTTGAAATTTTCCCCAAAAATATTGTTTGAATTTTCAACTATAATTTCCATTGCTGCTCACGACAGTTTTTAAAAGCCATTGATGAACAAAAGTATGCAAGATGCTTGGGTTGACTTCAGTCGATTTCAATTGTATGGCAAACTTGTATCTTTAACAACCATTACATGAAGCAGTTTGAGACATTGGCTTCACTTTAGTGCAAGTGTGGATCGCATTGTAAATTATTCACATTTATTTCATGGTTCGTGCCCGTGCAAATTTTTCATGTCTTTGTTTTACATTCGAGCAACGGAGATATTGACTGCATAAACCTCGATGGTCATTTAAAAAGGAATTTAATTAGGTAATACATCTGTTATTTTAGGATACAATATATGCCGGAGACACAACATTTCTAAACACTCTGACGAAAACAATAAATTGATCACTTTTTAGATTTTTTACAGAAATTTATGTTCAAGTTGAAACCACACACTTCAAACAAGCAGCGGTAAGGTGATAAAAAAATGTTACGCGACATTTTTGTCATGAATTAAACAAAGTGGCAAAGAACGCCCAAAGTAAGCTAAACTACAATATTCAAAGTGGTTCTTTGCTATTGCAACAGAAATTTTGATGAGTTTGAAAATTGTTGATGTCAAAGCATTTTCGCTTTAGTTTCAAAATTCAAAAAATTATGTCGACTGCTGGTCACTTCCTCGATTTTTATCCCACTGCGAAGCACGTCTCCTAATTTGGTATGGCAAGACATAGACGTAGCACATTTCCTTGATATGGAAATTGTGACCTTTGATTCTGCGCTTGGCTTTTGCTTACTGGGTAATTCTTTGAGGGCACGAGCACGTATTTTATTAGTAGCGGAGAATTCAGAAAGCGTGTAAGGATGGATAAAGTTTATTTTTGTCCGTGTTTTCGGTCTGGTGATTTTTTATCCAGAAATTGTTGCAATATTCAAAACAAATATCTCTCACTTGAACATCCTTAGGAATTAGATTCTCAACTATTTGTTGAAAAGGTATTTTACGACTTTTTGCGTTCGGCGCCACTTTGTGTATTAATTGTTTAATCATGAATTTTTATGGATAAAAGTGATCAATTAAAAAGATATTTGATAAAGGGATCCCAGAGTGTTGATGGTTTTACACCAACCAGCAATGCAGATAACGTAGTGTGCATACAGCACAAGACGGTCAATAACGTACAATGTGCTGATCGTTTCTAAATCAAGCTGGACAACGGCAGCGAAGTTTTGACACACAAAACCACGACTACATACACGTCTTTTTGAACTCATATAATCACTAAAACACAAAATGTTTTGTTTCTTTTTAGCTTCAATAAAATCTATTTAAAAAGTCTGTCTCATTCAACCATATTTGTAGGCAAAAAATAATTCCCCGGATAATCCACAGGAAGGCTAGTGCACGCTTTTGAAAACACATTAATTAGCGTACCTCCAATTGAAAACACAAACGAGTTTTGAGGTTGACAATTACCAACAAAGAGCTGTCAATGTCAAAATTCTAAGTAGAAGCACCATTAGTACAATTTCAGGTAGTATCTGCACATAAATGTTTCGAATCTTTCCCGAAACTTGAAATTTCATTTAACGGGACATAATCGTGTGCGGCTAAAACGCAATTTGAGAATTGCTGTTGAATGGGAAAGATTTCTTGGAGTTACAAAACAACAAAATTTTGTGGTATTGATAATTCTTGCCGTTGTCTGTCCGACAATCACCGTTTTCAAGGCCTGTGTCTCTATCATTTCAGTACGTTGGGCTTAGAATATTCTGCTGTTTAATGCGTAATTGGTATTTGGCTTAGCGGTAGACAGGGAGTGTTGTTTGTAAGTTTGTAGATTTGACTTTTTCGCTGAGCCTGTGTAAAATGTATTGAGAATCCCAAGCAAATAATTACCACAAATCTGATTTGGTGTACGTCCAAAAAGGTTCCTGAAACAGGCCCCAGGCCTTGATTCCTTTCGGAACGCAAAATGAAAACGTCACGATTTTTCCTGCGTGATAGTCAAGCTACCCCGAAGCCGAAGATGAGGAGGTGCGCTTTCAACTACATTTCTGTGCCTGTGCCACACGTAGAGAAAGTGATATTGGTTCGGTGTCGAGTGGCCCTCGAGGGCAGTCACCATTGAGCTTGATCACCAACAGTGTTTTTCCGTGGTATGATGCAATTTCACCATGAGCCATTATTTGCTTACGTACTTTATTCGTACGTATATTTTTGTTACTTCTCTCCTGTTCTTGTTCGATGAAAATACAGATGGTAACCTAGGCCTAGTCATCATTTATTATTATAGGCGCATGGGTGACAAAAAGCCAAACTCCCCCTGAGGGGCTTAGTTGACGACATAAACAATATACCAGCGGACCGCAGCGGGTCAGAAACTAACGCACTTATATATAAACCTCATTTAAGGCCAACTTTACAACCATTTTCCTGTGATTGCCCGTTGCGCTATTGTCAAATAGACCACCTCACCTGCCGGTATATGGCAAACTATTAGAAGACATTGCGGCTTTCAGACACCTGGAGGAGATTTCATTGTTTTTTCTGATATTCGCCGCCAACACGACGAGCGCCTGGAAGGTTCATATCTGCGGATCATGTCATTCATCGAAGACAATTTGCTCGGTCCGGACAACACCATTCTACATCATGGCGTGGTGATGACAGACAAGGAAGAGATGTCTCCGACCTTAGAGAACTTAGCAGTGCTCACTTGGTTACGTTTGATTCACCATGGTTTACCTCATCTCAGGTCCACTATTTTCACTTAGTTTTACCATGTGTCATTCAGAAGGATTTCGAAATGTTCCATGAGTCCTTTGCCACTATTCTCACCCCCAATTTTACCGGTTACAATGGATCCGCTGGCTCTGCTAACATGGGTCTTATTCAGCCGCCCCAACGCATAGGTCGTCTATATATGTACTCGCCGACTAAACTCCTTTGACCTCAAGAGAAGTTCCACGATCTTGAAGCACTCAGTGTCTTCGTTCGTCCTGAAGAGGTAAAGGCAGAGTTGAATATCTCAACCCATCCTTTCTGGTCAAAAAGCCCACCTGTGGATTTCGGCTCGTGACAGCCTTTACGGATGTTGGAAGATACGCCAAATCCCAAATATTACTCATGCTTGGTGTAGAATCGGTTCTACGCAGAATTACACAGTGGCGATTCATAGCCAAGACGGACCTCACGAGTGACTTTTAATCACATTTCCTTGTCTCGTGAATCCATGAAGTATTGCGGCATGGTAACACCCTTCCAGGACATTCGTGTCTATGCCAGATATGCCCTGAGGATGCTAGGTTCAGAAACAGCACAAGAAGAACTTACTTGCCGTGGCCTTGGTGATCTCGAACAAGGCATCGCAACCAAGTTGGTAGACGACCTTTACTGTGGTGGCCAGACGCCATATGTGCTACTTACGGGTATTTCTTGCCCTTCCTAAGTCTGGTCTACATTTGCCTCCTACCAAAACGGTCATTGCCTCCAAGCGGACGACTATCCTAGGTTGGATACGGGAAGGTGAAACCCTTCAGGCTAGCAGTCGTCCCATCGCTACACTTGCTTCGTGCAACCAGCCTACAACCGTGCGTCAATAGCAATATGACCGCTTAGAGACCTTCCTGGAGAGTTTCACTGGCGCGTTCGTAAATTTTGAATAAACATACACACACTCGTTTTATAGTTCTAAACACAGAACAGCCAATAAAATACTGAAAATGGAACGGTATCAAGGGCTAAACAGCTTCCATGGAAACAGATATACGGGTAGTTGTTCTCAGTATGGGACATACTTTTTCATTTACTAGTGTAAACCATACAGGTATATAAGCTAGATACTATCCAATGAGAGTAGGGCTTACTTACTGACCTAAAGTGGTCAATTTAGGTGGCGCTTAACAGATTTTAGACCCAAGTCTTCATATCTTCTATTAGAAAAAAAAACGGTTCCCTTAACCTTAGGCTAGAAGTATGCTTGACTGACCCATGAACCTGTAATCTGAGTTTAAAATTGCTGAAAGTATCAAAATTAAAAAGGCTTGAAAATGGGCAACAAAGCTTTGAAGTTATCTCAAAAAAATTGTATATTTTACAGACAAGTGATGCGTTTAAAGAATTGTTATGGCTAGGGATAAAAAATAAAGACACAGTTTTATGCAATACTCATTATATACACCCTTGGTTTCTGAAAATAGTAAATATTTACTTTTATGTGAAACTGTAGACCAATCACCATATATTTTTGAAAAACAGGGATAACATTTTTGATCCAATCTGGAGTACTTAATTATTCATATTTCAATATTTGTTCCAGGTGCAGTGACATTTTAAGACCACTTCAAGCAGTATCATAGACAAGCTTTGTTACTCCGTTCTCTTCCCACAGCACTTCCACACACCAGCAGTGCTGCTTGGCACAATGTGCAAGTCAGTGGCCCTGGAGAAATGTGAATCGCAGTACTAAGTTACCATAAGACAATGTGCCAGTGGAGTGTCTGTGTATCCAGATGAACTATATCTGACTGCTACACAAATAAGCCTTGTTGGCGAGGATGCCCTTTCATAGGCAATGAGTCATGTGTGGACAATAGTTTATTTCCTTTCCTGGAAGAAACATGAGGGACTGAAGCTAAAGAAGACCTAGTCACACTCTGGTCTAGTTCAGAGTCTGATTTTGGGCTCAAAACGATTCAAGTGATATGCTGCTGTGTTTACCTTCAAGGGTCTAATTGTGGATGTTATTGAGGCTGAATGAGGTTACATGAAAGAAAGCCACGTGTTGAAACTGGACCTTTTTTACAAGCGCTTCTATAGGCCATTGAAACTAGAACCCAGTGAAATGAAAGCCAAAAGCTGAGTGACATTAAATTTTCCTTTCAGATGAAAGGCTTTATACTATTGGCAAAAACTTTTCAATTTGGTACAGATTATGGGGAAATGACATTCAGTGACTGCATCGATTGTCTTATTGTATGTTTTCAATTGTAGCTAGCTACTATGCACAAGATTCGAGAATAAATAATTATCAGTGTATTTAAAAACAAATTGCCAACCGAAAAAGCACAGAAAGAAACAACATTGCGAGGGAGTTCATAATCAGGCATATCAGGTGCTGAATTACTAAATTACATTCAATTCTCTCAGGTTATTGCTGAAGAATTGGTTTTCACTTTGTCCAACGGTGAAATAGATGGCCAGGCGGTTGGTTTCAGTTGTTTTTTCTTGCCTGTAACAGAATAGAAATATTAGCAAATTGTAAAAGAAAAGACAAGACAAAACTACTTTTGTAAGGCAGCCCTTACAAAAATGAACTTTCATCGAAAAACTTAAGGTTTTGGTCTCAAAAACTTAAGTTTTCATTCCCAAAAACTTAAGTTTTTGTCGAAAACTTAAGTATTTTGGAACAAGTTTTTTGGAACGAACTTAAGTTTTCATAACTTAAGTTTTCAAAAACTTAAGTTTTTCAAACACTTAAGTTCTGAAAACTTAAGTTTTTCAAAAACTTAAGTTCTGAAAACTTAAGTTTTTCAAAAACTTAAGTATAACTTATAAAAACTTAAACATAAGTTTTGAAGGAACTAACTTTTGAAAACTGAAGTTTTCTAAAAGCAATAAGTTTCAATAGGACAGACATTCAAAAATTTCGACTTTCACTAAAACAAGAGTGGAGTACAGTAACAAATTTAATGATGCTCATAAAGTTCTATTAACATTACATTAACAGTGATTAATTGCAGAAAATAAAATGCATTGCCTAAAATACACTAGTTCCTTAAAATAAGTGAACATAAGTGAAATATCAAAATTTTAAAAACCAGAAACATTTCAAAAATCAGTTCATCAAGTGTCATGCATACAATGCAGTGAAAACTAAATGAGGCTAATAATATGTTCAATATTTGCATCATTCTTAATCTATGACAATTATGCGATAACTGAGGGAGCAAAATGGAATGTACAAACAGAGAAATCACTACCAAATCATGAAACACAACCAAAGAAAATGTGATTACATAGCCACGAAAGTCACAACAAAAGTCTACGTTTCAACTAAAATTACAGCAATGACACCAAGAATAACAAATCACTTAATATGCAAAATCCAAGAATATCTACAGAGACAAAAGCATAATTACATAAAACGTAACAGGTAACTAAAAGTTTATCGACAATGGCGACAGGTCTGATTTTGGGAAGTACAATCCTTATGCTAGAAATAGTGCCTAGAATCAACTATAATTTTTTGCAACCTTAAAAATATCAATTTAAATGTCAAAGTTTCGTTTTGTTGACAGTCATAATAGAAGTAAATCCAATACACTCCATGATGCGAACAAGTTTCACTAAAAGTAACCCTAAGTACAACCTGGTTATACGAGATGGAAACTAGAAAACTTAGACCATTCACCACAGAAATATTAATTTTTCTTTAATTTAAAGCTACTGAACTTCACACAAATATAGGGCCTTTCATACTAACATCGACACGTCGAAGTTTTTGGAAGTTACTGTCAGTATAAACTATCAACTTCAATCCTATCGAAGTTATTGCCAGGGGCCACTGTTATCATTAACAATTGCATAGTAGTGTGATGGGTAATAGTTGCTTATTCCTTGCTCTAATAATCACCAATCAATTTAAAAATAAGTTTTTCGTCAATTAACACATGTAAATGTTCCCAAGTTGTCACATCTTAGCGTGCAGTGCTACCTTGCGATGCTTTCGATCACGACAGCGTCACCTACTGTTTACTTCGAAGTTCATTACCTACCGAAGCCAGAATGAACGGTCCACTTAACTTCGCAGTATACGCCGATTCTCCGCTCAGACAAGAGTTAAGTCAATGTGAAAGGGCCCTATGGTAGACCACAAGCCACTTAATCTTCTTTAGCTGGATCTGCTCGCTTAGCTTCACAGGCAAATAATCCATGTTTTGTGACTACAGACGCGCGTTTGTGAGCTCAGATAACTGAATTCATAGGTTCATGAGCTGCAGTTCGTAAGTGCGTACGTTGCGTTGTCTGGGTAACCTTCCTTATCCAACGATTGTTGAAGGCACACTCTGCAATAAAGACAACAAATTTTAATAACAGACGGGTAAAAGCTATCAGTATAAGACAACTTAACTTGCTGGATATTTATCGTGCTGTTTATACAACACTGATTTGTTAAACTTCCTGACTTATATACAGAGCCTAGAATAGTCTTCAAACTCAAAATTTAACCAATCACTCTCCAGGATTCAAGTGCAAGCCTAGTCTGCAAGTTTACTTCAAGCATTCACTGCAGTGGGTCAGTTTTCCACATACTGTTTTGAATGAAGTTTTAATCCTGGATTCGCGACATTCAAAACAATTTTATTCTATACAACTTGAATACAAAACATGCACATGGTCACCTATTATGCTATTACAATCTAGAACAAACCGTGCATATGACAAAACTTAATGTGTTAATAAAAGTTGGACTTCAGGCTAACCAGGTATCGTATTATGTAACTTTTTAGTTCAAGTTCTATGACAAATTAATTCATATTTTTATCAAATGATGAAACTGTTGGCAACTGCAATAAACTTCAATTCCCATTATTTTTATGAACTTTTCATTGTTTAATTCGTTAATCTGATAAGAAAATGCACAACTCTACATAATGAGCAGAGCTAGTTGTATTCTAACTAGCTGTTTCCAGCCAGCATAGAACTTCTTACTAATGTTTCATGGACATTTAGCCGGCACAACCAGGGTTAGAACTGAAAGTTTAATCTCACATGTATACTTCCGCGTGTACTTTTTGAAACTTATAGCAAAACCAAGAAGCTTTACATTGACTTGACCAAATGGCTACAAGAATCAGTGAGCTTGTTAAAGATTATAATCCCATTGGCTAAACCAAGGACAAATTTCATATTGTTTCAAATTCAAACCCTGATAGCAGCACTATTTTTAACTCAACAATGAAACATATGAAGCTCTACCTGCCATGTCGATGTAAACAGCCCAATACCACCCCTGGGTGATTGTTTCGATGCAAATGTTTGGATGTCTTGTTCTTCCACGTACTCTGCCAAGTTAATAGAGACCTGAAAACAGTGAGATATTAGTAAACAGAACAGTATGTGATAGCTTCTTAAGAATCCAGATATAACCCATTTACAGGGAATGTTATCCATGTAAAGATCAGGGGCGGTGGGGGGTCCAGGATTTTGAGTTGGGGGGTTAGGGCAGAGTAGGGTTTTGCCCATCAGACATTCACCCCCTGCCCCCCAACTGCCAATTGATCTTGTAGCGTTTTAGGGGGCCGGGGTCATGGCCACTTAGATGTCTTCTGAATCCACCATTGAATATACTGGCATGGTCTTCACGAGAAGTCTTACGTAACCATAATAGTTTACAGTAAAAATAAAATTATTATCTCATGTACTACAGTAAACAAAAAATACTATATCCTGTAGTACTCCTACCAATCACTTTACTGGTTGACATTTGCAAAGATATTAAATTGAGGTTTCAAGCAAATTTCTAGAGGGAAACGAATATGCCCCTACAGACATGAGGAGATCATTCTAGTCAGTCCATATTCACGGGTGAGAAACAATACGACCGCCGGTCCTCTAAATCAGACCGACTCACCCAAAACAGGACTGACGCACCTAAAAACATGACCGCCCCACCACAAAACAGGACTGATGCACCTAAAAACATGACCGCCCCACCACAAAACAGGACCGCCGGGGACTGAGTAGTTAAGGCCTTTGTGATACTGCGGGTTATGACGTAACCGGTCAGATAGCTGTGTAAAGACTATCGCCAAAATAAAGCTTGACAGCTTAGCGTTATTGAGCTCCATTACATCCCCGAAATTTCCCACAGCCCGGGTAGTTCTGCTAGTCACCTCGTCGTGAAACTTACATCAACATGTAGTAGAGCGCGCGACCAGCGCAGGCACATGCAAAATGTAGGCGTCAACCAACACTCACCTTGCAGGTCGCAACAGCTTGAGTGAAAAACAGTCTATGAACTATTGTAACAATAAGTTTGTCGCCCTCGTGACATGTGCACGCGCCATTTCCTCAGAAAAATTTTGCGACATCTTTTGGAAGATGACGACAACTTCGCGGCAACAAGAATTGTTCTGAAATTCGATTTGCTGGTATACTAAAAACTTATAACGAAATGAAACCAGTTTAGATAATTTGTTGTGCCAGGTACGCAACCTTGTAGAAGAACAGTTGACTGAAGAATCGGCCGGGGGGAAAAGGAACCGGCCAATGTAAGCCGACTTAAGAGAACGCAGAATAACGACAGAACGACAATTTTTCTCGAGCGCCGATGAAATAATTTAGTTTACTCAAGGAAGAGTGTCGTTAATAACACAAATTCGCCGGGTGAAGATTTTACATGTTCAGTTTTTTACCCACATCGGCGCAAAGCTGTATATTTAGTATACAGCTTTGCCGCAAAAAGGCAGCTAGTATGATGATGCTTCACCCGAGAACCAGAAGGCCCGTTTTTTTACTTGACTAACTTTAAACGTCAAATTGGAGAAAATGATTTTCATTTTGTTCTAAAACTTACGCAGTGGATAAAATTATAATTATTTAGCTCAAAAGCGTACAACGTGGTTGTTTTGAACTGTTAGATTTATTAAATGTTGACCTTTCAACTGTTTATAAGTCACATACCGCAGCCGGGAGCCTGGTGATGAGTAAAACTCAAAAGCGCCGTGTATTACAAAGCGAAGTGTCCTCTGTTGCGCACAAAAGATTCCGGTGGATTAATCTACACAAGACCTGCATGTGCATACGTACATAGCCCCATTGTATGATCTGTGTAGGCCTAACGGTAATAAATCTTAGTCATTGCGGTTTTAGTCCCCCGCGGTCCTGTTTTGTGGTGGGGCAGTCATGTTTTTAGGTGCGTCAGTCCCATTTTCTGGTGCGGCGGTCCCATTTGATTCCTGGAGGTCCAGTTTAGAGGACCGGCGGTCATGATGTTTCTCACCCATGATATTCAACTCAACTCAACTCCTAGGTAAAGTTGTACCCAGATTAACTATCACTTTCACCATGACATTGAAATATTTGATTTCAATAAAACCAGTTGAACTCGCATTGAAGGTGAAAATTTTAAGTCTGAATATGCAAACTTTTGCCACATTCTAGTATTCCACAACCCGGTAAAAATTCGAAAGCACATACTCAATCCCAAAGTCAAATCACACAGATTTCCTTATTGGCATTGAATTATTTGGTGCAATTAGATAGGAATTATGCAAGTTTCACTGTGCTTCACAATAGTTAACATGTTGACTGGTGAGAGTTCACTTGGGTACATTGTGACCTATGCCGGGAGGTATTCCAGATAGGGTACTAGTAGCGGGATCGGGATGTCCTTTCACATTCAATAACCTAGATCCTCCCGTGAAACCTGAGCAAATCAGTCAAAATAGGCAATACAATAGTTACATTGGTGATTCTTAATTTTGAGAACCAGGCACATGCGCGCACCCAGGGGAGGTTCGAACGAGCACCCCCCCCACTTGCCGAAGTGGGCATGAAAAGGTCAGCCTCATAGAAACAAAAAAAATTGAGAAAACGAGACACGAGTCCACTAAAAAGCTGTAATTCAGGAATGCACTGTGCACAGCTCTGAACATACCACGTTTTTTTAGTAAAAGGTCAACATGCCCAAAAATTTGAGCACCCCCCAAATTTTAGGATTGGTGCGTGGATGAGGCAAGTGAACCTTGCAAATTATTGACCTGTAGTGATATGACAGGGCTCAACAATAACGGTTGCCCGATTGCCCGTGTACATGTAGATTTTGCGTCGGGCAAGTGGAATTTGAAAAGTACTTGCCCGATGGGCAAGTTAAAAAGCTAGCCGCATAGGCAAGTAGATCCTAAGATTGTCTGCTCGACATTTGCTCCAAAGTAACGAACCCCGACACAAGCCTATAAAAACCGTCGAAAAAGCCCCTGTGGTCGTCAAAGAAACTCCCGTCTTCGAATGAGCACCGAAAGGAAAATAGAACGAGTGTGATGCGGCGTGCACAGATGACGCTCGCGGTCAAATCCTATCGATTCTCTGAACGTGCCCTGCAGTTTCTGAATAAGTTGTCACGTGATACTACTGATCGTCTGCACTCTGGCAAAATGTCTAAACATGGAAGCATTGGTTTAGTTGCTAAAAAACGAGTTCAGAAAGAATCAAAGCAAAAATATGAAACAAAAAGAGTGCGGAGATGGGTTCCGTCATGAGAAATTAGGTTTTCTGGCCTGCGAGACAGTGAACACGGGATGACGTTTGATTTTTGCCGGCGTTTACCCATGCTGGAAGCACCGCGTTCGTCAGCGGATGTAAGTCATACAGATAAGCGCAAAAGCTAAAAAGTGAATGATTGACGACATATTTTCTACACTACACAGCAGTTTAAAAGGCCTGGTGTTTATTCAGGGGGAATTCCAAAGGACAATCTTATGAATCCCCGGCTCCCGGTGGCGACTCCCGAAAGAAGAGGAATACGGTCTTAGGGATTGCCGCTCTGAAGTCTGAAGGGTGACTTTTTCGCGGTCTATCTATTTTTCAAAAATTGTAATTATTTATTGAAAATAAAAGTATATCTGGCATCATTATACGTTAAAATTTGGTTTTAATTTAATACAAGGTACTGATGACCAAAACTGTGCAAGATTTTTACGGATAGCAAAAATTGAAATTGAGGTTAGCAACAACTCAAGTTTAATGCATGAGGGCGTATAAACTAATGAATACACAGAAGTGTCTAGAGTTCGTCCTAGCTCATTTCGGCGCCTGTGAACATGTGACAATGGTTCAGATACCATAGTTACTCTTCTAATTTGGGAGACGATTACAATTTGCCTTGGTAGTCCCCCCCCCTTGCATTGATCACACTGCCACAACCTCAGAAGACAGAAATATAATAGAGTAATAGCCTATGTGAACGTTATGGATTCCCCTGAAGTATATTACACGTTAGAAGGTTAGATAATTCACACACAGAATGAGTCCATGTCGGTGTGTGACAGCGTGGTGACTCGTGAGTGGCTGACAATAACGAACTTAACACGTTCGTTGGAAATCACACCACCGATTGTGGCCAATCGATTTTAGAACGCTCTCTGGCACTAACCTGACTTCCAAAACTTCTGAAATGTCTTCTTGCTGGCTCTGCTCGTAGTAATATAAACTTCATTGTCGCAGGCTAGCCAACACACGACTTTTTCCTCGAAGTTGACTGTCCGTTATAAAATTCAAACTGTTGACTTCCGGTGGAAACTGCCTTACGAATACAACTCAACACAAAGGAAACTTGCAAAAGAACTACGTTTTTTTAAGAATTGCATGAAATCAATTGATTACATTGTACTGACCAGGTCAGTGTCTCAGGGGATTAACATTGGGTGCATTCTTACTGCTGTTGGTCACCGGATGTTCGTCTACATTTAAATTCACAAAGACGTGCCGTAATGATTACATAACTGCACTAATTCTGTTTTGACCAGGTTAAATGTTCGTCGTTTTATGGTATTTATATCTATATAAATGCTAAGGAAACATTCGGGCAACATTTTTTTGAGATGATGGGTTTTGTATGAGAAAACAATAATTTTTTGTTGGAAAATAATGGGAAAAATTTCGAACCAAAAATTAAATACATCTCACAATATTCAAATTTTAAAAACTTGAAAACGTAAATTTTCATCACATAGAAACCTTAAAGTTTTTAGAAAATTCAAGTTTTCCACAAATGAAAAAATCCAGTTTTCTGAAAAACTTAAGAAGTCAGGAAAACTTAAGTTTTTAAAATTACAAAAACTTAAGTTTTGTGATAAACTTAAGTTATCAGAAAAACCTAAGTTTTATTAGTACAAAAAACTTAAGTTTTCATGAAAACTTAAGTTATTACTTGAAACTTAAGTTTATTTGTGAAAACTTAAGTTTTACACTTGAAAAAACTTAAGTTTTCTGAAAAACTTAACATTGTGCTGAAAAACTTAAGTTTTTGGGGAAAAACTTAAGTTTTAAAAACTTAAGTTTCTTTTAAAAACTTAAGTTTTTCGGAAGAACTTAAGTTTTTCCTCTAAAACTTAAGTTATTGTCCAAAAACTTAAGTTTTTTCGCCAAAAACTTAAGTTTTCATCGAAAAACTTAAGTTCATTTTTGTAAGGGAGAACATACTTTACATTTCATCTTCATGTTTATGTGTAGAAACTAATAACCTTTGTACCCAATTCTTATTTAATATTAGGCAATGACCATCGCCTCTGTTGGCCCGAACCAGAGGCGATGTAGAGGCTATAGGCGCTCTGTACGCCGGAATTACTTTTGTAAGGCAGAACATACTTGACATTTCATCTTCATGTTTATGTGTAGAAACTAATAACCTTTGTACCCAATTCTTATTTAATAACTGCATAAAAATATGTGAAACAGGCTAAAAGTGATTTAACAATGTGTATTTTTCCATGACACTTAAAATGTGCTTCTGATCTCAACAAGTACAATTCATTCTAGGTGTCATTTTTTTTCCAATGCAATGTTACGACATTTACTGAATTAAGGCTTATTCATGTTAATTCGATAACTGAGCTGGTGGTCTTGGGGGTGGGGTCCACGATAAAATAAGGAAACTCACTCATCTAGAGAATTTTATTGGAAACAGCATAGTTTTGAAGAGAAACTGCTGTGGAAAAGTCACTCTTGACTTCTGTGCATCACGTACCATACACCTCTTATTTTGGGAGCACTGTCCCACCCAGGCCAATATGAATATGTGCTGCTAGCCTACCCGGCATCGGGCGAGTTTCCAAAAAGAAACACTTAGTTCCACTCAATAAAACTGTTATTCAGTGGGGGTAACTGGTGGGGATAACATCACCGAACGATGTTGATAGAAACCGATTGCTAAAAACTTACCAAGTAATGTTGTGTAGTCTCCGAATGGAACTGTATAGTCATAGACATAGAGCACACACGGGGCTTCAGCATCCACACACTTTTTGTCAGTTAGTTGACCCTGTTGACCACAATTGCCCACGAATATAGTAACCTTAGGTCTTTTGGGAATTTGTGGCCACCTGTCGAAGACTTGCACCAAGGAAATTAGCAGTAATAAGTCTTAGCGCAACGACGTATTTTGATAAAAATTCCATCTTTTACAAGTTGTTTACATGCAGACAGCCACGCATGCGCAATTTAATCACCACTAGTACAGCAGCGACACCGCGAGGAGAATTCTCCGAATAGCCCCATTAGCCAAGACCAGTTACTATAATGCAACAAAGAATAATGTCTTGCATCACCTAGCCTTGGTGGAAAGCTGTATACTGTATTGGCTCAAACAAACGCTTAGAAAAATTCATTTCACAGGGAGGGGACGCTCATTGTAGCCGTACGGCAGTTGAAACCCGGTTTCCCAAACGGGTAAAATCGGAAGCTAGGATTCATCAAATTTACGCTCTGTGACGTATTTGTAGCCTGTGACAGTATTTCTACAAAATTGTGGTGCATTGCTATCAACTACCGTTTTTAAATTACGACAATTTTTCAAAAAATTGTGCTCATAACAGGGCGAAAACTTGCTGATTGATGCGTCGCTGAATCGCGATTGTCAATAGGAAAACTCTTGAAAAAAATATAGTTTTGACTCAACAAATTACCTAAAATCTTCCTTATGTTTTACAATTAACTTTTAAAGTTCACATGGAGTCCAGATTAATTGCGATTAAGTCCAAATCCGCGCTACATCGTATTCCACAACACGAGAAAAATCTCTGGCTGAACACACATGTTGTTGTCACGTGACGTTTGTTTTGAAGTTCGTCTGCGTATGAGAGTGAGTGAGCGTGCGTGTGCGGGTCATCGACGAGACTTTTTTGTAACAAAAGGCGGAGGATTATGCAAGATTGTTTTTCACTTAAACAGCTGTGCTGGTTAACTCAGATTTTGTGTGCACGTCGTTAGCTCTACCGTGGAGTATTATAGTCCAAGGCTCGATCTACATCTTGGGGACGAGGTGAACTACCCGGGCTGTGTGAAATTTCTGGGTCTAACGGAGACACTGATGCAGTGGTCAGCCAGCTCGCTGTATCAAAACTAGTCAAAATCCAAATTCGTTTTATCGTGTCCCTGTCAATAATAACGGCATGCTAAAGTTTCTTAATTTTCGTACTTCAGGAACATAACAATCACGTGTTTTGTACATACGCGCACACCGCAGATCACATCTCGGAAATTGCCCATTTGACGGATGACAATAAACGAGCACAATGAAATTTAACGCCGTTTTACAGCTTGTAAGATTCATAATAAACGTATTTTGAATATTGCAATGCATGTGTTCCAAAACCTAAATAACTTGGGTCCTATATTTTTGTATTCGTGCGCGCCGCATGAAAGTAATCGTGAGTGTTGCTGTGTTGCAAAATCTCTTATCCTGGGCCGATTTGAAAAATTCAAAGTTGTACTCATATTTGTTTTCGCTCCTCTTTTCAAATATTACAGTAAAAACTACGTAAAACTCTCTCCATAAAAAGTACAGTCTGCTAGCTAGATTGTAATCAGCTGATCATATCCGCATGAGCGAAGCCAATTATCCTCGCTCGTGACT